>JAJMLL010000004.1:136810-558839 GCA_030569655.1 Yamadazyma tallmaniae | reverse complement strand
CTAAATATCGCTGTTATGGGTAAGTTAATGCTTTGTTTTGGGAAGCAAAAGAACGTCAGATTTTCCGGTTATTGTTTGAATTTCTTGTCACCAACTTCATTTATTGTGATGCTCTCTACTGTTCAATCCAATGCTTTGGGCAGTACCAAAAAGAGTACAGTGTTTATTATGATGTTGGTTGGTTACTGTATTGGTAACTTAGTAGGTTCACAGACTTTCCTTGTTCACCAAGCTCCAGTAAACCTGACTGCCCGCAATTCTATTGCAGCTTGTGCATGCATTTCAATAGTGCTTTTGTGTGCGTTATGGTTTTCCTACTATTGGGAAAACAAGCAAAGAGACAAGCAGGGAGAGGTTCTTAGAATTGAGAAAATCGAGTTTATGGATCTCACTGATAAACAGAACTTGAATTTCCGTTACAATTATTAGTTCGTGTAGTGAATAGGTTGTGAATATGCCTTTACAATGGAAATAGTAAGAATGCTGTAAATTAGAAAATGGACTTTCCTATTTGTTACATAATCGCAGAATTTTCAGAATGCGATGATTTTTAAAATGGTTTTAGTGATTTTCGTCAATTTAGAACTTTTAGATTTACGAGTGGTTCATATTTGCAACAGAAAAAATTTTGCTTCTGTCTCAAGACCTTTTTTCAGCAGTATATTCCAAAAATAGTGAAATTCAATTAAAGTGAGGAAACTCGGCATTCCCATGCAAAGCATGCTTATACGAGGTTTATTATCATGCTCAAAAGTATGAACCGTAAATGAAAGGTCTCAATTCTTTGAAGTAGGGTTCTGTAACCATTTCAGCAACAAACAATGTTCCGTGAGATCGGCGTCTTACAGTGTCTACACGTTTTAGTTTTTAAGTTTCTAGTTCGTGAGGATTGGACTAAGGTAAGTTTATTGTTCAAGGGGGATGTGTAAATCACAAAGAATCATACTTACTCCTCAGGAGAAATGGGTATAAAGCTCAAAATTACAAAATATACTCCTCTCAAGCAAACTAGCTTTCTTTTTTGTAGTTGTACTGCTGTAAATAAACATTCTCTCAAAAATCTTACAAATCCCTTTCAAATTTTTTTAAAGCTTGAAGACCAGCCAGCATTATCCACTTATAAAAAATTTCCCAGATGATATTCTCTCTCATTGACTCGTTCATTGGAGTTGAATTGCCGGGAATGGCTTAATTGTCAACCCATTCCAGGGTACTTTTTAGCAGCGAACATATAAACTAATAGTTCTGGTTAATAGAAGGAATATTCTACTAAGAATACACAATAGTATTGAATTCATTTAGTATAAACTCTAAATGGGATTTTCAATGGAGCTATGTGGATGTGGAGGGGTCTAGTAGGTAGCTATGAGCAAAAATAACTCCCATTTACCAAGACTCACCACCGATCAAATAGACTCCCTTTTCGTTACTGAGGATAATCCCCCGAACTTCAATTATTTCGACTTCACGTGACAATAAGTTCTTGATTTGAAACTGCACTAGATGAAGAATGGAAGCTTGCTCCCATCACACTCAGCACGATCAAAGGTATTTCCACAAGCGTGTCGTATTAGTTGATAAAATGTCGCACGAGTTTTGCAGCATAATCAGCGAAAAACTTTTGAGATGAGATTAAGCAATGGGGAAAGTAGTAAAGAAGAAGGTTGCAAAGAAATTTGTAAAGAAAAAGGATTTAAAAGGAGCCAAAATTGTCAAGATAGATAACTTGCAGTGGAAGCCAGTAGAAATTCCTGATAATTTGGAAAGTTATGAAGGTTTTTATGGGTTGGAAGAGATCGATGGAGTAGATGTTGAAATAGTTAATGGTAAGGCAGAGTTCAAAGTGAAAGACCAAAGCAAAATTAAGAAAAAGATCCAAGAAGAAGAGGAAGAATTTGACGATGAAGAATACGAAGAAAACGAACTAGACGACGAAGAGTTTACAGGATTTGGAGATGATGACGAAGAGGCAGACGTTGAAGTAATGCAAATTGAATCCGATGAGGTAACCGAAAAAAAGTCAAGCCAAAAGAAGAAAGACAAGAATAAGAAACATGCTGATTCATTGCAAGATAAAGAATTGAAGACAAATGTGTTTGCCAATGTTAAATTACCTGACGCCAACGTAAACTTGCCTCAATGGAGTAAACTCAAGCTTAGTGACTACACATTAACTGGGTTGAAGGGATTGAATTTCTCGTCTCCAACTCCAATTCAACAGGAAACAATTCCTTTCTCTTTAGAAGGAAGGGACATAATCGGTAAGGCTACCACAGGTTCTGGTAAGACGTTAGCATACAGTATACCTATACTTGAAAAATACCTTGAAAACTTGGAAGAATTTCAGGCAAACCAAAAGAACAAGATAATAAATCCTCCAACCGGTATTATATTTGTTCCAACCAGAGAATTGGCACATCAGGTGGTTGACCACTTGAATAAGATCTCCAAGTATTTTCCTATTCCAACTAATGGAATTGTAAGCATAACAGGTGGTTTGTCTATTCAGAAACAAGAGAGACTTTTGAACTATGGTCCTAGTATAATTGTTGCAACTCCAGGTCGTTGCTTGGAGTTACTTGAAAAGTCAGAGGAAGTACTTGCCAGATTCAGTTCCATTGATATTGTGGTCTTGGATGAGGCTGATAGATTATTGCAGGACGGTCACTTTGATGAGTTCGAAAGAATTTTGTCGTTGTTTAAGAAACATAGACCGAAAGGATTAGCTTCTTGGAAGTGGCAAACATTGGTGTTCAGTGCTACTTTTGCTAGAGAACTTTTCAGCAAGTTGAGTAGCAAACATCTGAAGACCCAGAATTCATCATTGATAGAAAATGAAGAAATTTTGCAGATACTTAATGAAAAATTGAACTTCAAAGATAAGAAACCATTAGTGATTGATGCAAACCCGAAAGAAATCGTATCAGGACAGGTGACAGAAGCATTGGTCGAGTGTGGAGCTACTGAGAGAGATTTATATTTGTACTACTTTTTGTTGATGTACAAAGGATCGACTTTAGTGTTTGCCAATTCCATCGATTCTGTTAAAAGATTGGTTCCATTTTTAAATCACTTGAATATTCCAGCATTTGCAATTCATTCTTCTATGATTCAGAAACAAAGATTAAGATCATTGGAAAGGTTCAAACATGCTAGTGAAAATAATGAGATAGCAGTATTGGTAGCTTCTGATGTTGCAGCTAGAGGTTTAGATATCCCCAATATTGATCATGTTGCTCATTATCATTTACCAAGGTCTGCTGATACTTATATCCACAGATCTGGTAGAACTGCCAGAGCAGGAAACGAAGGTGTGTCTGTTATGTTTTGTTCACCACAGGAAGCAGCTGGGCCATTAAGAAAGTTGAGAAAACTTGTTACCAGTTCCTCTAAAGATCCAAGTTCCAGATTGAATACTCATAGTGATGTTAAATTATTGCCTATTGAAATGGATATTGTTGAACAATTGAAACCTAGGGTCGAATTATCTTCTAGACTTTCAGATTCCATAATTTCCAACACCTCCACCAAGAAAGAGGATAACTGGATCAAACAGGCTGCTGATGATCTTGGAATTGATAACTTATCTGACTTGGATGAGTTTGAAGATGAGCTTATCAGAAAGCAAAGAAAGAGAAAAGAGGGTCAGTTAATGGCTAAGGATGAAACTAAAGCAACCAGATACGAATTGAAACAGTTATTAAGTAAGCCAATAAGGAAGTTGAATAGAAGGTCTTACTTAACCAGTGGGTTGGAAAACTTGGCCCATATCATGGTAACTGGAAATACGCATAAAGATGTTTTGGGACACGCAACCGTCAATGCATTGCAAGACTTGAAGGGTAAAAGCTACAAAGTCACCAAGCCCAAGCATAACAACAATCAAATGAACTCAAAGAAGAAACAAGAAAGAAAAGATCAAAAGAAAGAAAAGAAAAATAAGAAAAACTAATATTCTTAATAATGTACAAATCTATCTTATGTAAATAGCTCTATTTAAATGAAATCATCGTCGTCATCATAATATTCATCATCATCAGATTCATCGACCAATGCATCGAAGTTAACTTTATATCTTAACATAGCACCAATACCACCAAAACCTTGAACGAATTGAGCACCTTCAGATGATCTATCGGAAACGAATTCCAAGTTGGCACCAAAGCTTTTGTAGTTTTCGGCTAACCATTCCAAAAAGGTTTCTTCTTTGACGATTTCCATTTCAGCACCACTGGCTTTGTCCAACATATATGACTTATCTGGTAATTCTGGGTTGGCGTTAACCACAAACTCTTCACCTTCAGCATTCTTCAAGGTGTAACGGATGATATTCAAGTTTTCGTACACAATCACAATCTCACAAGCACCCAAGTCCAAGGCCTTCAAAGTGTCTTCAATACCGTAACAGAACTTACCAGTATCTTGAGAAATTTCGTCAAAGTAATCGTTCAATAACTTCTTTTCTTGAACAAATTTAACATTGGCTAAAGTTTCAGCAGATAATTCGATAGCTTGGTTGAAACCGTTCTCACCACCGTAGGAAATATCCACAATCTTGATAACCTTGGCTTGCAATCTAAGATCGAACAAGTCAGACTTGGATAATTCTGTCTTGAAATCAGCCGAACCAGCCAAAATCAAACCTTTTACATTGACTTTATCGTTAGTGATGAAATTTTGCACCGCAACTTCAGCTACTTTTCTAACATAGTTATGTCTCTTTTCCTCTCTCAAACGACTGAAACGAACAGCAGATTGACCACCTCTACCATGCTTCTTAGGCAAGTCAACTGTGAACTTATGCAAAACATCTCTGGTATTACCTGTGACAGCACCAAACAAAGCACCATTACCATCCATAATGATGAAACCAAATCTGTCATCATCCTCCAACAATTCACTCAAAGCTTCCACGTGGAACTTGTTGTCACACATATATAACGAGGTGTTGATAGGTTTGAAAGGTTCGAAATCAATATTCAACTTCTTTTCCTTACCTTCATCAGTAAGTACTTCACCACAGTAGACAACCAACCCATTTTTTGGCACAGAGTTGTATAATTTCAACTTCTGTTGAGTGGAGGTGATAGCAGATAACACAGACAATCTGTTGACTCTTGACTTGATGTTAGAAGCGGTACCGTATTCTTCAGTCAACATCTTTTGTATAAGGGAAATTTGACCTTTTGGAGGAATGACCAAAGAAATCATAGAGGTACCATTACCTCTAGCCGCTTCCAATGCTTTGACCAACTTCTTGATCTTCCAGATTTCAATATTCTTCTCTGCTCCGTCTGACATCTTTACTTGAATTACCTGAAAAAAAAAATTTTCCACCTCAACCGGACCGGGACACGACCACACGTTACCCGCACAACTTTTAAGTATTTCTACAGAGGTTTAGAGTACAAAGGAAAGATCCAGTCAACAATGTAACCGTTTTAATGACAAGCATATGGACATGATATGGCAATTAGTTTTTTAAGGGTTTGAATTGGGGTATTTTAGATGTCCTTTCGCTAGAAATAGCCAATAGCAAAGCAGTGAACCAAGGGGATTAACATTTATATGACAATTTATTCAATGATGTTGTTGTACT
This sequence comes from Yamadazyma tallmaniae, assembly GCA_030569655.1. Taxonomy (NCBI): domain Eukaryota; kingdom Fungi; phylum Ascomycota; class Pichiomycetes; order Serinales; family Debaryomycetaceae; genus Yamadazyma; species Yamadazyma tallmaniae. Next base: position 553,240 of record JAJMLL010000004.1, on the reverse strand, counting down.
ACATTGGTCCTTATCCGATGCTAGTTATCTTCTAATACCAAAGCAACCACATAATCAAGAACAGTTTGCAATTCCACGACATCGCGACATAATAGTACATGGGAAGTCTCAAAATTCCATTTGAGAAAAGGCAACAACGGGTTTGAAGCTACCTTAGACACAAGTTTCGGTATACAATATTGTTGGGAGCATTCCATTTACTTTTGTATCAGGAGTATTTAGCCTTTAAAATCTTTCAAGATGTCTAGCAATACACAAGAGTTTGAAACCACCCAAACACCAGGTGTGGAACCAGCTGTTGAAGACTACGAATCTACCGATTCTGAATTAGAAGATGAAATTCATCAACCAAAGGAAAAGTCCAGAAAACCAGGAAACAGCGCATTCAGACAACAAAGGTTAAAAGCTTATAACCCCGTATTTACTGCTAAGACAGTTATTCCTTTGTTGATTATCATCGCTGTGATATTTGTACCATTGGGTGCTGCAATGTGGTTAGCATCCCATAGAATTGAAGACTTTGCAATCAACTATGCACACTGCGAAGAGCTTGCCAATTCAGACACCTGGACTGAGATCCCAGCACAGTACTTGGAGTACAACTTGAAAAATACCAACTGGACCAGACCGCAGTGGAAGTTGGCTTCTGACGATTCTCAAGCTTTTGAAGATGAAAGAAGAGTTTGTCAAATCCAATTCAATCTTGCAGACCAGATCAAAGCTCCAATTTACTTGTTTTACAGGCTTGACAAGTTCTATGCTAACCATCGTAGATATGTCAAATCTTACAGTGAAGACCAAATTATTGGTCAGGCTGCTAGCGAGAGCGATGTCAAGAATACCGTAGGTCAAAACTGTGAGCCTATGTCTACCGATGAAAACGGTACGGTAATATATCCCTGCGGATTAATTGCCAACAGTTTGTTTAATGATACTTTCACTTCTTTGGCTGGAGTAAATGGTACTGACCACAACTATAACATGACCAACAAAGGTATTGCCTGGAAATCCGATGCCAACCGATTCAAGAAAACCAAATACAAGCCCGAAGATGTGGTCCCTCCTCCAAATTGGTACAAGAGATATCCAAATGGATACACTGAAGAGAATATGCCGGATATAGAAACCTGGGAAGAATTCCAAAACTGGATGCACCCAGCAGGGTTGCCAAACTTCAACAAGTTGGTTCTCCGTAATGACGATAACCACTTACAGGCAGGAACGTACCAGATTGACATTGGGTTGCATTTCCCAGTATTGCCATTCAAGGGAGGTAAGTTCATATACTTTTCACAGAGATCAGTAATGGGAGGTAAGAACCGCTTCTTGGGTATCAGTTGGATCGCTGGAGGCGGTGCTTGCTTAGTTTTAGCGCTTGCATTATTGTTGGTAAACACCGTGAAACCAAGAAGAACCGGAGATGTCAACTTGTTGAGTTGGAATAAGGAGAGCCAACAGAATTAATATATGAATTTGTAGTCGAGTTGTAATTCTAGACCTCTTATCTCCGATATCCAAGTTTTTTAGTATAGCAAGCAGAAAAAAAAAGACAACAGAAAGAAGAAAGAGGTAGAGAAAATGTTCTTTTGAGATATTGCTTCTGGCAAAACTTGGGGGTTTTAGCTCAGGTACTCAACCAAGCTCTCTACTCTAACCATTTTAACAGTTTACAAAAATTGAGATCTTTTGTATGCAATAGTGTTGGTTTAAGTTTAGGCATGAATATTTCATGTATATCAGGTATCAATTGGTACTTAGCCTTTTAATTAGTTTTCTTTGTATTTACCCTAGTATTTGCAAATGCCTACGTTTTGGTTTATTTAGTCTTCAAGTATCTCCGTTTTAGGATTAAATTTTACTTAAACTTTGTTCCTCGGATTTATTCGCTCTCCACATTTTTTTTTCAGAAAACTCCAGATTAACAAACCTTATGAGCTTACCAACGGAAACCAAGATGTTATACATCAACAAAAGCCCTGTAAAGGCACTAGAATTGACATGGGGCCAGCCCAATTCGACCTTCAAGGTGGTCACGGAACCAATTGGAGAACTCAAACCAGATACAGTGTTGGTGAAGAACCTACTTCTCTCCAATGATCCTTCGCAAAGAACATGGATGCAAAAAGGGGTTCCTAGAGCAGCATTGTATGTTGATCCAATCAGAGAAAACCAACCTGTCAAAAGTATGGGTATTGCTCAAGTGTTGAAATCTTCCAGTATCAAGTATGTTCCTGGAGATATTGTCAATTGTATTACATTCTGGGGGGACAATGTCATTATTCCGGCATCCGAAATCAGCTCCAAAGTCAACACAAAACTTCCATTACCTTTAACTGCTCACATGGACTTGGTTGGAGCCACTGGTTTGACTGCTTACTTTGGCTTATTTGATGTAGCCCAGTTGAAAGCAAGTGATGTGTTGGTTGTTTCTGGATCAGCAGGCGCAACTGGTTCCATGGTGGTTCAGATTGCCAAAAATGTCATTGGGGCTAAGAAAGTCATCGGAATTGCTGGTGGAAAGAACAAATGCGATTATGTCAAGTCCATTGGTGCTGACGAGTGTGTAGACTATAGACAACCTAATTTTGCAGCCCAGATGATGAAAGCATTGGGTGATGAAAAACAGTGCGATGTGTTTTGGGACGGTGTGGGAGGCTCTATTCTCGATAAGATGGTTTTATTTACTAAAAGACACGGGACAGTTGTTGCATGCGGGGCCATTGCTGGTTACAACGACATCGAAAAGAGTTTTATGAAAAGTTGGGGTCTTATTGTTGTAAGAAGATTGACTGTCAAGGGTTTTATTGTTTTGGACTATTTCCATAAAAGTGGACAGGCAGTCATGGATTTAGTTAGGTGGGTCCAGGAAGGCAAGATCAAGTATAATGACAACTCCATTGATTTAGTAGACTTGTCTAAAGACCCCAACGCCGTTTCAAGCATTCCAACCACTTTCAATACCTTGTTCAACGGACAAAAGTCTCAAGGTAAGTTGATTACCCAACTTGCTGTCCCTAAGTTATAGTTCAATCTTGATATATACGTTCTTCTTTATCCACATCGTCTCAAATCGCATCACAAAGAAATTGCAGCCAATTCTATTTGCACTTTTATTTTCGCGATTGTGTAAACAAACACTAGAGTATGAGATGGAATTAGATAAAGAAAGAGCGTTGAGCAAATACCGAGAGGTTGATAATGATGAAGAAATGGAACTAGATACGGACGAAATTGATTTATCTTATTCCAAGTTTTCCCATGTTTCAGGAATCGCTATATTCCGCAATCACGAAGAATCGCCATTTGTGAAGAAGATCCAATCCAAACTCCAGGATATTAAGCACCGAGAAGAAGTACGACTGAACATCAATCACGAATCAGCTCCAGCAGATACTTATTCAAACCTGATGTACCCTATTCAGGAACATAGCATTGAAAATGATGAAAATGTACCTTTCAAATCCCCCATAAAGACTCCGTCCATACAGCACACTCCAGAAAGGTTGATAATACCGAAATCCAGAGGTTTCAAACCAAGCACACTATCGGGTGAATCATCTACTCCTATGCAAACAAGGAATCCTTCTGTTAAAGTATCGTTAACCCCGGCACAACGAGTTGAGAAAAGGCCTGGTACAAGACTGAAAAACGCTCTAGAAAACTTCCAGTTTGAGGAAATGGTGGGTAGAGGTGCTTTCGCAACAGTATACAGAGGAATCAACTTGAAAACAAATCATGTTGTTGCCATTAAGCAGATTTTGCTTGAAAAGAATCAGGATGTGCAAGCGTTAATGGGAGAAATCGACTTGTTGAAGATATTGAAACACCCAAACATTGTCAAGTATCATGGGTTTGTTAAGACTTCAACGTCTTTGAATGTGTTTTTAGAGTTTTGCTCTGGTGGTTCGTTGCGTCAGTTGTATCAAAGGAAGAATGCTGGCTTGGCAGAATCTGATATTGTCTCAATTGTAAGGCTGATTTTGCACGGTCTTAATTACTTACACGAGCAAGGAGTGGTGCACCGGGATGTCAAGGCAGCAAATGTATTGATAACTGAATCAGGAGAAATCAAGTTGGCAGATTTTGGAGTTGCTACCAAAGTAACAAACCACCACCAATCTGTAGTCGGAACCCCCAACTGGATGGCTCCAGAAACTGTGTTGGGAGGTGAAGGGCTTTGTACTGCTTCCGATATCTGGTCGCTAGGTGCCACTATAATAGAACTTTTCACTACTAAACCACCATATCATGACCTTAATCCTATGGCGACTTTGCATGCTATCGGAACCGACGATTATCCTCCTCTACCCAAGAACATCTCACAAATGGCGAAGGATTTTTTATTGGAATGCTTTCAAAAACAACCTAGTTTGAGGAAAACTGCAAAGTTGTTGTTAAAACATAAGTGGTTACATCAAGATTTGTCACAGAGAAAGGAAAGTAAACATCATTTGGTTCCAGAACTTAGTACTTCTAACGTGAAATCGATCACCAGCTACAGTGAAAACTACGAAGAAGACTGGGAGAAAGACTTTAGTGAAATCGTAATCAGCAATGGTGTTTTATCCCCATCCAATATTGCAATCAAGAATGATGGTATCAGTTCCTTAACCAAAGTTGAAAAATTAAATAAATTCACGGAATCTGCTGATGACGAAATACTGGTGAATGAGTTCATAGGCAACGATAAAAAAATCAAACAAAGAAACGATTTCAACTCCAGTTACGACAACTTAGACGATCCGTTCTTGGATATCGAGTTGGATAGTTTTGATACCAATGAATTGGAGATCCAAAGCAAGATGGAATTTTTAATAACCAAGTTTTCTAAAAGGGTTGATTTGTGTGCTAGTGGGAATGAAGACGTATTGAATTCTTTGGTCAAAATCATCGGCAAAATTGCCCACTTGGTGAAGAAATATCCTGTTCTGCATGATGTCTTGATAAGGGATCACGGAATCGTATCTATTTTTGAGTTGTTGGAAAACTCCAATGACTTACCAAACTTCCCAAAGCTTTGGTACTATTCATTGGTTACCTTGAATTTCATTTTCGAATCAAGCATTAACCAGTTTGAAAACTTTTGCTTACTAGGCGGAATACCAATTGTAACCAGATTCAGAAGCAGCAAGTATGATAATTCCATCAAGCTCCAAGTTGTAGGATTTATGAGATTATTTCTTAGAAGTGACAGAGCATTGACTATGTTTATCTCGTGCGGTGGTTTAAGAGTATTATCAAAGTTTGCAGAAGAAGATTTTGATTCTAACCCCCAATTTTCAAGTACTTCTATTGACTTGATATACCAAATGCTCAACAAGGACCTTTCTAGCTCAAAATCGGACTTGTGTAGAAAGCTTTCACATTATGGTGTTATTTTCTGGTTTATTGTTTTGCTCAACAGGTTAAGCAAATTTGACAACGACAAGTACTATTCAACCATAGACAAGATTATTTCAATACTCAAATTTTTTGGACAGCTGGAGGTTAAAGTAAGACTTAATATTTCCAGTACCGACTTGTTCAAATTGTTGTTCAAGTGTTATCCAAATTTGCACAGTAACCAACAATTGGTGGTGTTAAAATTCATCAAATCGATGTCATGTGTTCCAGAAGTATTGAAGCAATTGCATTTGGCAGAAGTGTTGGACTTTCTTGTTTCTCTACTCAGAGAACATGTCCCTTCCACCAGCCAATACAAAGAGTTTATCAACATCATCTGCCCAATATTGTACAACTACTGTTACTTAAATCACTCAAAAGAAATCGAATTGGTCAAGTTCGGGGCTATTCCTTATTTGAAGGAATTATCCAAAATTAAGTTATCTTCCAGGCAATTTATACTACCAATCCTATGTGAGTTAGTGTATTGCAATAATTTTGTCAGAAACAACTTACTCAAGAACAATATCCTTGATGTATACCTCAATTTACTCGTCGATCCATATTGGCAGGCAAATGCATTGGATTCGATCTTGAGTTGGTATAAGCAAGATCCACAGAGTATTGCTTTGACCTCTCCTACAGCAGTATCCTGTTTAACTTCTGGTTTCATATTGAACAGGGTTTCAAATATAGAGCCGGCTCTAGAAAATTATTTGAAACTAGTCAATTTGAGCCCCCTGGTTTGCCACCACTTTTCAAAAGACTCCATTATCGAGAATATCATTGTCAAGGTGTCTCTTACCTTGGGTAATCCTGTGGTTCAATTGACGCTTTTGAGAATCTTGAAAACTATTCTTGTACACGCTGACAACTATAATATTCAACTACAATCGGTTCCAAAAATCAAGGACATGTTGTCCAAGTTGGAATCCAGAAAGAACTCCTTGTTGGTTGAAGAGTTGGCAACCGAAATCATGCCTCTTTTACATTAATCTAATACATAATAATTTTTCGCAGTCATTCTCAAAATCCTCTTTTGTCTTGTGAACTGAAACCTGGAGAAACCATGATTCCAATGTCCTATCCTTCCCCCCGAGTATCACAACTAGATGCATATATATTGGACTCCGAGCTAGTGTCGCTTTTGAAACAAAATCTCACTAGTATATTTAGCCTTCACAACCAATGGTGGACATACGACCAACATTCGGAACTTTGGGACTTGATATTGAACCTTATACTATTCAGATTAACAGTATGGAAAACTGGTTCTTCGTACGGGTTATCATTGCAGAACTTGAAGCTAGTCAACTTTAGGAATGGTAACAAGATTGGATTTACAAAGAAGTCGTTGTTGTTTGCAGTTCTCCTAGGGGACTATGTATTCAGCAAGTTTCAGTCGTACTTGTATGCTGTCAATGAATCAGACCAGCCTTCATCTAACTTTCAGATCCTCAATTCTATCAAGTCATTTATTTTCCGTTACAAAGATGCTATTTTGACCAAAATTAATAATAGTTTGAAAATTTTGAGCTTGTTAAACTTTGTTGCATTTTTAGTCAGTGGTAGATATCCATCCTTAATTCACAGAGTATTGGGCATATCTTTGACACCAATAGTCACCGACTTGCTTAGATTCAACGGGGATAATGTCAATTTTGAATTCCAGAACCGACAATTGGTTTGGAATGTAATGACTGAATTTCTTGTTTTCATATTACCATTATTGCAATTGAAGAAGCTAAGGAAAATGTCAAAGAAGTTGTTGACGCCATACAAAAAGTCTATTGCAAAACAAAAAAGTCCATTTGCCAGCTTACCCCCATCAAGATGCCCGGTTTGTCATTACAATAAGGAAAGAGCTTTGTTAGCAGGAGAGAAAAAATTAGGATCGGTTTCAGATAATATTACCAATCCACATATCACTAATTGTGGGCATATGTATTGCTACGTTTGCATTGCTTCTGTTTTCAATGCTTCTGAGTCTTTTGAAGGTTTTGATGGGTGTCTTCGTTGTGGAGAAAAGCTTGAATGGTTCAAGAAATATGGCGATGAAGAAGCAGACGTTGATAATGATGCAATAATAGTTGACTATGAGGAAGTTGATGAGGAAGAAGAATATGGTGGCTACGAAGGTCTTAACTCAAGTGAAAAAGAAGAAGCATATGATGAAGATCAAAGCGACAGTAGCGACGAAGAGTTTGATGAAGATCAAGTGTTCGAAGAAGGATCCGAAGAGTTTGACGAAGAATATGACGAGGAGTACGAAGATGATTTAGATGCAGCCATGGAATTGTAATTATTATCTATCTATAGTAAACGTTAACCTTAATTAAAATACAAAAATTTAGTTAATAGCTTCTAACAAAAGCTTAGCACCCTTGTTATCAGCATCTTTGGACAATTGCTTCTTGATTTTGTTCAAGTTTTGCTTCAAAGCCTTTGCCTTGGAGTCTTTCAGACTAGACAAAACCTCGTAGACAGCCAATATTATGAATGAGCCTTGGCCAGAACACCAGTCACCTAATTTATCATTAGACACAACTTCATCCATAACTTTCAATGCAAATTCCTTACCAGTGCTTGGGATTTCTGAATCTTTAAGGTATTCCAATTTTTTGGTTTCTTGGTTGAAACGGAATTCGTTACCATGAATCAAAGCCTTGATAGATCTGGAAACAAATGGCACCTTGTTAACTAAATGGAAGTCTTCCAAAACATCACCTTTAATAACGGCATTGAAAATCTCTTCGACGAGCTTTGGTCTTAATTCGTTATTCACTTCTTCAACATCAGTCTTGGTCAAAATCAATTCTGTCAAGGTTTGAGCAGCTATGTTTGAAGACAAAATTTGGTCAATGGCGGTGCTTTCATTCTTGAATGACTCTAATACACTCTTGTACACCTTAGGCAAAGACTTGCTAACTAATTCTGATCTTCTCTGTTCTTGAGGTTTCTTGGAGGTCTTTTCGTAAGCAATTTTTTCATATCTAGCCAACTCCTTCTTGACTAATGGATTGAAGTATTTACCATCTAAGCCCTTCAACAAATACAACAATGGTCTTCTGGTAAACTTACCTTGAATAATCTCAGGTAAGAATTCTGGAGTGAATAATTCGTTATCAAAGTTCTTGTTCAAAGAAACTGTATCATCAACTGTCATAAAAAGAGTGATCAACACCAAGTTACCATACTCGTTTTTGATCAAATCTTTGCTGTGCTGTTTCAAACTCTTCATAAGCACCTTTCTTTCTTTGGCGTTTGCCATGGCAATCAACAAACAAGCAACTTCGGAACCTTCAGAAGTGTGAACCAATTCGGCAAATTGTTCACCTAATAATTCTTCAAACTCTCTGATTTGCTTGTCGTATTGCTCCAAGTCTGAAGCCAAGATGGTGACGTATTCCTTCATAGCGGCATGCAAGATGTTGAAACCAGTTGAACCTTTATCGATAGAAGCGGTTATGGTACCAATCAAATTGGCCATGATTAATTGCTTCTTTTCTGTCAGCTCGTTGACAACATCCAAAACCGATTTGTCCTTACCACTTTCCTTGAAAACAGCATACTCGGCACCCCAAAATTCTCTAATCATTTGCTTCCTCTGTTCGGCTGAGGAGTACAACACAAACAAATCTTCAACAACATAGGCACCTTCTCTGTGTCTCATCAACTTTCTTAATTTACCGTGCAATTCGTCCACAATCAATTTACGGGAGTCTTTTGATCCATAATGCAATAATTTGATCAACAAGTATTTACCATAAGAAGAAGTTGCAAGCTGGTAGATGTTACCTTTCAAAGCCTTCACGATCATATCACGTCTTTCTTTGGATGAGTACTTGACTAAAGTTTGAACCACTCTTGAAGCATCATGCTTCATGACCAAATCCAAAATAACATCCTTGGATAATTCCCAGATTTCGTTGGACAACTTATCTCTGACTTGCTTTGGTGGAGTAGGCTTGTTAACTCTCAATCTTTCCCACAAGCTCTTAATTTCTTGCACTTGGACACCAGACTTTCTTTTCAACTTACGCTCTTCTAACAATTTACGTTGTTCAGCATGTTGTTCTTTGGATGTCTTTTTGTTTGGGTCTCTTACGTTTTCCTTATCTTCAGATTCCTTCTCTTCTCCATCTTCTTCGTCTTCGTCTTCGTCTTCGTCGTCATCTTCGTCGTCATCTTCGTCGTCATCTTCGTCGTCATCTTCGTCGTCATCTTCGTCGTCATCTTCGTCGTCATCTTCGTCGTCATCTTCGTCGTCATCTTCATCTTCTTCGTCTTCTTCGTCATCTTCATCTTCTTCGTCTTCTTCATCTTCTTCAATTTCATCCACTTCTGACATTTCGTCTTCACTGACCTCTTCAGATTCCTCGGACTCTACCTTGGCAATCTTGGCCTTCTTGGACTCCTTGACAGGAGCTTCCAATGATCTCTTACCTCTAATCTTAGATCCCATAATGTATGATTTTTTTTTTCTACACAAATTTGAGATGAGGTGAACTGCATGCACGACTTTTTTAACTATGGCTATGATTAGATAAGAGTAAGTGCCTTGATTTTCCCATGAAGTTGCCGAAATACTGCAAAATCACAGTCCAGATATACTCCACGACACTTTTACTCAGCCACTCATATGTTCCTGTTGCTTAACTCCGGTCATTAGTTGAACTCCACTATTCTCTATGAGATTGAGAAAATCTACAATTCGATTATATCAAGAAATGTTCAGACTCAACAGACAATTAGCCAATGTTGTCAGGCACATCAGACCAGTTCAGACCTTCCAATCTGAAAGATTCTTTTACCAGAGCATGATTTGCAAGGAAATCCAGGAACTTACTTCGGTGCAACAATACAGAGACTTGATCAAGAATGAGAAGGTCACTATTGTTGACTTTTATGCTACTTGGTGCGGTCCATGTAAGGCCATTGAGCCTATTATGAACCAATTATCCGAAAAGGTTACCGATATCAGCTTTGCCAGAGTGGACGTTGACGATCAACAAGAAATTGCTCAGATGAACGGTATCACTGCCATGCCTACGTTTTTGTTCTACAAAAACGGTGAAGTATTGGGACAAGTCGTTGGTGCTAACGTAAGAGGAATAGTTGATGAACTTCAAGAGTATTCTGATGTTGAAATCAACTTGAAGTAACTGTATATATGAATTTGTGTGGTTTCAATTTTATTTTTTTGTTTAACCCTGTCACATTGACCAACTCTGACTATATTGTGTATATATCTACGTTAAAACCTACGTTTATCCATTCTATAGCCCCCAAAGATTGGATTTCATTATTATCACGTGACATGGATCTTACTGTTTTCGCAGAATTCGACGGTGGCGTTTGAGATTATACATTATGGTATGTGCAACCAATCTATGATATTTAAATAACTACTAACAATTCAGGGTCAAGCACCATCAGGAATGCCAGGCGATAACCTCGGCAAGAAGAAGGACGATAAGAAGAAAGAAAAACCAAAATATGAACCACCAGTAGAATCAAAGTTTGGCAAAAAGAGAAGAAAAGGTCCTGATACCGCCATCAAGTTACCAAGCGTCTACCCTAGCACGAGGTGTAAATTGAAGTTGTTGAAGTTGGAGAGAATCAAAGATCATTTATTGTTGGAAGAAGAGTTTGTCACCAACCAAGAAGCTTTCCAACCTACTGAAGCCAAACAAATCGAAGAAAGGGAAAACTTGGATGAATTGAGAGGATATCCTATGTCAGTTGGAACTTTGGAGGAAATCATTGATGATGACCATGCAATTGTTTCAAGCACAGCTGGTTCTGAATACTATGTTTCTATTTTGTCATTTGTTGATAAGGGATTGTTGGAACCAGGGTGTACTGTTTTATTGCACCACAAAACTGTTTCAGTTGTGGGTGTATTGCAAGACGATGCCGATCCAATGGTCTCGGTCATGAAGTTGGATAAGTCTCCTACTGAGTCATATGCAGATATCGGAGGATTGGAAACCCAGATTCAAGAAATCAAAGAAGCAGTGGAATTACCTTTGACACATCCAGAATTATACGAAGAAATGGGTATCAAGCCTCCAAAGGGTGTTATATTGTATGGTGCTCCAGGTACCGGTAAGACATTGTTGGCTAAAGCCGTTGCTAACCAGACAAGTGCAACTTTCTTGAGAATTGTTGGCTCTGAGTTAATTCAAAAATATCTTGGAGACGGTCCAAGATTGTGTAGACAGATTTTCCAAGTTGCTGCTGAACATGCACCATCAATTGTGTTTATAGATGAAATCGATGCTATTGGTACCAAGAGATATGAATCTTCGTCTGGAGGTGAAAGAGAAATCCAAAGAACCATGTTGGAATTATTGAACCAGTTGGATGGTTTTGATGACAGAGGTGATATCAAAGTTATAATGGCCACTAATAAGATTGAATCGTTAGATCCGGCATTAATAAGACCTGGAAGAATCGATCGTAAGATTTTGTTTGAAAATCCCGACCTGAACACCAAGAAGAAGATTTTGTCTATCCACACTTCCAAGATGAGCTTGAACAAAGATGTCAACTTGGAAGAATTGGTGACTTCCAAAGATGATCTTTCTGGAGCTGATATCAAGGCCATGTGTACTGAAGCTGGATTGTTGGCATTGAGAGAAAGAAGAATGCAAGTCACTGCTGAGGACTTTAAGCAAGCCAAAGAAAGGGTTTTGAAGAACAAGGTGGAAGAAAATCTAGAAGGGTTATATTTATAAACATATACGAATATAATGATACATTTACAACGTTTTTACCTTTTAACGTACATTTTGTAGTTATCCTAGTTAAACCCTTTATTCATCTCTGCTATTGAGCAAACGCAAGATAAACAAAAACAAGTTGATGATGTCCATATACAACTTGATAGTAGCAATGACCTCATCATCCAAATAACTAGTTTTCATTATCTCCTGAGTATCGATTAGGATGTACACAGAAAAGACAACAGTTCCAATTCCACTGTAGATCAAGTTGGCGAAATTTGATTGTGGGAAAAACATATAAAGGAAGCCCCAACCGATCAAAAACCAAAGGCCTGCTGAAGCTACACCTTGCCAGGATCTAAAGTCGTAGGTGGTCTGGAAAGCAAAAAGAGTTAACCCTATGAACACAATTGCAGTCAACATCACAGCCTGGATCAAAATGTCAGACTTTACTAAAGAACAGCATAATCCTATGCCATAGGATTCAAATAGAGTGAAACCTGCTAATAAGAACAAATTGGTAGGGTAGGATCTGGCTTTGAATTGCGTGGCAATCATGAGTCCAATTGAACCAACTAAGGAAACATAGAATAACCACATGTTATTAAGGCACCATTCCTGGATACCGAAGTTGGAACGGATGATGAATCCCACAATAACGGTTCCCAAGATTTGTGCGGTCAATAAGGCATACACTTTTCTGATAAACATTTGACGAACGGGCAATTCACAAGAGGCAACGTTTACCGAATACTTGAAGTCATCGGGAAGGTTATCGCCGTCTGTTCTGGTTTCGGGGTTTTCACCATAAGCTGGTGGCTGATTAGGAACTGGTTGGTAACTCATTAATTATGTATTTAAAGGAGTGCGAAAATGACCTTTATAGATGTGACAGTTCAAGTGCTAAAACAGGGTAAGAGAATAGTTAGAGAGACCCCAAAGTTGACTATTACGTTGACTTAAGAATTGGAGGTGGAAATAAATAAATAGGATTTTTTTGACTTTTTGCTATTTTTTGCAGATTTTGCTAGAAGCAAGCTAGATACATTTTATCTGATAAAGCCATTAATTACATCTCATGTTTTCAATTGAGGATGTTATTATAATTTTTACTGGTTAATACTGTGTAGTCAAGGTTTCCTATAAACACGTAATTACTCTATATATGCATTCGTATAAAAAGTATGAACACCACTTGATTTCTCAATTTATAAACCAATAATACCTTACCAAGCCATAAAAACCCCCAAAACTAGTCATTTTAAACCACCTTGCAGGTCCCGAACTGCTTGTTGTTATTTGCAGGATGAATAGGAGAATAGCTTCATAAAACCCTAAATCATTCTCGGTTATGAACCAACCAAATTGGCACTACTTTTCCTCAGACGATGGTAAAGGTGGGGGCTTAACTATCTTATTTACTTTGACTCTGATTACAGTGGTGTCTTTGAACTTAACCCTTTTCCTACACAAAGGGCACAACCCTACACCTCGTGCTCTTCCTCTCACCTGTCCTCGAGAAGTAGACGAAGATATACTCTGTTGCAAGCACTCCAAGCAAAATATGTGCCCACAAGACGTGGCTGTAGCATTCGTTACCTTGTCAAAACATATAGGACATTCTATGTCGGCTAATTTTTTTGTGATCTTTGGTGTAGTCTTAGCAATTAAATCATTAGTTTCATTTCGGATCTCGAGAAATTGAACGTCCCCATCCTGACTATCGCTATCACTGCCACTCAAAGATACATAGTTCTGTTCGTCTTCACTGAGATCTATCAACTCTTGCTCTGACATGTTTGTAATGAAGTCATCAAATGGCTTATTTTTGCCGTCTTGTGGTTAATCCTATATAATCCTGGTTCGCGCACGCATTCGCAGTGTTGTTCAAGAATTTAAAATTTCAGGGTGCAAATACAGTTTGTCACTGGTCAAGATAATATATTTGGTAGCAGGTTCCTTTTTGAAGCAATCAGGTGGGCCAGAGTCTTAAAATTCATTACATACACATACAACTGTGCAATACCTTCTTTCTGCAATTGTGTGTGCTTCAGTGGTGTCTATAGTTTATCGTGCCGATAAGTGAAGTGTTCAAATTTTTACCCTTGTTCCTTTGTTTTTACATTCAGATTACCCCAAACTATTCTCATACGTGTATCAGGAACCTCGATCCGTCATTTACCTTTAGTTCCATTTATATTCACATTCCCCTTGTTGTTTATTGCGATAAGTAGTTACCCACCTTTATTCAGTTTCGTGACATATAATAATCTCGGCAATGGCTGTGAAAGACCACACTAATCCGTTGGCGGTAACTATCCCTTACCAATTTACCTCGCAAGACGACTTTCCCACAGAGGTCTTGGCTACCAGATTCCAAGCTTGGAGGTCCATAATTAAGGACTTGGTGAATTATTTACGTGAATATGCTAATGTTGAAGAAGAAAGAGTCCGTCAGCAAATTAGGTTGCAACAGGCGGTTGGTATATCCGCAAAATCGATTGCAGTCACGCAGTCTGGAACCAGTAACCACCATAGTTCTCACCACGGTCATGTTAGTAGTAATAGCAAGGAAGTGGACGTGGATGAAATTAACAAGTTCTTTTTACCTATTGGTAACGGTTCTATCCAAGACTTGCCTACCATTTTGACCAAGTTCCACCAGCAGAACGTTAACACTTGCTCGAAGACCTTGAAAGAATTGACCCATGTCATTATCCCTAAATTGGAGGAGTTGAGAAAAGATTTATTGATCAAGATTAAGGAGATTAAAAACTTGCAGAATGATTTTAAAAACAACTTGGGTAAGGAGGTGGCTGAAACAAAGAATCTATTGAGTCAATATTATCAATCAATCGAGATTTCTAACAAGTTGGAAAATACTACAAGTGGCCATAGCCAAATCAATGACTCTAGCGATGTCACCAAATATGATCCTTACTTGGTCAAGATCAAATTAGACCGTCAATTGAAGAAGCAATTACAAGAAGAAAATTATTTGCATCAAGCATACGAAAATTTGCAAAAGAGTGGTGGAAAGTTAGAAAGTATTATTGTGATTGAGTTGCAGAATTATTTATCCTCATTCATCAACTTGTTGAGTGAAGAACACTCTTCCATTCCGAACTTCTTGTTACCAAACTTGAACAATGGATTTTTATCAAAAGAATCAAACTTTGAATGGGACTCGTTTATTTCTAAGAACATCCCTTCTCCTGCCATCTCAGTCAGTGCTGTTGGAAATTCAAACTCATCCATCAAAAATGGTACCTTTATTGACTTGAATTTCAACTCCAGAAAATTCAACGATTTAAGTATCAACAATTACAACACTCCATTAAACTTGGCAATTAGAGAAGGCTTTTTGGAAAGAAGATCGAAGTTCTTGAAGAATTATACCAGTGGTTGGTATGTTTTGACTTGTAACTTTATCCATGAATTCAAGACCAATGACCGGAAGAAAGATCAAGTTCCCATATTATCTATTCTGTTAAGTAGCTGCCAAGTTAGCGAGCATTCCAAGGATGACTCAAAGAGCAATGGTACCTACAAGTTCATTTTAACCTCAAAGCTGAGTAATGGTTTAATGCACAGAAATCAAAATTGGGTATTCAGAACTGATACCTACAAACGTATGATTAGCTGGTATAATGATATCAAGGCATTGACTACATTGGCAACCCCTTCTGCTAGATCAAGATACTTGAATAAGAAATTAAAATTGGATTCCCACTTGAATCCAAACTTGGTGGGCAGCAAGATCTCAAGAACTTCAAGCATATTATCTCAAGCTACCAACAACACTGGAAAATCAATCAAGACTTTTAACAATAACACCTTGAGAAATGTAGAGAGCCATCAGAGCCAAAGATCTATTGCAGCTTCTGCTATCCAAAATGGCATCTCCTCGACGATCTCACAAAAGGTGCAATCTAGTCCCAGTCCCAGATTAAACCATTTGATTAATAGTGATGGTACAATTATTACACCAATTGAGTCAAACGAATTCCATAAAGATTTACCAACTCAAACCACACAACCCGAGTCTATTCATTACAACATTATTCCAGACCCTAATGAGTTTATTGAACAAAATCAAAATTCCACCCCAATGAACCAACAAATTCCAAGTACAAACATTCAACAAGCAACCCCAACTTCTCAAACGATGTTTGTACAAGGTAAACCCCAATCAGCCCCACAAATGTTGCCACAACAAGGGCAAGCCATGGTTTTACCTCCAAACTTCATTCCAAATTTTCAACAAGGTTATTTTATGAATAATGGTCAACAGGTGCAACAATTTTATGATCCTATTCAACAACAGTACTACACCATTAGTCAACAGCCAACTCAGGGACCTCAACCTCAATATTTCCCAACTAGTCCTCAGCCACAAGCCCAACCACAATTCACTTCTTCGTCACCTCAGCCACAAGGGCAGCAACAACAGCAAGGATACTTTGTAATTAACCCTGTTCAACCACAACAATCTCAAGATTATTCGTTTGGAGGCACTTTACCTTATCCATCTGACGGTGATAGCTTGCACCCACAAGTATCCCATGCGCCTATTTTGAGTCAATCAAGCACTCCGCAGCCAATACAGAATGGAATCAACAACGAGGTGGTCGACGATGAAATCGAATCTACTACTGAAAAAGTTGGGAATTTGGAAGTTGAGAGTAAGGAGCAGGAGACTCGAAAACCAGGAACTCAAAAAAACAACGAAAACGACGGAACTGAAGTCAAAACAGAGAGCTGAAATAAAAGTTTAGATTTGGATTAATTATTGTGTATTTATCAAAATTGTAACATTAAAATTGTAATAGCTTTCTAAATACTTCAACTACTTTTATTTTGTGTGGAATTAGCTAGTTAGAGAAAATAGGCTAGAATACATTGTAGCGACAGAGATGGGCCGTTCTATATGCTTCCAATATAAAGGCTACTAGAACACTTAAGACAACAGATTTTACCCCTAGAAAGAAAATCATGTTTCCCAACCTTAGAGCTCACAAGTAAATACGATTATATATTCAAGTTAATGCTAAAATTACATTATTTCTTTTATTCCATTAAGTTTGTGTAATTCAAATGAGTAGTTAAATTAATAATTTAAGCAACAACACCTGAGTTGGAAGCAATTCTTGGCCATAAATCAGCACATTCTTTAGCGACTGGACCAGTAATGGCAGAACCCTTCATTTCACCCTTTGGATTGACAATAACACCGGCATTATCTTCGAAGTACAAGTAAACACCATCCTTTCTTCTCCATGGTCTGGATTGTCTGATGACAACGGCTGGCATAACCTTCTTTCTCAATTCTGGCTTACCCTTCTTGACGGTAGCCATAACCATATCACCTGGAGAGGCGGCTGGCAATCTGTTCAATCTAGCACCGAAACCCTTGACGGACAAGATGTACAAGTTTCTAGCACCGGAGTTATCAGCACAGTTCATGACGGCACCAACTGGTAAACCCAACTAAATAATTGTTAGTATTCTTATTGAAGATATTCAGAGACACCGAATCTTGCAGATAATATATGCACAGGAAACTCTACTGAGATCTGATGCTTAGTTTTTAATTGGTTTTGAAGTTGAGTTCTCCTTTGACATTACTTTAATTGTGGGTAGTTCTTACTTCATCGCAAGTGAAATTTTTCATCTCATCATGATTATTCATTTCATAAATCTGTTTCCAACGGTGCTTTAAGATTCTTCACCGACTTAAGTGTCCCTGATAGTACAGTCTCTGCTGTTATGATAAGCTTTACATACACTCATACGAAATTTAGTTCCTTGAGACATGATATATTAATTAATCTATTGGAAGATTTGAAAATTTTTTTTTCTTCAACTTACTTTGAGAGTTGAGTAATTTGAGTAGTGTGCGCGAAACAAAAACTCATACAAACAGCAAGGGCACTAGCCCTAAAAACGCACCCGCAGAAAAACCGTCACAAAGTGCGAAAAATTGGCGTCTTGACTCAGCCCAGACAGCTCCAGATTGGATCAATCGGTTCCTCAAAACAGACCTGCAGAAAAGCTTCACTCACATAACTATTTCTCAATATGGCTAAAGTGGTTATCTCGACTGCATAGAGAGGTAAATCAAAACAAACCCTGTGACATTGTATTGTTGAAGAACACCACTTCGTGTTTAGAAAGTGTATGTGAGATACTTATTACAAAAGCCTTGGTTGAGTCACCACGTTCCAGATGGAAATTTTTAAGGTCACGTCAATATAAAAGGCGAAATTGATAAGAGCTCATATCAAGAGGAGTTTATACTATTATCCCATGCATTAATTATTTACTACTTTCAAGCTACCTTTGGTTACCATATCCGGTAACGAGCCGTCGCTTAATCTTCTCCTTCCGTAGTCCTCTGTTGGATACGGCAAGTCCTCATTCTGGAAGTGGGTATTCTCAAACATGAAATCATCTTTGGCTGATCCAAACGAGTTAGAATTGTTGGTGTGCTTTGATTTGATGGTTGAATGCTTAGTTATAAAAGGGTTTGGAGTGACTTCAGTTCCGTAGGTAGTATTATTATTATTAGGTGGAGGTGGTGCCAATGTGAATCCGTCCTTTTCATCGTCCTCTTCTTCTTCATCACGTCTCTTCTTCCACAAAAATAAGAATGCCAACAACCCGAGCAACCCTACACCCGCAATTGTTCCTACAACCACACCAGCAATTGCCCCACCAGACAATCCAGAGCTCTTTTTGTTACTATTATTGCTGCTATTATTGGAATTGCTATCGTTAGGATCATTACTGGAGGTGGGACGAGATGTGGTCGTTATTGTTCTGATGCTGCCGGAATTTGTGACGGTGGAAAACAAGGTTCTTTGTTGGCTAGAACTAGATTCAGGACTTGAAGTAATTGAACTCTGATCACTGCTTGAGCTAGAACTGGATGATGTGGTGGTGGATTGCGAGGAGCTGGAAGTGGTAGCCGTGGATGAGCTAGAAGTTGCGCTTGACGAGCTAGATGCAGTTTTCGACGAAGATGACGACGAAGATGAAGTTACTAGGGAACTAATAGTGGGACTTTCACTAGAAACAACCACAGAATCATCTTCATATATCAAAAAGTAGTTTCGTCCACCACAGTTCTCAAGAGAGAATCCCTGACAGTTGACATTACAGTTAGATTGACTCACTTGTGCCAGAGAATCAATAAAGCTATTACCACAGTAGCAGGTTGATCCACTGATCAAAGCAGCATACTTCGAGCCCAGGCAACGACCTTCACAGTGTCCACTGCTCTGATATATATAATCATCCAGATAGGTCAATAAGCCTTGTACTGAATCCTTGGGATAACATCCCATTTTGGAGAAGGCAGCGGTCACTGCATTGACAAATAAACAGCTTACTATAACGGGGGACTTCATGATGACACCAACTATTCTCCTATATTCACCTAATAGACTGTGATCAGTAAATGGAAAATTTTCGGAGATGTTTGGAACCTTTTAAACGTTTGGAATTTTCCAATTAAATTTTTCGAGGAATGTAAACAAAACATTTTCAGACAAACTACCAGACTTTGACCAGACTTTGAGCGAGATTCAGAGGGTGAGGGCTTAGACAAGTGTATAGGTTGAAGAGTATATTACTGTATCTTTTGGAGACTGTATTTCGTGCATAGAGGTATTTTTCTTCAGTCCTCTTAATTACAACCAATTGCATCATCTGAGGATTATTTTTAGATTATGATTTGACTTAGGATTTATATTTTCTAATAACTCAAAAATCTGATCTCTACAACATAAATGTGCTATTGATTCAGGTAGATCCAGATGTCTAATGGCTGGTACTGAAAACAATCTGGTCTTTGTTTAGATCACCCCCAATGTTTTGAACTGATAGGACGATGCAGGACTTCAAAAACAAAAAAATAACCCCATTTAGTAGTGTGAGCTCAAAGCTACCAATGTTTCAGCACATTGGATATCTGCAAGGTTGAACTTGGATGCCATCTTCTTGTCCACCTCAGCTTCATTTTGAACCATTGCTTGAATATTCTCTTTTCTTGTGTTGAATCTGGTTACTCTTTCAAATCCACCAGGTGCAAGCCTCGTCAGTTCATTCTTGAGGGTATCTGAACCCATTGTGTCTGACAATACAATATCTTCCTCTAGTTTCTCGAACAATTGCTCTTTGCTGTAATTCTCTCCATTAACCAAGAACAGTATGTGTAAGCTCTCAGCTGTCTTCAACTTTCCAAGCTCATTAAGTAAATATGCATTGCGTCTAACATCTTCCAATTCAATTTCAACAGGATCATGAAACTTGTACAGAGTACCATGGGCTTCATTATACTTGATCATTTCTATGTACATCGCTAGCAATGAACTAATTCCAAAATACTGGTTGTTTACTTGATCGTCAACACGAGTTGCTTCACCATCAAATGTTAGCCCCATAGGCTTTTGGAGTCTGACATTGGTCACCAACGAATCAAAGATGACTTCTACTACCTCTTGGTTGTGCTTCTCAGACTTGTAGAAATTGTATAGCCTGATAAGGTCTGAAAAGTCTGCTGCTCTGCGAATGTCTGCTTTAGTATTGGGATCCATTCTTCATCACTACTCTTCGAACATATTGCTTTTCTTATGTACTATTATTTTGCATACTATTTTTTTTTGCAGCATACTTTTTCCAGCGTTTAATTTTAGAAAGCAACTTTTATATACCTTCTTGAGTTATGTATTCTATGTATACAATACAAAATATTAGCTATTAGTTTAAATAAATTTATCATTATTATTCATTATTGATCCATTTTTGGTTATGTACAAAATTTTTTCTTATGTGTGTGGGTTTCATTAAAAAAACAGATTCCTTTTGCCAACTTCGTTAGGTGTTCCAGGGTTGGAGTTATACCCCATTGCAGCTGAGCTCAACGATAACTGTTCCAACTGTTGCATAACCATCATATCTTGCTTGTTGGTTTGTGGTGAGTCTTGTTGCTGGTACTTCACCATCATTGGATTAGCATTCTGACTAAGGTTGTTAGGATTCATCATCATAGGGTAGTTACCCATGTATCCATTGTTCATCATCATGTTGTTATTCATTGGCGGCTGATTAGGTAAGGTTCCTGATCTCTTTCTGGTGCCATTTCTATTCAATCTGTTACTAGACAACCCTACTTCGTCCATCAACTTCTTATAAGGTTGGTAGTTGATGATATTGATTTCTAATAATAATTTTCTGATTTGTTGGACAATAAACCTTTGATATCCACCGTGAGTGTTTTCATCGGTATTTCCAATATGTGGAGGGGAGTTGCTGTTCCTATCGGTTAATAACAACGGATTACTCAATATTTTATAAATGAACAATGGTCCAGCATGATTTTCAGGAATTTCTGTCAAAATATGTTCTAGAACCTTTGAGGGTCGATTATTCAAATTTGCACTGTTTTCATACTTCCCAAAAATCCTATCCATGATCAATTGCCTCAGATGCAAGTCCATTCTATTATTTAAGATCTTCAAGATTGTTAAGTTTGCCAATTTATGAATGCACAATTCACCCAAGTGGTCTAAGAACTTCAAAGTGAGTAATTCATGTCTTTTGTCAATCCTGCAAGACGATAAATTGCCAGTCAATGAGTTCAAATTTGGAGCAAATGTATCCAAAAACCAAGTGATCAACAAAGAACCATTGTTGTTAGTGACCAAGTCATTTGCATATTCAATGATTAAACCACTGATAAGCAAAATCTGCTCCTTACTCAAGACATGACTGGTTTCCAAGATAGTCCTAATTGACCTAGATCCAAACCTCCCAAAACTGATTTCAAGAAAGTTATCTAAGATAGACTCAACCAAAAAGTCGTTGAAAGGTGAACCAAACTTTACACACCCTTGTAGAACGTAGTTACCAAATTGATCGTTAAATAACTTGACGGTGTAAGGTTTCAAGCTTGCCCCAATCAAGTACTTTTGTTGGTAATTGTGACCTTGATCAGAAGCACAAACATTAATTATTTTTTGGATTGCCCAAGTTCCGTTTTTATGAATACTCAACTGTGTCAAGTAAGGTGCAATCTCTTTAACCATCATCAACTTGATCAAAGGTGACTTCACCAACTGAAAAATCTTTTGTACTATAGTATTACCTAAGTAGTCATAGCATAATTCTGGTAACTCGTCCAACATTGCCAAGCACAATTCGTCCAACTCAGGTTGACTTAGAATCTTAGCATTGTCATCCAAAATGTTTTCATTCATCTCCCCGTTGGTAACACTTTCAGTCAATTCCAAAACCTTTCTTAATTCACGAAGTTTAGGGGCATCAAACTGCCTCATTGGAATTGGCTCTGGTAATGGGCCAAAATTGTCCTGGTAGTTGTTATTTGGAAACAAAATTGACTTATTGATCAAGGACCCTACCTTCCTCAAATCTATTTCTTTGTTCAATTGTTTAACAGTTGTGATCAATGACTCCAGAATCCTCAACAAATCCGTTGGTTTGATATTATCTTCGTCAGTACCGCTGGAACGGTTATTTTTATATTGGTTATAGTTGTTATAATTGCCGTTACCACTGGCGTTATTAGGTACACTCCCATTGTTGGTACTACCATTGGTGTGATTTTTAGATGTGGTATTAACATTGGGCTTTGTAGAAGCTGCGGCATTTGGCACAGACCCATTGGAATCATTGCATTTAGCGAAAGCAATGTACAAAACAATTCCTGGGACAAGCTCGTAGTGATTAAACGAAGCTTTCAAACTCATGGCAACTTCAATGGAAGTACATTCCACTAAAGCGATTTTGGAGTTGGATGTGTTGGAACTTCTGATGCTCAAGATGCTAGATTGGTTTCTGTTGATTGCACTTGAAAGCATTGTCCATAATTTCAAGGAGTCAAAGAAAATTGGCAAGTTGTCAAACAAAAGGAAGTTAGTTGGACCCAAAGAAGGATTCTCGAAACTGTTTGTAACCACTAACTTAGAAAATTCGGTATCATCAGCCAAAATCGGTTGCTGAAAGCCTCCTGGTACTTGTGTCTGTTGAACCTGTTGATATTGCATTTGTTGCATCTGTGGTTGCTGTAATCTTGCCATATTTTCTTGCAATGGTAAACCGGAAACTGTTTGAGATCTGTTTCTTGACTGATTGTTGACAATATTGTCCAAGAGCCCGTTGATATCCTCGTTCATGCCATTTGCTATGCCATTCAGAATAGTAATTCCACTACCAGGATTCATGGCAGGAATATTGTTTATTGCGCCGCCATTTAAGGTATTAAAAGAAACCGGGGCCGCGTTGGTGGTATATGACCTGTTTCTGTAAGCAGATTCACTGTTATCGTTGATAGTAAAGTTGTCATTAAAAGATGAAGGCTGAGGGTTCATTGCTGGACTTAAAAAGTCATTGGAGTTGGTCCCATTCCCAGCGCTAATGATTCTTTCCAAGCCATCATCGTTCCAAATAGAATTCGTGGAAAACAAAGACCCTGATCTAATTCTTCTAGACTGGTTTGTGATCAAATGACTACCATTGATGAAATCTGGGGAAGCGGAGATATTGATCTCGGAAGGTACCGACAACAGATCGATGTTACTTGTGGAGATCAAAGGGGATGTTGAGTTGGAAATGTTGGTAGAAATGTTGGAATCGTTGGAACCAGTATTGTTGAAGGTATTTAGGAATGACGAAGGCAAAGTACCAGATCTACTTCTTTTTGAACCGCCAATAGAAGGCGTCAAAGATATGGAAGGAGGAGATGTACTGCTGTTACCACTCATGGTATATTCAAGACCTCAGCAGGTGTAGTAACCAGTTATAAATAGCAATATTTGATTAGCTCGTGTCTTCAACTTCTGCCAACCCCAACCAAAATTGTCAAATGCAACTCTAAATCGATAGCTCTAATGTAATCACAGTTACTGCGTAGTCCGGATGTAAATACTATGAATCGATGCTTCACACCCAATGTTATTGTCGTTCTATAATTGGAAAACTTTTCACGGTTTTTATGGAACTTGTTTTTCTTCTCCTATTTTACTGCGCACAGTGATTTGGTAGTGCTTGCTTCCAGTTATGACTGGAGTTTTGGTCTGTAGTTTAGCACATGCAAACACCATAGGGGTGAACCGACAGAGTGAATGATGTAGATGAGATTCAAATGCTCAAGAAACACAGAACAGATTACCGATCTAGTTAGTGTAAATACAGTTTCAGTAGCGGCTCGAATACCACTTAATAGCAGTTATGTACAGCGTGTAATTCACTCTGGAGTACAAGTTTTTTTAGAATGTGGTAATTATGAACAAGCATTGAATAGTATATTATCTGGACCGTTATCACCAGCAAGTGTAACCAGGACTCAAGTCCATGTATTATTATGCAGTTAATACTTTATGGTTGGTAGTTCTAGACTTCTGCAAACCCAAAACCTATGAATTCATATTTTCTGTCAAATCCAAGGGGTATTAATGTTTTTCATAGCATTGCAGCCATATTTAATTAGGTTCTGCTTTCTACGTGGCTGTTACTCAACTTGTACTAGTTAAGAATCTTAGACATAAACCAATTCTCATAAAAGATGCGGAATCTTTTTGTACCCATGAACTTGAACGAACTAATCCAGCAGTTCAGCGTGGCTCTTAAAAAACGAAACGCAGGGTCATTGAACGCATTACTAGAAATTAATCCAAAGGATTCTTCTGGTCCTTCCATAGCAAATTTCTCTGAACCCAATGACTTTGATGTTTATGTTCTCGATGAGAGGTTTAGAAATGTGGTCAAAAACTACTTGAAGTTGATGAAGTCAATTTACATAGCAAACGACATAAGACAAAGTTTTCAAAACTATAATGACTTGGTGCTTCTGCTTAACAGATACGCAGAGCTCCAAACAAACTGGATAGACTTGACATTGATGAAATGTTGTAAGGAGTTGGTTGGTATATATTCGGTGATGGAGAAATCATTTCCTGAAGAAATAGTTCACAAAGCCAATCTAGAGATTTATGATAACCATTCAATTAGTACATTGGAGACCTTGGCAAATACCATAAACAAGTCTTTCAAGTTATCTTTAAATGATAAGAACCTCGACTTGTCTGAAAGTAAAAGAATCGATATCTATTTTTTTCTTAGTTTATTGATGAAGTTATATTTCAAGTTGGGCAATACAGAATTGGCAAAGTCCATAGAAAAGGCTATCATTGGCACTAGATTTGAGTTGCCGAAGTTGGATAAAAAGCTAAAGGATAAAAGCTCTGCTATTACCTATCTTTATTACAGTTCGGTATTGTCTTTGGAAGACTCAGATTTTAAAACATCCCAGGAAAAACTAGAAAAGGCATTGATGTTATTATCTTATGTCAAGAACTCTTCCAAAGTGACGAAAAACTGGGAAAAGATACTAATTCTTTTGTTACCTTTAAAATTGTACAACGAGAAGAAGTTCCCGGTAAAGTTTGTGTGGGAAAAGTTTCCAAAGTTAAACCAGTTATACCACGAGGGTTTTTTCAAGTACATCAAAACTGGCCAGATAAAGGAATTCAATGAGATTTTGGAGAAGCACCAAAGTTTCTTACTTGACTCAAACCTTTACTTACTTTTCATTAACTTGAAGTCGTACTGCATTCTTTCATTGATCAAGAAAACAGTTGAATTACATAAGAGCCTTAATAATGACCCAAAAACCAACCACATAGTTCCTTTTAGTGCTTTTATAATTACAGTTGATGTGACTACTTATGGTAAGGTTCTTATTGATTTCCAGCAACACAGATTCGACGAAATAGAATGTCTACTAGCAGTATTAATCGCAGACGGTAAAATCAAGGGGTATTTATCACATGGTAACAAGTGTGTTGTGTTATCTAAAACGGTTCCCTTCCCGTGAATACCCCATGGAGTACATAAACAGAATATATCAGTGGTGCGGCGCATCACTTCTGTACACCAATACAATTGTCTCGAAAAATTTTCTCAATCATCGAAATCAAATTTTTCAATAGTTATCAAACTATACCTACAGAACTAGTGATAAACTGTAATAAGTATATGATAATACAAGTGCTAGCAAATATCAATCAAGATGTCGTTCATAAATATTTGCCGTGATAACACCGATCCTTTCTACCGTTACAAAATGCCTCCAATTCAGTCAAAAGTTGAAGGTAGAGGTAACGGTATTAAAACCGCCATTGTAAATTTGAGTGAAGTTGCCAGAGCTTTGGCAAGACCTACCACCTACGTGTTGAAATACTTCGGTTCTGAATTGGGTGCCCAAACCAACGAATCACAAGCACAAGACCGTTACTTGATTAACGGTGTGCACGAAGCCAGTGAGTTGCAAGACTCTTTGGATGGATTCATCAACAAGTTTGTCTTGTGTGGATCATGTAAAAACCCTGAAACTGAAATCCAAATTAAGAAGGGTTTTTTGCAGAAGGACTGTAAGGCATGTGGTAGTTTGACCATGATTGATTTGAGACACAAGCTTTCCTCATACATCTTGAAGAACCCTCCATCGGATAAAAAAGGTAAGAAAAAGGCTGCCACTGCTACTGCCAATGTTGTTGGAGGTGGTAAGTCCATTGCTGACTTGGCCAAGAATGACGATTCCCCAGCAGATGTGAGCGTGGAAGCAGAAGTTGGCGATGACGATGATGACATTTTAACCAAGAAAATTAATGCTGAAGCTGCTGCTTTGTCGCAAGCGGATATTCAAGTCAACGATGATGACTGGGCAGTAGATATGTCAAAGGAAGCTATCGAAGCTAGAGCCAAAGAATTAGATGGTTTGACTTTAAGTGACGAAAATGACGCCTTTAACCTGTTGGGTGAATGGTTGTTGAAAGAATCTAAAGATTCAAAGGATGAATTACCAGATGATATTGAAATCTACAAGAAAATAGTGGAATTAGAGATTTTGAATAACCCTGAAACTGTTCAAGTTTTGGCGCAAACTTTGTTCGATGATGACATTGTTGACCAGATCGAAGAACACTTGGGATTGTTGAAAAAGTTGATTGACGGTAAGGAAGAATCAGAAAAGGCATTTTTGGGTGGTTTGGAAAGATATATTGGTTTGGAAAACCAGGGTTTGATTGAAAAAGTTCCAAAGATCTTGGTTACTGTGTACAATAAGGACTTAATTTCTGAAGATGTCATAATCAACTGGGGTACTAAGGTTTCTAAGAAGTACGTATCTAAGGAGATTTCCAAGAAGGTTCGTAAGGCTGCCAAACCATTTGTAGCGTGGTTGAAGGAAGCTGAAGAGGAGAGCGATGATGAGTAAATAGGCATAATTGATTGATTTTTGTTTTGTATGTATATCCTTTATAAACCAGTTCATTTCGAAAACATCTACATTATTATTATCTGTAATATTTTATCTTATTCTTAATTTTCTGTATGACTAATTTACACTATTTCCTGTTCTTGTTATACTTAGGCAATGGTGGCATTCCTGGGGGCATTGGTGGCATACCTGGGGGCATACCCGGTGGCATTCCTGGTGGCATCATTCCTGGCATCATCATAGGCATTCCTGGTGGCATTGGCGGCATACCTGGAGGCAAAGCAGCCGCAGTATTCTGTTTCGCCGAGTTCATAATCGATGCCATCAACTTCAGCGGATTGAATTCACCTCTCAATTTATTCTGTTTATGACAATAAGCAGCCCACGATATCTCATCAAACCCGTAATTGAAGTAATCTGTGATATCAGCACCAGGTATTCTCCATGGCTTGTCTTTCAATTTGTCCAAATCTACCTGAGTCAATGGTTTTCCATCCAACTCTGCAACCTTATTAATATCCAACGATTCTTTCTCGTTATTGTTAGAAACAATAGTTGTGGTTTCCTGTTCGGGTGTTTCTTTTGCTTTTTCTTTAACAGCAACTGTGGGTGCCACGTCTCCGATAACAATATCAATATCGTCATCAGAACTCTCATCTTCTTCCTCTTCCTCGTCTTCCTCGTCTTCCTCTTCTGGTTTTTCTTCCACTTCTATCTTCTTGACGTCTCCTTTCTTCTCCTCATTCAATTTCTGCTTCTTAACAGCTGGTTGCTCCTCATCAGAATAGAGATAAGCATCATCATCGTCAGAATTGGCCATGGTGAATGTTCAAAAACAGTGCGAAATATTCCTTTCACAGGATATTCTCACTTGAAGAATTGTACCACAACTGCGGAGAGCAGTAAATTGAGTTCAGTTAGTTGATCCAAAGTACTAGTTCACATCTTCTCGATATGGCTTCCACCGATAAGTCGTCAATCTTCAGTAAAGAAGAAACAAGGGAAAGCACTTTACATGATAATGAGGTGGTTGCTAACTTCAGTTCATCGGATAAAGGTTTGATAAACACCAAAACCCAATCTTCGCCATTGTTGCTGTCAACTCCACCGACTGTTTCCAAGGCCTTGGTCAGGGCATATCCTTACTTATTGATTGTAAACAAATTGTTGTCGATTATAACATGGACAAATGACGACTATTGGATTAATGTCATTATTGTCTGCAGCTATTCCTTAGCGGTTTTATACTTTGAACAGTTGGTGACCTGGTTTGGCCATTTGATTATTGTTGGTTTTATTACCTTGTATGCCTTATTGAATAACAAGATTTTAGAGGAAGCAAACTTGCATCCTACCTTGGACGAAGTTATTCAGACTTTGACTAATACCTGCATTAAGGCAGATAGGTTGTTGGATCCAATTATCTCCTTGTCCTTGACTGGGTATGATATCAAGAGATTATTGTTCACCACTATTTTTTTGACTCCGTTGTATTTGATTGTGACTTTTTTGATCATAAATCCAAGGAACGTGTTGTTGGTCACAGGTTTATACTTGTTGACATATCATTCATCCTATTCTACGGTCACTCGTAAGATGATATGGAAGATCAAGTTAACTAGAGTGTTATTCTTCTACTTAACTGGATTGGATTTCCTGAAACAAAGAAACCATTCGTTATTTGCTGCTGCATTTGCAAAGGTTCAAAAGAATGCCAATTATAACTTTAACCCATTGAACAGCGATAACAATAGACCAGTGAGGTTTACGTATGTTATTTACGAGAACCAGAGAAAGTGGTTGGGTATCGGTTGGACTTCTAACTTGTTGAGTTACGAAAGAACTCCTTGGACTGATGAATTTTTAAACGAATCTTCGTCTATTGAATCATTCTTGTTACCAAACCCAGAGAACCATCAAGATTATTCGTTCGGCCAGGAACAACTGAGTCAGTTATCCATGAATAATGCCAGATGGAGATGGGTTGATAAAACATGGAGGTTGGACCTGACTAACGATGGTGCTATCAGCTTACCAAACAGCAAGAGATCTAAAACCACAGCTAATCCGAATACTGACGAAGGATATCTCTACTTTGATAATACCTGGAAAAAACCTGCAACGGAAGATTCTTATTCCAAGTACACCAGAAGAAGAAGATGGGTTAGAACTGCTGAATTGGTATTCGATAACGATGACAATAACGCTACCAATACCTTTGATGAATCATTTGAAGAAACGCCAAAGAAGAGAAAGAGTCTTAGATTTGCAGAACCAGAGGAAGCTGAAAAGTCCGACACCACAAATATATTCGAACAAGAAGCAAAGCAACCAGAAATCGAAGAAATCAAACCAGTTAACCCTGTAGTCGATACTGAAGAGGTTTCTGCCTCACAAGCAGTTGATGATAAGAAAAATATGTAATGAAATTCAAGAATTAAGTATCTACGCAATGTATAACCCCTAATCGAAAAAACTGTTCGTGTAATTATGGGCTAAGAAACCTCGCTCAACTGCGGTATCACCAGCAAGCACCCTGGCAACTTAGGGTTTATTATCGATAATCCCAATCTGGTAAGTGGTGCTCCATGTTATCAACTTCGCGAACAAACCTTTGGTATAAGGATGTCGCGTTAGAAGACTTGAGTTTGAAGCTAATGTTCGACAGAAGTTTTCAATTGATAGTTTAAACTAACCTACATTGATCTTCAAGGTATTACCTAAATTGCTGGACACGTCTTTGGTTTGAAATTGAGTTGGTGAAAGGCCATTTGTGAACAAGAAAACTTCATTTCTCTTGCCATACAACAATTTAAACCAACTAGAGATCATGATATAAGTCGTTGCAATACCTGGAGAAATTTTGAGTTTCTAGCTACAAAAACATATTAGCTTACCTATTAGTTGAGACTGCGAGGTTTTAATCGGTTTGAGATAGTCGTCACAAGTCACAATTGAATGAAGTGTTGTATTCATGATATAATGAAATCGAATCATAACTTGACAAAAATCTAGCCAATCCTGTAGCTTCTCTGTTACGACACCTGGAACTTGCAAATACCTGACCAACAAAGCCACAATATTTGATTCTATCATCGCTTCTCCGAAGACATAATAGTAAAATCCCAATTGAAAGGGTGAGTCTGAGACACTGTTCCTGAAAGGTTGTCTGATTTGGAACTAATTCCATCGCTGCCCCGAATGCATTTGCTATTCGCGTGGTACAGGCCAACTTTAAGTCACGACTTGACGACTTCAGCAATAGCAGCAATAATGTCTATTATTTAGATTGCTACTGGAGATTTCCATTTTTTTTTACTTATTCATAAGTGGCCATTGTAGGAAGCAAACAACTTGGAATGGTATGCGGAAGACTAGCGGAATTACGTGGGAAGGCCACGCAGGACCGCTGTATAAACCGGCTGATAACAACAGATCGTAAGATTTGTTTATTGTATGACGTAAAAACAACGCCGGACTAAACCGAGATTCTGCAAGAGGTAGGACGTTTGTCGCGTAAATACTGTAGTAGATGTCGCGATTTGATAAGACACCAATATCCTATAAAAAGGTGATAAAATCCACGGTATTTTTCAAATCACTCCCAGGTATCATTCACATCACAACAATGCAATCGCAATTAATCGACTCCTCCTACGGTAAAGCCAACGTTAAGTTCTTGAAAGTTAAGAAGAACCCAGCCAACAGTGCTGAGCAAGAAGTATTGGAAGCCAACGTTCAAGTGTTGTTAAGAGGAAACTTTGATGTCTCATACACCAAAGCCGATAACTCACCAATTGTCCCCACTGATACTGTCAAAAACACCATTTTGGTAGAAGCTAAGACCACTGATGTCTGGCCTATTGAAAGATTTGCTGCACACTTGGCTAAACACTTCATCAACAAGTACGCTCATGTTGATGGCATTGAAGTCAGCATAGTGCAGACCAGATGGACTAAATATGCTGTCAACGGTAAGCCACACGCACATTCTTTCAGACATGAAGGTCCAGAAACCAAGCGTACTGTTTTGGATTACACCAGAGCAACCAAGGCATTGAAGATTACATCCTCGATTAAGGATTTGACTGTGTTGAAATCTACTGGTTCCATGTTCTACGGTTACAATGTCTGTGACTACACCACATTGAAGCCAACCACCGATAGAATCTTATCTACCGATGTTGATGCTTCCTGGGCATTTGATTCCAAATATCTTAAGACCTTCGATGATGTCTTCGCATATGCTGACAAGGGATTGTTTGATTTCGCTTACGATTCTGCTAGAAACGCCACCCTTGAATTGTTCGCTACCGAAAACTCTCCATCAGTTCAAGCTACCATGTACAACATGTCACACAAAATCTTGGAAACCGTCAAGGAGATTGCAACTGTTTCCTACGCTTTGCCAAACAAGCACTACATATTGTTCAACTTGGAATGGAAAGGTATCAAGAACAATGATGACTTGTTCTACCCATCCTCCGATCCAAACGGTTACATCAAGTCCACAGTTGGTAGAAAAGTCAATGCTAAATTTTAGAGTTTTTATGTATAGTATATTTTAGTTCTTTAGGAAATGTCTCATAATATTAATGTACGAAATTTGAGATGCTCATCTTGAAAAACAATGTCTAGATACTGGGGTGTAGCGTTGGCTTCTGCTGCAGCAACAGCGATGTTGATAGAAGGTGTTCACTACGTTCTAAACAACTATGTGACCACAACTGTAACTCTTGTAGAAGAAGAAAACGATTATTCCAACTATCCGGAAGAATTAATCGAGGAACAGTTGGCTCGTAACATTGCATTTTTGGGGGAAGAAGGTGTTCAAAAGTTTAGAAAACAAAACATTGTGGTTGTAGGTGCTGGTGGTGTTGGTTCTTGGGCAGCCACGATGTTGGTCAGGTCAGGAGTGGGTAAAATTAGAATTATCGATTTCGATCAGGTATCGTTGAGTTCACTTAATAGACATGCAGTTGCAAACTTGAGAGATGTGGGGATCTCCAAAGTCCAGTGTTTGAAGAACCACTTGGCTAAGATTGCTCCTTGGGTCAAAATTGAAGTGAGAAACCAGCTCTGGAATATCGATGTTGCTGAAGATTTGATTTATGGCGATGATTTCCAACCTACTTATGTGGTGGACTGTATTGATAACATTGACACCAAGGTTGATTTGTTGGCTTACTGCTACGAGAAGAACATACCAGTAGTTTCTTCTGGTGGTGCTGCTTGTAAGTCTGATCCGTCTAGAATCAATATTGGTGATATTAGCAAGACTGAAGAAGACCCATTGACCAGATCTGTGCGTGTCAGATTAAAGAAAAGAGGAATCATCACCAACATCCCAACTATTTTCTCAGCTGAGAAGCCCGATCCAAGAAAGGCACAGTTGTTGCCTATTTCACCCGAAGAAATAGCCAAGGGTAAAGTTGACGAGTTGGCTGCTTTACAGAGGTTCAGAGTAAGAATCTTGCCTGTTTTGGGTACTATGCCGGGAATGTATGGTTTAACTATTGCCACCTACATCATTACATCCATTGCAGGATATCCTATTGAACCTATAGAAGGAAAGAATAGATACAAGGTTTATGATGGTTTGTTGCAGAGTCTTGCTGGACAGCAGACCAGAATAGGCAAGCTTGATCAAAGAGTCAAAATTGCATTGAGTGATGTGCCATACATTTTAGAAGAAATATTCCACGGAAAGTCTCCTATTTCCAACTATTCTACTAAATTAACCTTGTCAAGATGGGATCCTTCCAAGGAAATCAGTTTCCAAAATTTGGTGGTTATGACCAAAGAAGAGCAGCACAACCACGAGAAGAGAGTTTTGAATGGTGGAGAGAAATTGGAGGATGTGTATTCACAAAAGGTATTGGATTTGGTAGCTAAGAGATTCCAGGACGAGATGTATTGGTCACAATTCCGTTAGGTCTATAGAGAATGTATAAAGTAAATTTTTAGTAACTAGTATGCTCTTTTATGATATCATAACATCCAACCCAAGCTTCTATAGTTCTCCTTTCTAGTGCTGTGATGAACACCGGGTGATTTGGTGGCTAGTCTCCAGAAATTACGTGTATAGAAAAAAAGTCCCAATTCTTGGGCATATCGAGCGGTTCAAGAGTCACGAGTGCCAATTACCCCCAAAAATAATGGATAGCTAAGACTTGGTAATACTTTAACACTACATCTGCTGTTGGGAGAACTTTCTCCAATGTTCATAACAATTCAGCAACTTCAATCATTAAAAATCAGTGCGAAGAATTCAAGATGAATAGATTGTTGTTCCCTTTGAAACAAACTATAAGGTCGGGAGCATTTAGAAATGGCTTCAGGCTCGGCAAATTTGCTAGATTTCAGTCGACTGTCCCTCCTGTCCAAAAGCCAACTGGAATCAAGGCTTTGATGAAAGAATATGGCTATTCAGCTGTTGGAGTGTATTTTGCCATTAGCGCAATTGACTTACCTCTCTTCTATTTACTTGTTCATTCCTTGGGAAAAGATGAAATCGAGTACTACGAAAACAAACTCAAGCAAACTTTTGGTTACGGAGTTAGTGATGAGGAATTGAAGAAGAAACAGGAAATCAACAAAATCGAAGAAGACGCTGAAGGAGAAACTGAAACCAAAAAGCACGATAGCTTGTGGAATTCGTTGCTCTCGCAGTTCTCATGGACTGAATTCGTCATTGCATATGGTATTCATAAGTCTTTTATCTTCATCAGATTGCCTATCACCGCTGCCATTACTCCTACTATAGTCAGTGTGTTAAGAGGATGGGGATTCAAGATTGGTTCCCAAAGCTTATCGACCTCCGCATCAATCGCCAAGTCTACTATCAAAGACTTTACTGCTTCTGCCCCTCAATTTGGCACCAGAGCTACCAAAAAGAGAAAGTGGTTTGACTTCTTCTTCTAATGTAAATAGGTTTTTGTATATACAATGCAGAAATAAATAAATAAATAATCTAATATCAGATCCCCAAATACAATTTACATCTCTCATAGACGTAGAATGAGCATGCCACCATTGGTATAACTTTGATGTAGCCGATAGTCAATCCTACAAAGAATCCTCTGAATCCGTTTTCCTTATATATCAACTTTGCGGTCTGCTTAAATGACAAAAACTGGCCTTGGTTTACAGCACCACCTACTTGCATTCTTCTTCTTATAACCTCAAAAGGATATGCAGAAGTCTGTGATAACAACCCAGCCAATCCTCCGGCGGCAAGTTGTGCATATGCTTTTAAAGGAGGTCTGGAATCTCTAGAATTAAAGTTACTTCCCGAGGCAACACCATTGGCTGACGGAGGAGTTTCCAATACAGTATACTTATAAAACCACTTGGACCTGAAGATATCATGAAACAAGTCATGTGTGTAGAAAGAAACCCCAGCATAAGGAACCATTCCCAATACTGTAGGAGCAAACCCTCTGTAGAAGTTAGACATGGACACCAACCACGGAGGCAATCTATTCCTGAAAAACTTAAGCCATTCAGGGTCTGTGGACTTGTGGGGGGGCTTTTCGTGGTAGATGGACCGGATGGTAGAGAACAATCTACCTCTATGAGAATCCATAAACTGTTCATGGTTGTGGTTTATAATGTTGTGCAGCAGGTTCAAGTTTCTGGTTTCAAAAGCCAAACGAACTCTAATCAAGTCTAGCGGATAGGTGCAGTAAACACTGGCCAACCCGGACAAAGAACCAGCCATGAACCTTCTGGCAGCAGTTTCCAACTCGTCGGAAGGAATCAAAATGTTTCTAATCTGTTCATATGCGACAAACTTGATAGCAGCATAAGGAAATATCCTCAACAATGTCACCGAGTGTCCTTGATACAATCCAGAAACACCGTCGCTGCGCCAGATCAACCTCCCGGCATTGTAAAACCCTGCAAAAGTTCCTCTGTACTTTATAAACTCCGGATTCGATGTCTGGAACAAGATTTTTATTCTGTCCAAAGGAGCAATCAATGTCTTTGCTGCACTTCCAGCAATTCCTCCTGCTACTCCCGACCGTATGACATACTCAAAGCTCTGTTTGTCTATAATTTTCTGGGGTGAAAACGGAGTACTCTGGTCGTTGACCGTCTGTGTCACCTGCTTGTCAGTGGTGAATATGCTTTTCAACGAACCGATAGGTCCGTTGTGTTTTTTGTCGGACATTTAGCAGGTTTATGTACTTCTGAAGCTCTGAACAATATCGAGTTTTTGCTGGAACAGTCTTGTGTTTGAATGTGATGTTTTATCTGCCAAATTTTTTCTGGGGTCGAGAAACTTGAAATTTTTGCGTCTGATCTGATTGTTTTCGTCAGTAATTTTTTGTATGTAGGGCTGTATTGAGAGTTGTGGAAGAGATGGGAGAGCTTTGTGTTTTAATGGTGCTTTGAAGGTTTCATTGATGTTTAAACTGCTGGATGCCACTGTTTTTAAGTTCACTCTTGACCATGCCACTCCAATCTATTGAGAACTGAAGCATATTAAAGTATCGATGCTAAGCAATATGGGCACTTCACATATAAAAATGCTAATCAATATGGGCACTACACATATAAAAATTCTAAGCAATATGGGCACTACATATATAAAAATGCTACTGGATCTTGTAATTTGAAGGAGACCTGCCCCTTATAATTAGTGGTGGGCTTTCTATCGACGAAAGTAATATTGGCTGGATCGAGTTCTCTTCTTCGATAATCCCCAACAACTCTACGCTCAAGCTATAGAACTTGTTATTAGGCAACGAGTTCTTAAACCGTATAGATGACCCAAACTGAATTCTCTCGAACCTGGCAACCTTGGCTATTGACTCGCTGGGATAGTTTTTAAGTATCGATTGGCGTTTAATGGTGTCAAGATTAGTCAAGTTGTAGTAGCTGGATCTATCAAAATAGAATATTTTATTGAAGGAGTCAATTTTAATGTTATTTCTTTTGTTACTTGAAGCTTTAATCACATCGTGATCTGGCAACTCCCCTGGTAAGGCTGGGTATATAGGAGGTGGAAACTGTGGGCCTTTGTTTCTTTTAGCTGTATGCTGTATCAATGTCACATTGAAATCATCGTCATTACACTTGGCAACCAATCGAATTGCAAAATAGCTGATTTCAACCTGGTATTCGCTTCCAGGGACTTCTTTCTTAGTTTTTCTGTCATCTTCTTCGCCATACTTTGCTTTGATTAGAAACTTGTTACTGATGAACTCGTCGAATGTGTAGTCTCTCATATTAAAGGCGCTGACCAAAGTGAAATAGTTTCTCTTGTATCCTATCCAAATACCATCGTCATTAAGTTCAAACCCACGATCAATTCTTGCATTCAACACCGGAAATGCCGCTTCATTAGTACTTTTGCAAAATATATTCTGATGGTATCTGGTTTCACTGAACTGGGGCCCCACTCGGTACAACCTCGAGGATCTTGGAGCAACCTTTTTTGTTGGTTCCAAATCCTCATTCTTAGCATTCATCAATTCCAATTGGTTCAATTGTGTATTGCTAAAATCCAGTTGAACTTGGGGAAGTATCAGCTGTTCTATAAATTTTTCATTATGTTCTTGAGACATTGCGTCCCATTTACTGTGATGATGTAGGTGATTAATCTGGGGTAACTGTTGCATTTGTGGCACATTGGGCCCATTTTCCCGATATAAATGAGTAGATTGGTTTAATTGGTGAAGCAGTTCAAACAGGTGCTGATTCACCTCTCCAGAGTGTTCGCTATTAATATCTGGATGTTGAAGACTCTGAACTGATGGTAACGGCACTGTTAGAGGTATGTAACTTTCTTCGTTCGCAGAAGACATGCTTACCTCCAGATATTCGAATTTAGGTGTCACAAACCGTATGTTTTCAATTCTATGTATGTTTCTTGTTACAATTGGTTCGAATCGAATGAAGTACACAATTAATTGTAATGAAGTTACACAAAATCCGAAGTGCGAGTTGGATCTGGGTTCAGGTTTACTGCAATTGTTTGCTAGATCATGGGATTCACGGACGTGAAAGCATGGGCTGTTATTTGCTGAAAATGCTATGTTTCAGTGCTTTGAAGGTTTCTAGGTTCGGAAAAATCTCTGCTGTGGGTGACTTTGGTAAAAGACCAACGGCTAATTTTACCATGCAGGAAAAAAGACAACTAACAAAAATTATCAAGTGTTTCAGCAGTTCGATTTTTGTGCATGAGACACATAATTAGTACCGTTATTTGCGCTGCAATGTGCAAATCTGATGCTCGAAGCTGTGATCGATTCCTTAGCTAATTACAAAGGGTGATGAGATTTTACAAACTACCCAGTCTATGAGTACCTACAAAAGTGCTGCTCTAACAGATAGCAGCCTCTATGGCTTAGTTGGTAAAGCGCGTCACTAGTAATGACGAGATCCTCGGTTCGACTCCGAGTGGAGGCATATCTTTTTTTGTTTTTGTTGCCCCATAGTTACCCCTAGTTCTTCTTCACACTAGCGTGTTCTTAACTACTACCAGTCTCGAAAAAAGTTCTCAGCGACAAAGACTTTTTTTTATGCGCGACATTGAAAGTTTGA
Source organism: Yamadazyma tallmaniae (assembly GCA_030569655.1). Taxonomy (NCBI): domain Eukaryota; kingdom Fungi; phylum Ascomycota; class Pichiomycetes; order Serinales; family Debaryomycetaceae; genus Yamadazyma; species Yamadazyma tallmaniae. The sequence goes on along the minus strand of JAJMLL010000004.1, from coordinate 515,272 downwards.
AATACAAACATGAGCAGAAAGCTAGCAGACGAGTCGTCTATGGATATACCCCATGTAACGTCAATTGAACTTCCGCTAGTTGTTAAAAACGATGAAAGGGCACTTTCCATGCTAGGAGGAAAGGAAAAAATCAGAACGGTTATCAATGATAACAAGGCTGATAAGATAATTGTGAACGATAAGAAAAACATGCATTTGGAGTTAAGGTTAAGGAATGACAGGACACATCATCCAATCCAGTCAGTAGTAAATACCAAAGAGAAGATTTTGTTGAAGGTCTCGATCCCTAAGAGAAATTTGCCACCAAATTACAAGAGTTATTCGGTTCATGAATTAATCAAGATCAATGAAGACAAGGAGAGACAACGATATAATGCTATGAAGGCATGTTCAGAAGAAGATTTAGACCAGCCTTCGAAGTTCTATATGATGGAACCGGTCGGTATAATCAACAGGAGTTATTGTTTCAAGTCTATTAATGATTTCCAGGTCAACACTAGGAATAACGTCTTTACCAATGATATAAATGAAAACTTGTTCAATAACCACAACTTTAAAAGATTCAAACTGTTCTTTGAGGAGGACCTGAAGTTTATGAATAATAAAGACTTTCAAGACCCAGAAAACTACCTTAATAAAGACCATCAATTACCACCTCCAGCTATATTCTCAAATATCAAACAGGTGTTTGATTACCAGTACGTTAGGAATAGGTTGACCGAAACAGTCAAAGATCCTAAGAGTGGAGAGTTGAAGGTTGTTCCTAAGAAAAAGTTGCAGAAGTTATACAGTAAAGTGTTGGATGTGCATGATGATTTCATTCCAAGTTGCCGTAGTGACGAATTGAATGAAAGCTATGATGATATGGTTAAAAAAGAGGCCAATAATGAAATAGTGCCCTTTTCATTCAGCTATGACTTACTAGGTTGCATCAAATGGTTGAGAATCATCTTTGAAGCCAAACCAATATGGCTCAGAAAACATTTGGAAGACATCGTTTCGAATGAACATAAAAGAGTCTTAAAACACGCATTGCCTTATGTTACTTATATATACAAAAATGGTCCCTGGAGATTCTGCAACATCAGGTACGGGGTACATCCTAAGGAATCCCAAGACAACTGGATCTTTCAGAGTGAATACTTTAGGGTATCGAGCTTCAACTTCAGACACAAAAGTTCGAATAACTCTGAAACAGTTTTGCCTCGAACTATAGAATTGTACAGAAAGGCCAACAATCTTACAAGCGTTGACAATGAGATGGTGAAACTTGATAGCAGGTTGATATTCGGTGGGGAGACTTTGCCCACAACAGTTACCTACCAAGTAGGTGATGTGATAGACCCCGATATTCTTCTAGTGATAAAACAAGCTATAAGCAGCAATGAGTTCTTTAGAGACCAGGTGGATTTGAAACAAGATGGGTGGATAAACAAGCAAGTTATTGAAACAATACGGAGGATTATCAAGTACAAACTTAACCAATTACTCAAAGATGAGGCTATAGACAGGTCCAAGATAGAAAAAATCATTCAAACTAACTATAGCACTGAAGAACCTGAACCTCATGATAATGATGATGGTGAAGAAGAAGATCCAGATAATAAGGTAGATGAAGAGGACGATATGGATGTGGACAGAGATGACGATATAGCTGATGATGACACAGATTTTTTGCTCGATAACCAGGATGGACCCTCTGCACCGGTCGAGGAACAATTGCTAGCCAAAATCAAGAGCCATCAAACAATTTCATCCACCAAACTTTTGGAATTGACCGATTTCATAAAGCAGGAATCACTTATGTAAAATACACGACCTTTACTTTTCTCGCATTCTAAAAAACACGTATAATCTCAACATAAATATTTCAGTTCTTAAACATTGTGCCATGACTAAAGCCACAGAAGCATTGTTAACCTTGTTTGCGGTGTCATCATTGTATTTTGCCTTGTATGCTAAGGTTATTCCTTCTCCAGAGTTGTTTTATAGCCAAATCTTACCATTTTTGCCATTCTGGGCTATTGTTAGTTTGGGGTCCTACTCTTTGGCTGTCTTAGGTTACAGAGTATTGACGTTCAAGGACAAGCCAGAAAAATACAGGGAATTATTGGGACAGATCGACGAAGCCAAAGACTTTTACAAGAAGAAAGGGATTGATTTGGATGAATAAATAGGTTTATTTAGTATATATGCTAAGTAATGAATAATGCATTGATTATGGCTCCAGGGTTTTCGCTTTCAAAGCTTTGAGCCTCTTTTCTGTCTCTGCAAACACTCTTATAGATACCGGTACATTTGCCCAGAGCTCTTCGCCTGCACTCTTTTTGGTTTCTTTGGCTTTAGACATGGCTGCCGGGTTGTCTAAGAACTCCTTCGGTATATGTTTGGCATTCAAGTATTTCACTGGTGGTTCAAAGTCTGCTGGCCAAATAAATTCCTTGTTTGCTTCGTTAACCTTTTTGGCTGCTTCGATTCTTTTATCGTTCCAATCTTTGATGTCATCTTCGTATAGTTCCCATACACAATTAATACATCCTGACATACAACAGTTATCTGGTTCGGGAGGTCTATCAGGGACCATTATACCAGCAATATTTCTGGATTTTCCTCTAGTTATTCTGGAAGAGCTTGTTCTGTCGCCTCCAGTTATGGCGTTTCCAAAAACCTTCTGCATTCTTTCTTGTGGAGACACAGAAACCTCATAGTTTCCCTCGAACACCTTCTTGGAATGAGTGCTCCGCTTCAATTCTGAAACTTCTTGGCTAGTCATTAGAATTGTTTCCATCGGTTGTTCAGGTCGGGAGGGTGTTTGTAGCACCAAATCATAGAATTTGTACTTGTACAATAACGTTCTTGATCCTCTAAGCATTTCCAGGATAGGTATTTAATAGGTTGTTGCAATATCAACTATACTTGATGAAATTCAACGACTTCTATGGTAAAAATCAAATGCAATGGTTTGGGATCTATTCAGTCTAATGTGGTTCTTTATATTCGTAATTACCTTTACTGTTTCTAACCAATCAATATTCCTGTTCGCACTTGCTGTTCGGTCTATATCACAAGGCTGTTGAACCGCAACTTGTACTCAGTTATATAGTAGACGTAGTTAAATATCTTGAAGAGTGATTCCTGCTTTGTTCACCTCCGGCGTGTAGTATAGTTTATTACTAACAGTAGATGACATCGCTATGTTTCTGGTTCGGGCACGCCATGGTCGAAAATCTCAAATTTTAACCAGTGAAAATTCAACAATATCAAACAACCAATACTTGTAGTAGTACCACCATGTCCAAGTTTGTCATATCCAACAGCTTAAAAGAATTGAGATTTCACTTATCACAGACCGGAGAAGCCTCCATACCTTTGAGAAAATTCTTAACTTCCAACTACAACAGCTTGAAAACCCAACTGAACTACAAATTACCAATTTTGATCAGAGAAGCCTCTGGTATACCACCAAGTGTGACTGCCAGATTTGAAAAGGGTAAGGAAATTAAGAATAACTTGGATGGTTTAGACGAAAAGGCTATCCACACTGCCTTGCAGCAATTATTAAAGAACTAAGACCTCATGGCCGAGTTATAATGTACATTAATGATTATAATTAGTCATATTCATACTAGATAATGCATACCTATTTTTGAACTATGTTCTTCGGTGCTAAAACTTGTAGGTAATTTTCAATGCTATTTTGATAACGAGAGAAATTAAAATATATGCACTAACCTCCAAATTTGTAAATACCAAACCCAATACTTGCTACTCCGCTGCTATAAACCTTGGAAAACTCGTTCTTTCCATCGTCGGTTCCTGCTGCAATTACTAAAGGGAGAAAATGCTCGATGGTAGGATGCGCTTGGTATAACAACTGCTTGTAGTTACTATCTTTCCTGATGTTGTTCAAGTTTTGCAAAATAGTCAAAGGAGTGGACTTGTTGAATGTTGCGTCGATCAAGTCGTGAAATTCACCCACATATGGCATTATTTTGTTTGGATAGCTGAAGGATCTGCCCAAATCGCCCAAGTTATGTACTGAGGAACCGCTGCAAAGCACCATACCTTTCAAATCGGTCTTTTTCTCCGGATCCCAAATCAAGTTGTCTCTGAAGAACTTCAAAACCTTTCCAAACTTGTAGCTGGTATCAAAGCTTTCGTCTCTGGGTAAAGAAACCTGAATAATTGGAATATCAGTGGAATCTCCAAACATGACCTTCAAAGGACACCATACACCATGATCTATTCCTCTGTTAACAACTCTGGAGTTCTTGAACCCTTCTTTCTTCAACATATCGTTCAACATCAAGCTGATGAAGATTTTATTGTGGGACCTAAATTTTTGCTTATAATATTTGTCATCGAAACCATAAAAGTCATAAATAAGCTTATTCTCATACGCCATGTCTTTGGAATCACCAGGGTCGCTAAAAGCGTTACCTCTGCTGACTGCTATTTCAATACCGTCTCTTTTATCAGCCTGGAAATGTGCTGAGACGATAATAATGTAATCTGGCTGTAAATCGTTGTTAATTTCTTTACCTATTTGCTGCAACGCTTTGTAAGCACCAATATCATTAAAAGCGCCTTGGGGGTCAATTAAGGTGGGTCCTCCATGGCTAAAAAAGTAGGTTGGAAAAGGTTTCTTACATCTGATTCTGGGAATGGTTTGGAAAACAGACATTTTGGTACCAATCAAAACAGCCACAATCCCAATTACTAACAAGCTTCTAGTCCAAATCTTGATAATCCGAATTAGTATAGGAATTCCTGAGTAGTCAAATACTTCTGCTAACTAACTCTAAAAAATCTCCTAATCGAACTGACTTTGAGTACTTATATGTTAATATATGTCTCTGACAAAATTATTTTGTGGTTCCAGCGTCTCCATATTTTATTTGCGGTTTTAGTAATTGTGATTACAAACCAAAAGTCTGCCGGATTTAAAAAAAGTATCCGAGCTTAAATCCTGACAGCATAATATGATTGAGAATTTATTTACCTGGAATCTTTACTGAGATTTAGAAACTTATTCTGTTGTGTAGTCCCTGGTCTTCCAGTTGGTAATAATCTTTATTATGCTGTTGATTTTTTTTAGGAAGTTGGTTATATTATTGCTTCACCTTTGTATTTTCTCCTCTACTAACTCTTTGTTTACTCCTCCAAGTATACTTCTACTTTGTGTTGCTACCTTAACGGTTGCCAACCTTCGTTGCAACAATATGCACTCTTGGAGAATGTGGTTCTTCGTTACATCTCATCAACACAGTGCCAAAAACCCTACTCTCGTTCCATTCTCGCACCATCCTCGCGCTATATTTTCTCCTGCCGCACAAAATCCCGTACTGTTTCCCACTCACACTTCACGGTTGCTTTCTATGTTTGAAAAAGTGCGAAAAACCAGGATTTCATCACTTGAACTTGTTCTGTTGCATAAGTTTGCTAGCTTTCTGTACCAGTTATTGCCCATCCCTTGTGCCCTAGAAGGAACATATCAAATTACTAATTCCATCTTGCACAAAGCTGAGAACATTTGACCCAATCGCAAATATGGGATTGTTTGGATCAAAAAGGGTATGTTGCTTTACTTGCTGTCGTTTTTATCAGTACTAACATCCCCCTAGAAAAGTAATTATCAGGGTTTCAGTAAGTATTCCACTGAAATTGCTAACTACGAGAATGCTAGCGTTGCCGGATTACCGAATAATGGGATTTCGAGAACCTCGTCTCTAAGTAATAATGCTGGATCGGCAGCATTAGCAGCGTTGAGGTTGCATGCTAATTCGAGACCAGTTGATAACAATCAAAACAACCTCCAGTCGCCTCCTCAAGTTGCAAGAACCAATTCAATCGCTCAAAGGACCAACCAGAGAGCCAATTCCCTTAAAGCATATGTCTATCACCCAAAAGGTTCCTACACGCCCAACCAAACACCTCAGATTCCAAATTCAAACACTAATAGACGATTTAGTTCTTTGAATTCGGGGTCAAACCAAAATTTTCGGACAATTCAGGCACAGCATAAAAGACAGAGTTCCATAAATTCTGGAACTTTAAGAAACCAACAAAGCATGCCAGTCTACGACCATTACCAACACCCTCCATCTACTCAGGTAGACTACGGTTACCCTGAACAAGATGTTGATACTGAAGATGATGATGTGATTATTACCACACAAACAACAACTGTGACAGATAGCAAAGGAAGAGTTCAGTCCATTACTACTAAAACTATAAAAACAATGCCTGATGGTTCCAATATTATTGAGACCACCACCAAGAATGTGTCGAGGAGCAACTCGCTTAGAAATAACTCGCTTAGAAATAATTCACTTAGAAATAACTCACTTAATAACAGCTTTAGGACCAACAGCTTGTTGAATTCTCCAAAGACGGAAAACTACAATTTGCAAAAAATTGACGAACACTTGCAGGACTTCGAATACAACTACGAATTGGACAATGTTCTCAATCAGCCACCTCCTGTAGTACATGAAGTCCATGGTGTGAATTCTCCTGAAATTGTTCAAAATAGTGACAATAAACAAGTTGACCCACAAAACTTCATTCATAATTCTAATATTATGAAGAATAAGCAGGAGAAAAAGGAATTAAAACCTTTAAAATCTATTCTTAAAAGTCCTAAGCACCAGGAGGTTACCTCAGGTGATGAGCTTAAAGTCGATGAGTTGGCGTCAATTAGAGATTCTAATGACACCTCACCTAAGCATCCTTACCAATATATCGGCGTTGGCCAAGTAAGTGAACCTCCAAGTTTCAAAGTTCCGGAAGCTTCAGTTAAGACCAAGGCTACTTCACCACCAAAGAGGAACTGGTCTCCAGATTCTGACTATCTTGAACAATATGGTGATGTGCCAGCAACTTCAGGAAGTTCAATCAAGTTCAATGATAACGTGGAAACAATTCCAATTTATAACTCATATTACGATAACAAGCCTAAAATTTCAAATGAGGAGTTATATTCTAAGGCAATGCAAGTAGCTATGGAAAAAGTCTATGGAAAGAAAAATCAGCTAGACTCAAATGGAGCTGCTCCTGTCGACCTTTCGTTGGCCACTGCTATACCCCAGAAAACCATTGATAAGAAAGATAAAACTGATAAGAAGTTGGAAGTCTTAGGTCATTCGGGAGTAAATGATAACTACATATATGAAAATCACCATAAAGACTTTAAGACCCACTCATTGAGAGATAAGGTACTGGAAGATTCCTCTAGCAGAAAAGAAAGAGTAAAGCTTGAAAAGAAACAGCAAAAAGAATATGAAAAACAAATGAAACTCAAGGAGAAAGAGGAAGCGAAAGAATTGAAACTAAGACAGAAGGAAGAGAAGAAGAAGAATAGTCCAAAGAGGTTCGTTTTCGGAAGAAAAAAGAAAGGTGATGACGCTAGTAGCCTAGTCAGCAGTGAGTTCACAGATGTGTCTATTCATGGTAGTCAGTTTAGTGACTCGCCAATTAAGCTCAGCCATATATCACCTAACTCTGTTCCAACTCCTTTGAATGTTAATTCTCTATCTCAAGACCACGAAGGGTTTAACAAGAAAGAACTTAAGCCTTCACAAGTTTTGGAAGAGAGTGACTCTGTTAAGGAAATCGCTGATGGAATTGAACTCAAAAAGTTGACTGAAAACGAAGTAAACGGTAAACTAGTTGAGAAGGGCCAAATCAAATTAATAAGCTCAACCGATTCTCCAGTGGCTGTCATTGAAGGAGCTGCCAATTTATCGGAACCAACTAAGATACAAGCACCACCTCGTCCTCAAAGTGAAATATCATTACCAAGTCCTAACTTGAATGAGTCTGTTCCGTCAACTTCTAAAAATCAAACCGTTGATAATTCTGTTGGTCCTAAGTCAAAGTATATCATCGCAGATTCAGTTGCTGAAGCACAAGCTCATACGCATACTAAGGGTACCTCTTCTGATGAGGCTATGGCAGTATCTGTTCCTGAGAGTGCTATCAAGGAACCTAAGAAAACTGCATCAGAAACCGTCGAGGATGGTTTGAAAACTTCGGAGTCCGTTACAGTCGAAAATGATAGTATCCCAAGACCTATATTGAATGAAATTATCACTGATTCTGAAGGTCCTGTTTCAGATATAGATGAGTACGAAGATGTATTGAATAGTCCAGTTTCGAAATTCTCCAAGCAAAGCAGTATTAAATCTCCTAAGAGCATGATATCAATGAATGGAAGTATTAAAGCTACCCCAGCTGAACCTGTGCTTGAATCTAAAGACGTATATCAAGGTGCTACTTCTGAGCCCTTGGCAGAAAGCGATGATACTGCTATTAGTGCAGTAGCTGACGATGTCATGACTGATGTCACAGGAGTGGATGATGATACTATCTTAGATAACACAATGCTAGCTAAAGAAAAATTGAAACAAGCAATAATGAATCAAGGGAATGAAAAACCAATCCTTAATGAAGATGCAACTCCTCATACCTTGGCAGATTTGATGAAGTTGGGTCAAGATGACCTTTATGATAGCTTTGCACCTCCTAATCAACAATATAATTCAGATTCTGATGATGCAAGCTCCCAATTCTCGGCTGACTTAAGTGCTGCTATCAAGAGAATTACTCATGACAACGATGTCGACGCCTTGGATCAAAACGGATATGGTATGAACGAAGTTGATCAAGAACCCTCAAGCGCTTTTGATAGTCCCGTCAATGGCAACCTTGAAGGTGTTGACAATGGACTTCATCATGCTCTTGGGTTACAAACAGAATCAAGTGATGACAAAGACTTCCAACCTTCAAAATCAACACTTGCTACTAGTGGTCAAGATATTACTTATGTACTGAACAATCACAACCATGGCAAGGAGCATGTTGAAAACATTGAGATTGAAAATGGAATCATTTCCAATAAAAAGCCAAAGAAAAAATCCAGATTTAGAGAGAAGTTATTCAAGTACTTCGTTCACACTTACGATTAAGTATATATGTATGTCTAGTTTTGTAATTGTAACTTATTTAATGTATAATAGAGAGCTTTCATATTAATTACCTGAGTCTATTTCTTATCAATGTCTCTTTCAAAAGCATCAACTGCTGTTTATCAAAAGTGTCTGGGTCAGGCAGGCCCAGTATTCTCTGTTCTCCTTTTTTACTTTGCCGTATTTTTCTGTCTCTCTTATACCTCTGAACTCTATACTTTCTGGCCCTTGATGGGGTAAATAAATGGTTTAGGTTCTGAAATGGTTTTTGTGTACTGCGGTATGCGGCTGAGTTAAGTGGGAATGAAATATCTTCATCTTTCATGAACATAGGCCATTCTCTGCTTCTTTGAACACTATCTGTTTCCGAGGTATTATTCCTACTACTTATTTTAGATAAATTTCTGGATATCGACTTAACACTCATTCGTTTGAATAATTTGCTCATTGAGTTATTCGATATGGAAGACCTAATACTTGGGTTCAAACTTAGTTCATTAAGAGAAGCAGAAAGATTATTAACCGTATTTGAAACTGTGCTTGTGCTGCTGGAGTTTGTTTCGATTACATCTTGAGTGGTTAGTTTTGACCTTTTAAAGGACTTGATGACTTTTTTAAATGATATCATAGACAACAAATTTCTATTTGCAACCTGTGAAAATCACAAAAACGAACAAAAAATCAAAAAATGATAAAAAAGTCTACAAAAAGTAATCTAAAAATCAGCAAAAAATCAATATAGAAAGTTATTAGTATAAGCTTTACGTTAAACCCATAATTTATACGCAAATTCTCTATTATCAAAAACAATAACTTGGTGGCAGATACACTTGATTGATTCAGTCAATAGTGCTAATAAACAATCTAAACAGGTGAAAGAGAAACCATGAACGCAGTTCTCAAGGATATGAGTATACAAGGAGGTCCTTGACTGCAACTTTTGCTCTTGAAGTAGATAAGAGTTATCCAACTTCCACTACTCTTTTTTAGATCCATACTAGGAAAAATTATAGTGCGGTTGAAAAAATTTATCTCATCTCAAAGGCATCTCAAAAAACATTTAGATCATGGAGTTCAATAATCCAGATGGAGGCGTCTCCTTGGATGTCTTGGACATGCAGGATAAATTAACTAAAATCAGGTCCCAAACAACATCTAAGCTCGAAAACCAGAAGCAATTAGCTCTTATTTTAAGTGCTGTAGAAGAAAACTTAGATGAGCAGAACAACGAAAGAACTCCAGTCAGCTATTTCATTTCATTCTTGTCATTATTAGATCAAAACATCAGAGATGACGAGATTGTGGAACAGGGGTTGGTTACCGCTGCAGTATACTTTTTGGATATTGTCTTGCCTTATACACCAAAACCACTTTTGATAGCCAAGTTTGGAGATATCTTAGCCAAATTGGCCATTCCTTTGACGAGTGAAACCTCAGAAGCACCATTAGTCAGATCTACTGTTGGAACCTTAGAAAGCTTGTTATTGGCACAGGATTATCAGACTTGGAGCTCCAATGATAACATTTCTCCAAAAAGAGCGGTGGTAGGTTTATTGGAATTGTCTTTTGATATCAGACCAAAGGTTAGGAAGAGAGCACAGGAAGCCATTTTGAAGATTCTTGTAAACCCTCCAACTTCTCCAAACCCAATACATCCTGCCTCAGCATTATGTGGTAAGACTTCATTGGAAAGATTGGTTAACATTATGGATTCTACTAAGTTCAAGAATAATAATAATAAGGAGGCTAACTCACAAATAATTCATTGCTTACAGCTCATTAGTGCCATAACTTCGTCCGGATCCTGGCCAATAAATCAAATAGAATCATTATGTGATGCTTTGTTGGAGATTTCCAAGACTAACGATCAATTCTTGGTTTCTTCAGCTTTCAAAGCGTTTGAAGGTTTATTTCAATCCATGACTAATATTATCAATGTCGATAGATTTACAAAGGTTCTTGATATCATTTTCGACTTGAAACCATCTATTAACGACACCCATTTGGCTGCCTCGTGGTTGGCAGTGGTCGCAAAAGCCTGTGAAGCCTTTGCTGGCTTGGACCCATCTATTTACGTTTCCAAGTTTGAATCCATTTTCAAGATTATTGCCAACTACTTGTCTTCCGATTCAAAGGACATTTATTCATCAGCTTCTCACTGCTTGATTGCAGTTGTATCAGCTATACCCGATGCTTACTTATTGAAACCTACGAGCAGTAACAGTATCACCAACGAGATTTATGAAAATATCGACGAGTTGATCAGTTCATTATCCGAAATTATTGAAAATGAATTATTGACTATCAAGTATCAGCATGCATTCAAGGAAATTTTAGTTTTTGTTAACGAAACTATTTTGAAGCTCAGAAGCAGATGTAACCCCGACTTTTTGAATATAGTTGAAACTATTGGTGAATGGCGTACAAATGAATCAGAGGACTTCTCTTACAACAAAGAAGCTGAAGATGTATTGGCATCTTCTATTTCTGTAATGGGTCCTGAGGTTGTTTTAGGCGTTCTACCATTGAATTTGTCTAGTACCACTAAGCCAGGTAGAGCTTGGTTATTGCCAATTTTGAGAGACAATATCCGCTTTGCTAACTTGGGTTTCTACAAATCAGAAATCTTGCCTTTAATCCAGTTTTTTGGTGATAAATTATCCAAGTTAGGTAAGGACTCAGTTCACAAAAAAATCTTTGACACTATTGTTGATCAAATCTGGTCTTTGTTACCTCACTTTTGTGATTTACCAAGAGACTTGCAGACAGCTTTCGATGACACCTTTGCTGCTCAGTTAACTGATTTGATGTACTCCAAAGTTGACTTAAGAGTCACAATCTGTCATGCTTTAAGAAACCTTGCTGAATCATACATTGCTTACAGCAACGAGGTTATGGCTGATGATTTGTTGATGCAAGAAGAATTGAGCATTACTGATGCAAAAGCTAACTTGGAATATTTATCCAGTAAGGCTGCTAACATTTTATCAGTTTTATTCAATGTCTATAGCTCCACTTCTCCGGATGGAAGAGGTTTTGTTTTAGAGACTATTGACATATACTTGAGAGTCATTCCAAAGGACGAATTAGAGAATACCTTTAACAAGGTTTGTGGATTATTAAAGAACGCAATGGACGAAGAAGCTAAAGAACAACCACAGAACAACAAAACTGCTAAAAAAGACGCTGGTCTTAAACTCAGTATTACCATGATTGATTTGATCGTTGCCATGGCCAAATATGTTCCAGAATCAGCACACAATGCTCTTTTTTCCATATTCTCAACCACTATACTGAGCAGCGATGGTTTGTTACAGAAGAGAAGTTACAGAATTTTGAGTAAATTAGGTGAAGTTGAAGTAGGTCAGAATTCAATTAAGAAATTTTCTGTTGAAATCGTCAACATTTTGATCTCAACTATCGATTCAGCATCGGCTGTAGCCAAAACAACTAGATTATCTGCAATTAACACCATCATAGACATATTGCCAGATAATATGTTGTATTTTATTCCAGCTATTTTGCAAGAAATAATAATGTCCACTAAAGATGCCAACGAGAGAAGTCGTAGTTTGTCATATCAAGTTTTGATCAAAATGGGTATCAAAATGACCAATGGTGGAGTTATTCAAAATTCCAAGGTTCCTGGTTTTGATGAATCTACTCCGGATTCAGAAGCTAGTATTACTGAGTTCTTCACTATGGTAAGTGGTGGATTAGCTGCCGAGTCTGCTCATATGATTTCTGCTACTATTACTGCTATTTCGTGTTTGATTTATGAATTTAAGGATACCTTACCTGTTGAAACAATGGTTGAGTTGTGTCAGACTGTGGAATTATTTTTGACACACAACTCAAGAGAAATAGCAAAGTCAGCTATTGGATTTGTCAAGGTCGAAGTGTTGTCTTTACCAGAAGAAATCATCAAGGCCAACTTGAAGGAATTGTTAGAAAAGTTGATGAGATGGTCCCACGAACACAAGGGTCACTTCAAATCAAAGGTCAAGCACATTATTGAGAGATTGATTAGGAAATTCGGCGTGGAAGAAGTGGAAGCTTGTATCCCAGAAGAAGATAAGAAGTTGGTTGCAAACATTAAGAAGTCAAGAAACAGAGCTAAGAGAAAAGATAAGGAAGCTAACGAAGAGAATGAAAATGGCAACCAATCCAAGAAATTCGTTTCAGCATACGAAGAAGCCTTGTATGACTCGGATGTTTCTGATGACGAAGAAGAAGAAGTTGATGCTTCCTCTAACAACAAGAGATCCAACCAGTTTATCATGGAATCGGGCGATAATCCATTGGATTTATTGGATCGTCAAGCATTTGCCAAGATCTCTTCCTCCAAACCAAAGAAACAAGTTAAGAGAGACTTGGCTGAAAAATTGGAAAGAAAGAATGGTAAGTTTGTTTTCAGTGAAGCTGAAAAAGACCCATTGGCTAACAAGGGTTCTGGTATTGATGCTTACATTGATGCAGTCAAACAGGCTCCAATAAGAGGTCAGAAGGGTAAGTTGAAGTTCAAACAGAATAAACTGAATGAAGACGACTGGTCGGACTCTGAAGACGAAGCTAAACCTAAGGATTCCAAGTTCAAGGGTAAGTCTAAAATTTCAAAACCAAAGCCAAAACAAAAATTCAAATCTAAAAGGAAGTTCTAGATTATCGTACAGATGTATATATAGATATAAATACAAGAGGTTTTTTGTGAAGATATGAAGATTTATTTTACTTTTCGTAGCTTATAAGTTAGAATACCTCCTAGGTCCAAAATCGTGCACATACCATTTACGCTCTCACAAATTTAATGAAAAATTTCATTCTCATCAAACAGAACACTTGCAAGATGTCAATGAAGGCTACTCCTATCAAGATAAGGTTGGCCAGATTTGGTAGAAAACACCAACCTGTTTACAATATTGTGGTCGCAAACATAAGACTGGCTCGTGACAAAGTTCCAATAGAAGTGCTTGGAACTTACAACCCAGTTCCAGTTCCTTTGACTCCAGATGAAAAGGCTAGTGGTGTTAAACCATACAAACACATCGAATTAGACTTCGACAGAGCTAAGTACTGGTTGGGTGTAGGTGCAGATGTGAGTGAAAGAGTGGGATTCTTGTTTAAAAGAGCCGGAATCTTGCCAGAACAATGGCCAAACCCAAGCAAGCTCACACAGCATATTTCTAAGCCAATTATTACCGAAAGAGAAGAAACCATACAAGAACCTGAAACATTTTTTAGAAAGAGAGATTAGAGAAGCTCCGAAAAAGATTTACAAAGTATCTAGCACACATGTATATATTAATAAAACACAGATTCGAATCATTTTGAGGTTCTATTCCCTTTGAATATGTTTTTGAAACGCCTTCTGAACCCTTGATGGGCTTCAATCAGAAATTCATTTTGCCTTATGCTTGAATAATTAGAGTACTTTGTACTATAGTCGGAATTCTGTTGGATTAGATTTCCATCAAATTCAAAATTCTTCACCCAATTTGGAACTTTCCAAGGCTCTTCTATTTCTTGCTGTGATGATCTTGTATATATATATGCAGATTGACCAGTATGTTGTTTAAGTGTGAATTTAATTAACCCAGATAGATGTTCATTTATCTTATTGAACATTTCCGTAATAGAGGTGTTGGATGATTCGGGAAGCTGGTTTATTCGCTTCTGCAATATTTTGAAGTGTCTGGTATATACTTCGTAAGAGAATAGCATCGGTGGCTCACATATTGTGTTCTGAAAATACAGCAATAGTGTTGAATCGATTTCACAATTATTCAAAATGATTACCAAACAATCTTCGAATAATTCAAGCTTTTTATTAATCACAAACCCCTTTGTGCATTCTGCTCTAATGTTGGTTGTAGATGGGAAGTTTACCTTCACAGAATTGTGGATAAAATCATCAGACTCTGATCTCAAATACTTGAATAGTGGGTACTGGAAACCCTTTATAATACTAACAATCACTTCTGAGGAAATTGGAAACCTGTATTGTTTTTGAATCCCAATATCACTAGATTTGAACTCTAACACCAACTTTAAGAATCTATGAATCTGCCACACGAGATCAATATTATGCTGGGTGAGGTTGTAAAAGACACCGAAAACTTGGTCCAGGAATATAGCAGTAAATAGCCTATGCACCCTTAAAGAGTAATATTCAATGAATTCATCAAAAAGTATTTCATTCTGCTCAACAATAGTTACCAGCAATATTACCAAATTGTAAATATCATTTAAGTTCGAGACTAGGTTGGTAAGATGTAGTTCTTCTTTCACTATAAATTCTATTCTTGCAAAAGTTTGGGAGAGATCTTTGACTGGGCTTACTATGAAGCTACCTTTGTCAAAGCTCTGGAAGTACGTGATGATGTTGGAGTCGTTAGAGCTTATGTCCCCAACTCTACTAGTAGTGCTCATTTGTGGTATTTTTTGCAACCATTTTTCGCAGCACTAAATTGAAGAGGAAAAATTTAAGTAAGATTATGTTATTAGAATACAAACTTCATGTAGCTAATTGGTTTAATCGAATAAACCGAAACCCATGTCGTCATCAGATTCTTCTTCTTCTTCAGCTGGAGCAGCATCGGCAGCTGGAGCATCAGAGGAAGCAGCAGCAGCAGCTGGAGCAGCAGCAGCGTAAGCTTCTGGGTTAGCCAATCTGTCCTTAACGGCTTCGGAACCTTCGAAGGTGTAGTCAGTGGCAATAGACAAAGCCAAGACGTTCTTGTAGTGGTTGACGACGGAGTGACCGACAGATGGCAAGGTTGGGTAACCAACAGCCAAGGAGATAGAAGCGATGGTGTTGATGGCACTGACAAAGTGAGCAACCAATTCATCATCGGTGATATCCAAGATGGAAGCTGGGAAGATTTGACCATTGTCGTAAACTTGAACAACAGTCATACCATAGGTAAATGGAGAGATGTTCAACATGTTCAACAAGGAGGCTTCAGATGGACCAACCTTGTTGTGGGCTTCAACAACCTTGACATCAGAGACAATTTCAATAAAACCTCTTTGAATCTTGGTTGGGACACCCAAAGCTTGGAAGAAAGAAGTCTTACCTGGTTCCATACCGGTGTTACCAGCTGGGACCCAGACATCCTTTGGAGCAACAGCACCGGCCTTAGCTGGAGCAGCAACAACATTGGAAGTGATGATTTCTCTGATGGTCTTCAAGTCACCGTTGGTGAAGATGAAACCAACGTTACCCTTAACGAATGGCAACAACTTTTCGAATTGTGGCAATTCAGACAAGAAACCTCTGACGGCTCTTCTAACCATGGTGTTCTTACCCATCAACACGACAGCGTCACCTCTCAAGGCTTTTCTGATTTCGTGCATTTGTTGGGAAGAAACATTATCAACACCGACGATGAAGATAGACTTGTATTCTTCCAACAATTCTCTTAACTTAGCGAAGTATTCGACTTTCTTTTCACGAGCACCACCCATTTCGACTTGTTTTATTGACGATAGGAATATTTAATGGACCCAAAGTATAATGTTTTTTCAAAAATTTTCATTCTGCGATATAGTGAAAAATCGAAAATGGGCGAGGGCACGACTTCTCAAGTCACAAAAAACAAGCCCTAAAAAATTGCACATGACTGAAACACCACACAGTATCAAATATAGTATATGCCCGTATATTACTTCGTTACTATTTGTACCACATCTTCATCGTGAACCATATGCGTCAAACCACACTTCTGAGGTGAATGCTTAGAAGATGAACCCCATACCAATGCAAACTTGAACTGGTTTTTCATGTCTCTGTGGATGGAGTCACATACATTCTGAACGTTTGAATTATTTCTAACTACCATAGGGTCTGAAAAATCAGGTTCAATACCCCTTCTCTTAGTGTAAAGCCTTATAAGACCCAACTGCCTCCATATTTCTTCCTTCAAGTCTTCGATACCGAGGTCTAACTCACAAGACATCACCACTGTATTGGGAATTCTCGCCAATCTGTCACATTCTTCAAGCGAAACAACATCCACCTTGTTATACACATATAAACACTTGATGTACGTCACGTGTTGTTCGTTTATGATATCAATGAAATCATCAATAGTGACATTCTCATCCTTTATTAAAACATCAGCGTTGTGGATCTTATATTCCTTCAATAACGCCGAAACTATCTTTTCGTTCAAATGCAATGGTGTATTTATGGAGTTTAATTTCACACCACCGGTGCTTTTCAATTTAAGAGTAATGTTTGGTTTCTCTTTGTTTAATCTGATACCCATGGTTTCCAATTCATTTTCCAAGATTTCTCTCTGATCATCACCTTTGGTTGCATCTAAAACCATCATAATCAAATCAGAGGTTCTTGCAACGGCAATAACTTGTCTACCTCTACCCTTACCTTGAGAAGCTGCCTTTATAATACCTGGCAAATCAACGATCTGAATTTCAGCACCATTGTACTGAAGTATTCCTCCAACTGAGGTTAAAGTTGTGAATTCGTAACCTGCAGCTTCTGATTTTGTGCTGGTGACCTTGGATAAGAAAGATGACTTACCGACAGATGGAAAACCAATTAAGGACACTCTTGCATCCCCAGCCTTTGCAATTTCAAAACCCTGGCCACCACCACCACTTCCTTGACCTGGCTGAGGCTCTAATAATTCTCTACGAAGCTTGGCTAATTTACCCTTCAATAACCCAAGATGATACTCAGTGGCTTTGTTCTTTTGGGTCCTGGCCATTTCATCTTGGATTTGTTGAATCTTTTCTAATACCCCCATTTTGTTGGTGAATATTCGTTGATCAGATTTTCAATTTCTCAAATTAGATAAAAACCTCATCTCATCGCTTTTTGACTTAAAATGGTAGACGGTTTCAACAAGAAGAAGAGCAATGGAACACCAAGTGAATCTGCCACTAAGATATTCGAAGCAGGTAGTGGTAAGATCAAAAAGAAAATAAGAGATATCGAAAGATTGTTAAGGAGGGAAAACATCAAAGCCAACGTACGAGTAGACAATGAAAGAACACTCAAAGCTTTGAAAGTTCAATTGAAGAATATTGAAGCAACAAACAAGGTTAAAAAGACAGCAAAGAAATACCACATGGTGAGGTTTTTTGAGAGAAAGAAGGCTGTCAGACAGTTGAAACAAGCAACCAAAGCATTCAAAGAAGCTGAAGCTAGTGAAGACAGAAAGATGATTAAGAAAGCAAGAACTGTTCTCAAGCACAAAGAAGTGGAGGTTGCCTACACAATTATGTTCCCAAAGAGTGAAAAATATGTTTCATTATATCCAAATACAGAAGGTAAAGAATCTGAGTTGACTGGAAAGGCTAAAGACGGCCACAGAGCCACAGAAGAAAAGAGAAAAGAGTTCAAAAAAGAGGTAGAAGCTTTAATTAAAGACGACAAGTTACCATTCAGTTTGGAGGATGTACTCCAAGGAAAGAAAATTGCATACGAACAGAATGAAGTTGTGGAGGACGGGGAAGAGATCGATGCTCCTACCAAAGGTGACGATAATGACATGGAAGATGATTTCTTCGAGGATTAGAAGCATAATGTACAATAAAAGTCTATATAGTAAAAATTTTATAAAAGTGAAAGGGATGCTTCATACTCAATTTCAACACCATCATTCATACAAACTATCTTCACGTTTTTACCTCTAAGTTCTTCAGGAATTTCGATTTGACAAGAAACCTTTCCTTTCTTTCCACTCATCTTAGGTGAAGCACGCTTTATTATGAAAAGTTCATCCTTGGCTTCGTCACACAATACAATAAACCATGATTCCCTTTGTGCTTTTGGAAAATGTGGACAATAAGTTGTAAAGTTGGAATCCAATGGAAAATTTTTATGTTCAAGAACCAAGGCTACCTGCGATGGCTCATTTTGTGTAACCGATAAATGACATACTGGTAAACAAGAAGCTACATGAGCAAACTGATCCAACGCTTTATTTGAAGATCCATACTTTCTCATATCTGTAATCGGAGCATTGTCAATTGAAAGGGTGTTTTTGGCAACAGCCACTAGATTGCTCTTACTCATGTTACCTAATTCTTCCAAAGCTGGCAATCTGAGACTATTATCTCGTGGAATTAAGTTAACTCCAGGTAATGTAGAAATCGGATGATCATCGTACCAACATCTTTGCTTTATAGATTGCATCAACTTAACAAATAGACAAACTGTCTTGAAGTAACCAAATTCTGATGCAACATCGATATATGCTTGAAGGATACGCAACGATTGGTCTAATACCGCAATTGTATCTTGAGAATAATCTGCAATAGGTAGCTCAACTCTACTCATAAAAGCCTGAATTAAAAGATATGCTTTGACATGAGGATCCCAGATAAATTCACATTCCATATCTTCCGCTTGATACCTCATGGCCTGGGACATCTCCATATTCATTAATTCTTCACCATGACGTGTTGCAAGTTCGTCGTATTCAGTGGCTCCACACAAAATCCTCATACAGTCTCTGAACAGGTATTCGTTGCTGATATCATTAACAATTTTTCTAATTGTTTTATGTGACAAATAGTAGTAGGAAGCAATATCTAAGAAAGGTGTTGCAACCAACTCATCTTTACCTTTAGTGACCACACATTTAGATTCGATCAAGTTATCAATCGTTGTATCAATCAACAGTCCCAAGTACGAGGATATACCAGCAGTGCTAGTGTCGTCAATATCATAGTATGTAGGATTATTGTGAGCTCTTCTGTATAAGAAAGTCCAGGTCAAGAACCTCATTGCATCCTGCCTTGTTTTTATCGTACCTGAAGATATTTCAGCACCAATGTGATTGTCAAGTACTTTGTGAAGTGACGATTCAACCGGGAATCCGATATTTAAGAAGTGCTTATAAAACATTTTTTTCGATTCTTTGGTGTATACGATAGCCGTACCACTAGTATCAAACGCCGGACGACCAGCACGACCCATCATCTGCAAGATATCCGTTAAATCCATGTCTCTGTATCCTTCAATCTTAGAATCAAAGAATTGAGTACCCTTGATAATAACCAAGTGGGCAGGTAAGTTAACACCCCAAGCCAAAGTGGAAGTTGCAATCAAGATTTGAAGTTTACCTGCCTCAAAGAGTTTATGGGAAATTTGACGATCAGATTCAACCAAACCAGCATGATGGAGACCCATTCCAAACTGCAACGATAAACGAAGAGTATCATCTTTTACATCAGCCAAAACCTCCTGTAATTCAGAATCTTCCATTTTCAAGAACCTTCTTGGGTTATCTTCCATACCACAAAGATGAATCAAATCCAATGCAGTAAGACGAGTTTGACGACGAGATGCAACAAAAATCAACACTGGTTTTGATGGTGAGTGTTGTTTGATTGCCATAAATGCTGGCTTGTTCATTGTTTTCATAAGCGGTGAAAACGCTAAGTTATCAGGAAAGCCATCAATGTACATTTGCAATGGCACTGGACGAACTGACAGAGGAAAGTTGAATAAACCTTCTTTAACTCCCAACCAACCTGCCATATCAATTGCATTTGAAACGGCTGTTGACATACCTAATAATCTGACAGGTTTTTTAGTTTGTGATGCAATATAGTTCATACGACTAACAATCATTTCCAAAATAGGACCACGATCACTGGCCAACAAATGAATTTCATCCATGATAACTAAAGAAACCTGTTGAACAAAGGTTCTAGTTTGCCAGTTACGGGAGATACCATCAAACTTTTCAGGAGTGGTGATAATAATATCTGATTCCCTAACTTCTTTTGCTTCTGGCAACGAATCACCCGTGAGTTCCACTACCTTATGGCTGGTAGATTTTGAAATCCTAGCTCTCCAATCATCCACTCTTTCTCTAACCAAAGCTTTCATAGGCGCAATATAAACAATTTTAGATCCAGGAAATTGCTTGAAAGCATGCCAGATAGCCAATTCAGCTACAACTGTTTTACCAGAACCAGTAGGGGAACCAACGAACACATTCGAATTGGTGTTATACAAATTGTGGAAAGTCATGGTTTGCATGGGATTGAAATATTTGAATTTCTTGTTGTAAATATTCTCTACTTCTTTGTCGTGCAAAGCAGTGACAGGCAACGGTTGAAGTCTCAAGAGATTGGTTCTGATTGTTTCATTTGTTGGTCTGATCAAATGCTGAAAGGAAATAGCATGCACTGACTCAGATCCTAGCCAGGTATCAGAAATGACTCTAACAATAACTTGAGCTGGTAATGGATCACTCAAAGGAATCATAAAATCCATCTCATGATTTGAGAGTTGCCTCTTACTGATAATCAACCTTTCTACATGCAATAATTCGGAGTGTTCAGATTCCTCAACGAAAACCCAGAAGAACTGGCTCTTTCCATGAAGAGAATCGTCCCATCTGAAATCTGCATCCAAATAAATATGAACTCTCATGACATGTGAAGAAATTGGAAAGATTTCACTGTCAATTTCCATGTAAGGAAATTTACCGATCAACTTATACAAGGTTTTACCCATGGAGTTATTGTGTACCAAATCACCCAATTCACCAGAATCCATGTCTCTCAAAGTGTCTATAGATGGATTCTTATTTCTAATATTTCTCATTACAGGTTCACTCAAGTCAAATTGAGCTAAAGGATGGTCAAATTCCCAAACTCTTTTATCGATAGATTTGCATATCGACAACAAAACCTTCAGAAAAACACCCCACCTTCTGTTGATACCGATCAAGAACAACGCACGACAAATTCTGGCAGAATTTTGTGCAACATAATTAGAATCTGCCACCAAAGCAGATTCTTTTATTGATGCTTGTGAAATAAACGCTTGCAACAATATATTTGTTTTAGACTGGGCTGCTTCAATTTCTCCAGGTACTTGACATTGTACAGATTCTTCCAATAACCTGGTCAATTCAGTCTTTTCTTCTTCTCTAAACTTTACACTGTCAAATTCACTACTCATACTGATAATTGATAAAACATCAGCTTCTGTAGCTCTTGGATTTAACATCTGATTGAATACTTCAATGGAATTGTTCAACAAATAGAAGTCAGAAGCAATTCTACCCAAATCCTTTGGTATAAAAGAACCCGAACTTTCACCAAAAATGATCATTTGCAACCCGTGCAACCTTCTGGCAGCACTTATAATCATATTCCTTCTTCTATTGTATAGCAATGGATCTTCCTGTAATTCTTTCCAGTCAATTCCATAAGCAAAGGGGTTCTTTCTCATACGAACCATCATATAACTGTAACCCAACCACTGTATACCCTCATCAACATTAGTGACACTTCCAAGGGATATTTCAGCATTCAAATTGTCTACCAACTTTTCACTCAATTTAGATTCAATTGGATGTTGTTGGGTGATTAATGAAATATAATGGTCTAACCTATCACTTGTGGTGCATAATATACCAGTACCAAACTTCTCGTACTGTGGTCTACCAGCACGTCCAAAGATCTGGATAACATCTGAAATACCCAAATCTGTGTAGCCACCTTGTTTTGCGTCATAAACCTGGGTACCTTTCACAATAACTACCGCAGCAGGCAAGTTAACACCCCAAGCCAATGTAGCAGTACAGCACAAAACCTTGATTGCTCCATCACTAAACATTTTCTCTGTCAAGTTACGGTCTGAACGTAACATACCTGCATGATGAATTCCAAAACCATGTTGGAATAACTCCTTCATATCCTTGTTTCTGTTTTTCTGTGCCATCTCCTTCTGATATTTACCATAGTAGTCGGAGTTGGTACAATCAAAATGGTCCAACTCGCCATATTCCGAAGCTTTCGATATGAACCCTCTAGCAGAGTTGATAGTTTCTCTTCTTTGGTGCACAAACACCATTACTTGAACTCCTTGGTTGATATACTCGATTAACTTATCGTAAGAAACATTGTCCAAGTTTTCTTTAGCTGTTTTGGAGCCGGCTTTTCCTCTAACACCTATCAAGTTCTGTTGCAAAGGAACTGGCCTAAACGACAGATCAAAGTAAAACATACCTACTTGTCTGTTAACTCCAAGAAAGTCTGCAACATCAATATAATTAGGTAAAGTGGCTGAAAGACCAACTACTCTAATCATCAGCTGAGAGCTTTCTACTTGCCTTAAAGTTCTGGCCACCAATGTTTCAATAACAGAACCTCTGTCTTCATGCAATAAATGAACTTCATCAATAATCAACAACTTGACCTTGGAAACAAATTCTGTGTCACCATTCAGTTTTCTGGTAACAATATCCCACTTTTCAGGGGTAGTGACGATAATTTGCGTACTCATAATCTCCAGCTTGGTCAATTGCATATCACCAGTCAATTCTCTGACTTTGATGCCCAACCATTTGAGCTTTTCTGAGTACTTTTCAACAATTTCTGCTGCAAGAGACTTCAAAGGAGCCACATATACGATCTTGAAGGCTTCATAATCGATATCAACGGAAATATCACCGTCTTCATCTACTGTTTCTGAGGTGAACTGTTCTACAGCACGCAATATGGTCAACAAGGCAACATCTGTCTTACCAGCACCCGTAGGAGCACAAACCAACATGTTTTCATTGGTATTGTATGCTACTGGATACACAAGACTTTGCATTTTATTTAAATTCTTGTAGTTGTTAAAAGTTCCCCTACAGAGAAAGTCCAAGTCTTTGATTTTAACCAACTGATGATCCTTGATCCATTTATTACCTCCAGACTGTTCTGGGTAAGGTATCATGAGTTCTTCGTAGGTTGGTCTGGAGGTTCTTACCGAGCCTTGCGGCAAGGCAAAACTTTTGCCTACTGCTGCCAAAAATTGACTAACATCTGGCTTCTTGTACACATGTGGATATTCTGTTCCTGATGGCCTTGGTACCAATTTTTCGTTTTTGGCTTTCTGCTGGTTGTCTAACAAGAACTGTACTCTTTCTTCGGCAGTCATAAACTTGGTGTCGTTTTGTTCGGTAGCAACATCAATTGAGTTTGCTATGAGCTCCTTATTCCGGATTATTTTGGATATAAGTTCAAACTCATCAAATCCGAGTATATCAAACAACGATGACTGAAGTTGTTCATCACTGGGATCGGAATTGACAATTTCTTGTACCTGCTCATACAAATTGTTGATATGGTTTGTTTCAGATATTCTTCTACACTCGCTTTCGATCTCTCGAACAGAAGCTTCTTCATGCTTCTTCTGGTCCTTCAAACTATTGACTATTTCTGTGTTCACATGCGAGAACTTTGCCAATATCTTGTCTATGGGGGTGATTCTTTCATTCTCCAAGTTCGCTTTACCGCTCTTATACTGAGAAACGTCCAACGCTTCCACCATTTCCATTAATGGCTGCATGGCTTGCATGTACGCCTTCGTCGAGTTAACATCATAGTTCGCCATCGTGGGTAGTAGTGGAAAAAACTTGCACCAGCACCGGCTTTAGTAGCTCTATTTTGTAGTAGGCAAAATGAGTAACCTGAGAATGTACAGGAACACAAATGTCAAATGAAAAAAGTTGAGATGAGATAAAAAAAAATCGCAATGGCTAAGAAGATTGTAAAGAACACAAAAAGAGTTCACGAGGAAGTGGAGGAAGGGTCTGACCACGAACAGTTGGTTAACGAGTTGGATGAGGACTTTGCCGAAGTTGCTGAATTATTGGGCGAAGACATCAAAGACCCAGAACCAAAGTCAAAGAAGCAAGATGCGAAGACCAGAGATGAGGAAAAGTTGAACCAGCAAATCAAACCCAAAGCTAAGCACGTAGAAACAGCAGAAGATGAAGATGAAGTAAACGATAAGTTCGAGGAGGCTGGGTTTTCAGAACCAACCTTGAAGGCCATTCAAGAGATGGGATTCACCAAAATGACCAAAGTGCAAGCTAAAACCATTCCGCCATTATTAGCGGGCCGGGATGTTTTGGGAGCTGCCAAAACCGGTTCAGGTAAAACCTTGGCTTTCTTAATACCCGCCATTGAAATGTTGTATTCTTTAAAGTTCAAACCAAGAAATGGTACCGGTGTTATTGTCATTTCTCCTACCAGAGAATTGGCATTACAAATCTTTGGTGTTGCTAGGGAATTAATGGCTCACCACAGTCAAACTTTTGGTATTGTAATTGGTGGTGCAAACAGAAGACAAGAAGCCGAAAAGTTGGCCAAGGGTGTCAACTTGTTGATTGCCACTCCAGGTAGATTGTTGGATCACTTGCAAAACACCCCAGGGTTCATTTTCAGAAACTTGAGAGCTTTGATTATTGATGAAGCAGATAGAATCTTGGAAATTGGGTTTGAAGATGAAATGAAACAGATTATTAAGGTCTTACCAAGCGAAGAAAGACAAACCATGTTATTCTCTGCTACCCAAACAACCAAGGTTGAAGATTTGGCTAGAATCTCCTTGAGACCTGGTCCCTTATATATAAATGTTGTTCCAGAAACCTCAGTTTCCACTGCTGATGGTTTGGAACAGGGTTATGTTACCTGTGAATCCGACAAGAGATTCTTGTTACTCTTTTCATTCTTGAAGAGAAACGTCAAGAAGAAGATCATTGTGTTTTTATCATCCTGTAACTGTGTGAAATACTTCGGAGAGTTGTTGAACTACATAGACTTGCCAGTATTGGATTTGCATGGAAAGCAGAAACAACAGAAGAGAACCAACACATTCTTTGAGTTCTGTAACGCTAAACAAGGGATATTGTTGTGTACTGATGTTGCAGCTAGAGGATTAGATATTCCCTCGGTTGACTGGATCATTCAATTTGATCCTCCTGATGACCCAAGAGATTACATCCACAGAGTCGGTAGAACTGCCAGAGGAACCAGCGGCAAAGGAAAGTCATTGATGTTCTTGACCCCAAGTGAATTGGGATTCTTGAGATACTTGAAGGCTGCCAATGTGCCATTGAATGAATACGAATTTCCTACCAATAAGATTGCCAATGTGCAATCGCAATTAACCAAATTAATCAAAAGTAACTACTGGTTACACCAGTCAGCAAAGGACGGTTACAGATCCTATTTGCAAGCATACGCATCTCATCACTTGAAAACTGTTTATCAAATAGACAAGTTGGATTTGGTGAAGGTTGCCAAGTCATTTGGGTTCGAATCGCCTCCAAAGGTCAACATAACTATCGGTGCCAGTGGAAAGTCCATAGAAAAGAAGCACAAAAAACAAAAACGTCAATAGTTGTATAGAATATGAATATAATGAAGTCTTTTGAAACTAATCATTTTGTTATGAGAGGTTCCTCGTTTATGTTATTACGTCAACTTATTGATAAATACGAGTTCCCGAGTTAATGAGTCCTTTTGGGAAATAACAAGCCTGCTGACTTGACTACTTACTTGAAGAATAGTCTCATCATAGAAGATGACACGACACGCGACAATTTCCAAAAACGCGTTGATCAGAAACAAAAATCGTAGGACAGAAGCAATGGGGTACCAGGATTATATCAATCTTTCTCAGGAGGATGCCAATGTAATAGACAGATCAACAGCCAAGATTCCAGAAGATTATGACAAGAAAGATGCGTTTACCCTTGCAACTACTGGACGTAAGTACAACCATCAATTCTTCTCACTATATCAAGCCAGACTAAATGAGTTGAAGAGCAGAGTAGACGAAGAAGCATTAGCTAAGTGGGGTGATGGAACCAAGAATATAGAAGGCCAGACTGTGAGGAGGATCAACAAGATATTAAATATCACCAGTAACCAGGTATGCTGGGTCAGCGGTACGGTGTTTGTGGATTTGAAAAACAAGTTGAATATCTTCAATGATGTGGAAAAAGGAGTCGATGACGTCTTGCCTCAGATACCAAGTACGTATACCAACCCAGATAACGAAGAAGCAGTTGTTATGTTGGAAGATGAGTCTGGTAGGGCTATTTTACATGGTGATGAAAAGCTCAAACACTCACTTTTGGTAACAGGTGCAATTGTAGCGATATTAGGAATTGAAATACAGGCAGGAGTATTTGAAATATTGGATATAATTTGTCCTAATAAGAAACCAGTTAAGGAACCCAATCCAGTTTCGGGATCAAAGATTGCATTTGTTTCAGGTTTGGAAATCTCAGACACAGCAAACTACAAGTTTACATTGGAGTTGTTGAGAGATTATATTCAGGGAACATTGGATGCAGATGCACAAAAGATATCTCACTTGGTCATTGCAGGTAATTCCATAAAGGAAATTGAGCCTGAGCAAAACGATGAATTTGTTACTACCAATAACTATGGGAGCAAGAACACCTCCAAGTTCAATGAAGAATCATTGTCACTCTTTGACAGATTCACAAATGACTTGGTTTCTACTTGTAACATTGTAGTGATGCCAGGAGAATCCGATCCTACAGATATCTGTTTACCACAACAACCACTTCACAAGTCGTTTTTCTTATCTAGTAAGAACTACGTCAATAACAACATCAAGGCATTGACCAATCCTGCATGGCTCGAGATTGATACAATAAGAATGCTAGGCACGTCGGGACAGAATGTGAAGGACATATTGAAGTATTTAAACAGCGACAACTTACAAGATCCTGAAATCATCACCAGAGTTATGGAATCAAATATCCACTGGCAAAATATTGCTCCTACAGCTCCCGACACGCTATACTGCTATCCATTTGATGATTATGATCCATTTACTTTAGCTACTGAAACTCCGAAAGTATACTTTGTAGGAAATCAGGACAAGTACTTAAGTAAGGCCATGCAAATAGGGAAATCTGAAATTAGGTTATTAAGTATACCAAAGTTTTGTGAAACAGGAGAAGTTGTGTTGCTTGACACTGCAAACCTTCGTACGGAATTATTACAAATAAGAATTTCTCGGTAGAAGCTGCCCTTGAAGTTACAAAGGCATAGACGAGCAGCTCGTATACTCGACTGATAAGGTTATTAATATATAGTCGCTAAACCCCCGTGTAAATGGGATATCATGCTTGTCTCTGTTAGCAGGAGTTGATTACAATACCAAGTGAAGCATATCATAACCATAATGAAAGGAAGTTTGGGAGTTGCTTTTAAGAAAGGTTTACAACAGTGGCTCTAAACTATAAATGAAATTATTGTTCAATCTATGTTCCAACCTCTTATATTATTATTTTGAATGCTTCCCAAAGGTGATAATGGTGATATGACAAAAGTTCCACATTTTAACATAAATTTGGCCAACTATCACATGTGATATTTCTTGTAACTACTCAATTATCACATATGATATTTCTTGTAACTACCCAATTATCACATATGATATTTCTTGTAACTACCCAATTATCACATATGATATTTCTTGTAACTACCCAATTATCACATATGATATTTCTTGTAACTACCCAATTATCACATATGATATTTCTTGTAACTACCCAATTATCACATATGATATTTCTTGTAACCACAGACTGGAAGGTGCGAACCTATTTTGTAAGAAAATTATTCAATATACGACATCCACTAAAAAGGGGTTCCACTTGCATATTTTTGGTACCTTTTTGAAATTGATTACGCCAGAGATCTGTGAAGGACTTTTAAGCAACTTTAAAGTTCAATTCAAGGTTTTCTTTAAAAGTGTTTCAGGAACCACACCTTCCGTTGTCAGTACTACTTCTGCAACGGAATGGTAAAGTAATGTTAGATCGACCACCACTTCTAGCTGCAAACATAAGCTATTGCCTGCAGGCTGTAGCGAACCAATGACAAGCTTTTCTGTTATATCGCATGCATTCTAAAGATCTTCTGCACACTGGTTACCAACCGAAACTAACAGTAACCAACTGGTCAGACATATCTTTACCTAATTAGTACTAAAGCCACATGATCGTAGTAAATCCACTACCTTTTAGACAATTGTTTTTTTAGCCTATGCTTAACGAATCTACACCTTCAACTGAACTATCTCCACAATAGTTTGGCATAACTCTTCTAAATGGCTCAAATATAGCTACCACCGTTCTAATTGATCGTGGAAACAACCAGCCTACCCACCCCTAACTGTGCCTGGAGGGCCCTGAGTGATAAAAATAGACCCAAGTATGGGTCGTGGCAATGCCATTTATTCTTGCTCATTCATTTTTCCACTTCCAAAAAAATCCTTAATTTCAAAGTAGCTACCGGTAATATTCATTCAATCCTTTGAACTCACCAACCAATCATCAATTAATCCCCATAGTTGATACGTGTGACGGCCTGTCTGAGTCATATAGTACTACTACACGCGATTACCCCATCTTTCCATTGGCAATTACAACTGTCCTGACAAAACCCTTTTTAGTGGGGTTCGCCTTTTGCCATTTACTAGCATTACCTGCTTCCAGTCAAATAGTGCCTAGTTCGTGAGATACCCTGAGGTTTTTATATCAAGTTCATCTTTACTTTCATTTACACGTGAAAGTGCCTTTCCGTCTTCTTTGGTTTGCTAGCTAACATAGCAAACTGTTTAAGTTTTTGCTTAGGCTGAAGCCTCCTTTTCACCATCATTCATCTCCACTAGTTTACTGCATTTGATCAAGATACATCATGAATGGAAATGACGACTTGAACCTCCCAGATTCTCAAGCCTCCAAGAAACTCAAGAATTTGCACATTGCTCACAGACGTTCCCCAAGTGAATTGACTAACTTGATGGTCGAGCAATATAACCTCCAACGTCAATTGGAGGCAGTACAAGCTCAGCAGAAACAGTTAATGCAACAGCAACAACAATTTCAAAGTCAGCACCAGCAACCATCGCATCTCCAACACTCATATAGCGCAAGAAACCAACCCGACTTGATGCCCCCTCCTAATAATTATAGAGGCCATTCAAGATCCAGTTCTATCAATTCGTCCATGGGATCCCAGAACAATGGTGGCCACAGAAGAACTGGTTCCGGCTCATCCAACACCTTGGGTCACAATAGAAGACATTCGTTAGGTTTAAATGAAGCTATTAAGGCCGCTGCTAACCAGAAGCAAACCAATAAAAATACCTTGAGTCCCTCTTCAAGCGTTAATGGTTCTCCAACTCATAATAACACCGATGATGAAAACATTGGTTCATTTAAGTTTCCTGCTACTTCTGCATCCGATGCAGAGAGCAATACCACCTCTTCAAACCTAAGCTCATCACCATCGAATTCTCATGGAAGATCTAAGTCGTTAGCTTATGGTCAACAATCATTCAAATTCCCACCAGACAAGAACACCTTGTTACCTCCAACACCAAATTTCACCATTAGCCAGAGTCCTGAAAGATCCAATAATGGCCACCAAAGAAAAGGCTCTCACTATAGAAATAATTCCAGAAACTTTGATCCAAATGGAAATGTTAACATGAATAACAACTGGAGATCCCAACAAAACAATCTGAGACAACAATCCCAATACAATGCTGGTCAATTAGAACCTCCTCAGCCTTTTGTTCCTGGCCACAGACCTCGTAACAGCTCCTATGGCGGTGGATCTTCGGTTTCTTCGTTATCTCAGTTCTTGCCTAACAATAACAACCAACAACAAAACGGTCGTAAATCGCTTTTTGCCCCATACTTGCCTCAGTCGTCTTTACCCGATTTAATTAACGAAGGAAGACTTGTTACGGGAACATTGAGAGTTAACAAGAAGAATAGATCTGATGCTTATGTCTCCACTGACGGATTATTAGATGCTGATATTTTCATTTGTGGCTCCAAAGACCGTAATCGTGCTTTAGAAGGTGACTTTGTTGCTGTCGAGTTGTTGGTTGTTGATGAAGTGTGGGAAGGTAAGAAGGAAAAAGAAGAGAAGAAAAGAAGAAAGGATAACAATTACTCGAAGTCATCTGTGTTAAATGATGATATTCACAACGATGCTACCACATTACCTTCTACTTCTGATAATGCCAACAACGAAACTGATGAAAATCCCAGCTTGAATAGAAGGGGTTCATTGAAGCAAAGACCTACAATGAAGAAGAATGACGACGTTGAAGTTGAGGGCCAATCCTTACTTTTGGTGGAGGAAGAAGAAATAAATGACGATGTGAAACCATTGTATGCCGGTCATGTTGTTGCTGTTGTTGATCGTATTGGTAACCAGTTGTTTGCTGGTACATTAGGTTTATTGAGACCTGCTCAGGCTGCACAAGCCGCCAGAGATAAGAAGGATGGAAAAGAGTCCTCTGTACAAACTCCTAAATCTCCAAAGATTGTTTGGTTCAAACCTACTGATAAAAAGGTACCTTTAATTGCTATTCCTACTGAGCAAGCACCAAAGGATTTTGTTGAGAACCACGAAAAGTACGCTAACGATTTATTCATTGCTACTATTAAGAGATGGCCAATCACTTCTTTGCATCCATTTGGTACTTTGATTAACAAATTGGGTAAGATTGATAGTGCTGATACTGAGATTGATGCTATTTTGAGAGACAACAACTTCTTGTGCGACGAATATCCAAATACCAATGACGAAGATCATGATCCAATCATCAATTCATATATAACTGACTTACCTTCCATTGATACCGAGTTAGAAAATCCCAACAGAACTGAGTATTTGTATGACTACATTATTGCATTTAGTCAAAATGACGAGTTTGTTGATCATGCTTTGCATGTTAAGAGATTATCAAATACAAAGATTGAGTTGGGATTCCATATTGCAGATGTTACGTATTTCATAGAACCAGGCTCAATCTTGGATAGGAAAGCTAAGAAAAGATCATCTTCAGTTTTCTTACCTCAGAAGATTGCCCACTTGTTACCTCCAGAAGTAAATAAGATAGTTTCATTCAAGGAGAACCAAAAGAATTTGGCAATTTCAGTGGTTTTTGAGATCGATACTACTAATTTTGAGGTTGAAGACTTATATATCCACGAATCTGTTATCGTTCCTAACCAGATTGTCAACTACGATTCTGTCAATTCGATCCTTGATGGAAAAGCTATTGATCAAGTCTCATCAGCAACTTCGGACTACATCAAGACTTTCAACTTGATTGCCAAAGAGTTCCGTCGCCAAAGATTAAACGATCGTCAAGTTGATATTACTCCAAACTTGACTTTATTAGATCAATTGGATGATGAGAAAGTCAGGTTAGATTTGAATATTTTCAAAGATAGTAAGACTTTGGATATAATTAATGAAATCAGTCACAAGGTAAATAGTGCAATAGCTGCCAAGATACATGCTGGATTGGGCGAAAGAGCTTTGTTACGTCGTCAACCTTTACCAACTTTGCTGAAAATGGAAACTTTTGTAAGAAAGGCAGAGAACTTGGGTTTCAAGATTGATACTACTGACTCTTCAACATTGCAGAAGTCAATTTTGTCAATTGAAGATCCAATCAAGAGACAATGTGTTGAAATTTTATTATTCAAGTGCATGAGCAGAGGAAAATATTATATTGCTGGGAAGCAGGATCCTGACAGTTACGGTCACTACTACTTCAATTTGCCTTTGTATACTCACTTTACTGCTCCATTAAGAAGATATGCCGATATTATTGTACATAGGCAGTTGAAATCACTTATAGTTGAGTCAACCGTGGATGAGACCAAAGTTCCTGATATCGATTCGTTAAAGGCAATTAGCGACTATTGCAACTTTAAGAAGGACTGTGCCTCAAATGCACAAGAACAAGCTATTCATTTACTTTTATCTCAAACCATTAACGACATCAGCAGTGACGCAGGTCAAATCTTGTGTATCGGTACTGTAATTCAAGTATATGAATCGTCGTTTGATGTGTTCTTACCAGAGTTTGGAGTGGAAAAGAGAGTCCATGGTGATCAATTGCCGTTAGTGAAGGCCGAGTTTGACAAGTGCAATAGAATCTTGGAATTGTATTGGGAGTCAGGTGTTGATTCTGCTACTTATGTTCCACCCGATGAAAAATCTGCATTATCTTATAGAACATCGATCAAAAATAAGTACAGAACGTCGGCTTCAGAGGCAGCCAAAATCCAAAATAAATCAAGTTTGGATACTTGTGAAACCGTTACTGAAAAGCTTGCTAAGTTGAAATTGCAACCTCCACAGGTTTCTATCCCATCCCTTAGTGACGACAAAGAAAACGAAGTTTCCAACTCAGAGAACACCAAATCAAGTCCTGAATCACCAACTCAGATTGCATCGTTGTCTAAACCCATAAACACATCAAGCGTCATGAATTCATCAACCAACTCAAACTTGAAGCCATACTTGCAATTTTTGAATACAAGAAAGGAAGGAGATTACAATATTCAAGAAATCAGAGAATTATCACAGGTACCAGTTCTACTCAGAGCTGAGATTGGCATGGCCTTACCTTGCTTGACTGTGAGAGTATTGAACCCTTTCACGGAAGTTGAGTAAACGAGTTAGTTATGATTAGACGCTTTCGTTACGAAGTTTAATAATATACCCTACCTTAGACCGAGGAATGGATCCTCCATCAGATAATAAGCAAACACCACCACTATAACCAGAGGATTACAGTCTATTGAAACAAATAAACATATTTTATCAGCTAATCTTATCAGCTAATCTTATCAGCTAATCTCTGAAGATAAACTAGTTTTTCGAGCTTTTCAAGGTTTACATTTTTGTTCAAGGAAGGCAGGTCTAGTGGAACTTATACTTGGTAACTGAAAATAGCAGGAATAACATATTGTGAACTTATAATTTGTAATACTTACAGTTTGAATGTTCAAACGAAAAAAGGTTCTGTCCTGTGTTCCATGACATTTCCACGTATAAAGAGTCGAGCCAAACATCTTATAGTGAAGGCAAAAGTATCGGAATCAACTGCAAACTTGCAGAAAAGAGTAGAAATATACTTTGAAATGTCAAGGCTACTCACTCGTTCAACCTAAAAGCTTCCTACAAAATCCCCATCACTCTCGATAATTTTCTGAGTCAACTAGATTATTTTTTGTGCCAGTGAAAAATCACTCAAATTTTCGTGATGAGTGAAGACTTAAACTTGAATGGAAGCGACGAAGCCAGCACAAATAGTGGTGCTATCAAGTCAGTATTGCCGTTGAAGAGAAACAGACAAGGCTTATCCACTAATGGAGACTCGTACAAAACATATGATCGTAGTAATGGCACTCCATTGCTGACTAGAGTTGCATCACCGTTTACTTTGTATCCTCCCATAGATAACGATGGGTTATCATGGCCATCAGCTGGGGCTAGAACACGTATTGAGCAGACTCCTGAAGAAGCCAAGGCCAGAGAAACCAGAATTGCAGATGCGGTGAAAACGATTTTATTGGAATTGGGTGAAGACGTGGAAAGAGAAGGCTTACTTGAAACCCCAGAAAGATATGCTCGTGCCATGTTGTATTTCACCAAAGGTTACGAAGACAACATCAGAGATGTCATTAAAAGAGCAGTTTTTGAAGAAGACCACGATGAAATGGTTATTGTAAGAGATATTGAAATCTACTCATTATGTGAACATCACCTCGTGCCTTTCTTTGGTAAGGCACACATAGCTTACATTCCAAACAAGAAAGTGTTGGGATTATCCAAGCTTGCAAGATTGGCTGAAATGTATGCCAGAAGATTCCAGGTGCAAGAAAGATTGACCAAGCAAATTGCCATGGCTTTGAGTGCTATGTTGAAGCCAAGAGGTGTTGCAGTGGTTATCGAGGCTACCCATATGTGCATGGTAAGCCGTGGTGTACAGAAAACAGGCTCTTCAACCACCACCAGCTGTATGTTGGGGTGTTTTAGAGAACAGCAGAAAACAAGAGAAGAGTTTTTAACTTTATTGGGCAGAAGATAAATCTCCAGAGAAAACTTTCAACAATATTTTCCACAGCCCTAAATGTATTCACGACGTTATGACATTCAACTTCATACATTGTATAGTCTAAATATACCACGATTTTGTATTTAGGTGTAGCTATATTGTGAGTGTAAACTGGCTACTCATTTTCAACACTGCTTCATCATCACCATACTGGCCGCACAACTGGATACCTTGACTTGAAACCTCAGAATGGTGTTTGAAAGGAATTGAAATGGAAGGAAGCCCAGCTAGAGACATTGGAACTGCTAACATGTCGTTGGTGTACGCATCCAAAAGGTTATGTTTCTCCATGGCCAAAAAGTCGTCTACCTTCACAGGCTGGCTGATGGTGGATGGTGATAATAAGAAGTCACATTTGGTTGGGTCGTTGAATTCGTCAACACCCAAAATGTGATTAGGTAAATAGAAGATATCATTAAATTGTCCTACCAACTCTTGACGTAACTTATTGGCTCTGGCATAATGATCTCCAGAGTCCGAAGAAATTGTGTAATTACCAAGAACAATTCTTCTCTTAACCTCTTCGCCCAAGCCACTGGATCTATTACCTCTTATAATTTCGTCGCCCCCTGTATACTCATCCACACTTTTGCCGTATCTGATACCATCATATCTGGAAAGGTTGGTGGCAGCTTCTGCGGTTGCAATAGTATAATAAGCTGACAACAGTTTCTTTATTAAAGGAATCAGAACAGGAACAACAGAATGACCCATATCCATGATTTGCTCAATGACTTTGGTCAACTTTAGCCTAACATCAGCAGTCAATTCACCAACAATCAATTCTTGAGGAACGCCAAAAACGTACTTGCCGTTTCTCTGACCAGATCTCTTTGCAGCAGAAGCAGCTATTTCAGACCTTACATCTTCAGGAAGTGAAGTAGGATCCTTTTCATCGTGTTGGTCTAAAATGCCGTACACTTCATGAAGAATAGTGATATCAGAAGCTAGTATTCCTACAGAATCTAACGTCTGAGCGTATGGTATAACACCCCAACGAGAAACTCTTCCGTAGGAAGGTTTGAAGCCAAAGACCCCACAATTGCTGGCAGGGGCCCTCACAGAACCTCCTGTATCAGTACCAAGT
This sequence comes from Yamadazyma tallmaniae, assembly GCA_030569655.1. NCBI lineage: Eukaryota > Fungi > Ascomycota > Pichiomycetes > Serinales > Debaryomycetaceae > Yamadazyma > Yamadazyma tallmaniae. Next base: position 479,457 of record JAJMLL010000004.1, on the reverse strand, counting down.
GCAAAATCACATAACCCCCCAGCTACTGCTGCAGCAGAACCTCCAGACGAACCTCCAGGTATATAGTTATCATCAGTAAAGAGTGGGTTGAAGGTCGGACCGAAAATAGTATTTGTGTTTGAAGAACCCATTCCAAATTGATCCAAATTGGCCTTTCCCAAAAGATTCATGCTTCTATTCAATAGTTGCACCACTGTGGCATTGTATGGGCTATCAAAGTTGGAAAGTATTTCTGATCCACATGTTGTTCTTCCTCGATGTAAAATGTTATCTTTCGCCATATAGGTGTACTTACCCTCTGTAGAAGGTATGTGCGTTATAACGCTATTCCACGCATCGGTGTAGTATCTTTTGAAGCATCTGGTACTCACTCTCTTCAACATCACAGAAGTGCGATGCACAAATAAATTTTCCAACAGCATCAACACATTCCTGGACTACTTATTTGTACTATGGCAAGTTTATCCACCGACAAAGGCAAGACCTTACTTGCTTTAAGCAACAACTTGAAGGTCTCTATTGCCGCCAAAGTTTTCAATGAGAAATTAACAGTTGAGCCATGTGATGACTCAGACCTCAAATATACTGACAAATCCAAAGGGTTTGAATTAGATGAACCAAATGCTATTGTCAAGTATCTTGCTGCAGACTTTAGCGCCGATGCTATTGTAACCAAAGAAGAAACGGAGATCTATGCGTTGTTGAAGGCAAACAACAAAGATGAGGTGGTGAAGGTTCTTAAGGCTGAAAAGAATCCTTTCAAGGCTGAATTGAGTGCTTCTCAAATCATTTTATTTGGTTCTGTTTACCCATTTTTGAAAGATATCGAAGGATCTAAATGGTTCCAATGGGCTAGTGAGTTTAGCAAGCTTTCCAAGGTTCAAGATGGTATCACCTTGGCTACGTCGCTCACCAAGGTTGAAAGAGAACAACAAAAGAACACTGGAGTGCAACACGTCAAAGAAGGTCACAAAGTAGAAAAAACTACTGAAAGAGTTCAAGTGAAACCTGATGAAAGAAACGTTCTTATCACTTCTGCCTTGCCTTATGTGAACAACGTTCCACACTTGGGTAACATTATTGGATCGGTTTTATCTGCAGATATCTACTCCAGATACACCAAGGCTAGAAATTACAACTCTTTGTTTGTATGTGGTACCGATGAGTACGGTACTGCTACTGAAACCAAAGCATTGGAAGAAAAGGTCACTCCAAGACAATTGTGTGACAAATATAACGCCCTTCATGCTCAAATCTATGAATGGTTTGGCATTGATTTTGACTACTTCGGCAGAACCACCACTGAATTGCAGACGGAAATTGCTCAAGATATCTTCATGAAGTTGTTCGACAACGGATACTTGGAAGAAAAAACCACCAAACAATTATACTGTGAAACCCACAACTCGTTTTTGGCTGACAGATACGTGGAAGGAACCTGTCCAAAGTGTCAATACGAGGATGCCAGAGGAGACCAGTGTGATAAGTGTGGTAACTTGTTGGATCCTTTCGAGTTGATCAACCCACACTGTAAGCTTGATAACGCAACCCCAGTCCCAAGAGATTCCACTCATATTTATCTTAAATTGAACGACTTAGAGCCTGAATTGAAGGTCTGGGTCGAAGAAGCCTCCACCAAGGGTGAGTGGTCCAAGAACTCTAAGAACATTACCCAGAACTGGCTTAAGCAAGGTTTGGAACCAAGATGTATCACTAGAGATTTGGTCTGGGGTACCCCAGTTCCTTTGGAAAAGTTCAAGGAAAAAGTCTTGTACGTGTGGTTTGATGCCACCATTGGTTATGTTTCCATCACTGCTAACTACTTCAAACAGTTCGGGAAGACTGAAGAATGGCTCAACTGGTGGAAGAACCCAGAACAAGTTCAGTTGTATCAATTTATGGGTAAAGATAATGTTCCATTCCACACTGTTGTTTTCCCATCTTCTCAGATTGGTACCGGTGACAACTGGACTAAACTTCACCATTTGAATACCACCGAATACTTGCAATATGAAGGTGGAAAGTTTTCCAAGAGTAGAGGTGTGGGTGTTTTTGGAAATAACGCCAAAGACACTGGGGTTCCACCATCTGTATGGAGATTCTATTTGGCTTCCATCAGACCAGAAACTGGAGACTCTCAATTCAGTTGGAGAGACTTTGTTACCAAGAATAACTCTGAATTGTTAGCCAACTTGGGTAACTACGTCAACAGAGTGGTGAAATTTGTTGTTGCCAAATATAACGGAGTTATTCCAAAATATAACCCAGAAAACATTGCCAACTACAAGGAGTTCGAAACTGAAATCAACGAATTGTTGACGAATTACGTTACTGCTATGGAAGGTGTTAGTTTGAGACGTGGGTTAGAAATCGCCATGGCCATCTCTGCCAGAGGTAACCAGTTCTTGCAAGATAACAAGTTGGATAACAGCTTGTACGAGAACCAGCCAGATAAATCCGATGCAGTCGTTGCAGTAGGATTAAACCTTGTGTATTTGCTTTCCAGTCTTATCAGCCCATACATGCCAGATACTACTAAGCAAATTAACGAGATTTTGAACACTCCAGCTTTGTCTATCCCAGACAAATTTGAGTTGTTGTTGTTGGAAGGACACTGTATCGACAAGCCTCAATACTTGTTCAAGAGAATTGACGAAAAGAAGATTGAAGAATGGAAGAGCATCTACGGTGGAAAGCAAGTAGCGTGATTTGCTTAGTTAACCAATTGAATATATAGTAGAATTGTAATGAGTACTTTTGATGATGTTTTATAATGTTTATTTAAACTTTACTGTCTTTACGGTGTCTGTATTGTCACAACCACAAGCGTATTTAGGAGCCGTTTTAATCATAAAATCAACTCCCAGTAATCAATCTTGAAAGGACTGGTGTTAACTCGGCAGGCGTAATTTTCATACCTGCTTAGGGTCAGTAAAAATACCCCTACAGAAAATGGCCTTTTTGGCACTTTTGTTCGGTAAAACCTATCCAGTAGGTAGATACTGATCTGGGGAATGCATTAGTAATATTTCCAGCCATTTTGGAACACCCCAAAAAAAAATAAACCGCTGCAGTGAAACATCAACAAACTCAACACCTACAATTACCAAAAACTAAAATAATACTTATATTCCTAAGAACAAACACCAATTAATATATGCTAATGCTAACCGCAAACCAATAACGGGAAAATCTAAACTACAACTACGGTACGTGAAAAGTCTGTGCAAAAGAGGGCCAAGTTCCTTACGCTCAATACCCACTACTTAGCCATCATGTCCACATCACCTTCGTCTTCTTCCTCGTCGTCTTCGTCGTTATTATCATCAATATTATCCATTAAACTTTCCTCTTCAAAACTCTCCTCTTCGCTGTCGTACCAAAAGTCCTCGCAACTTGGTCCTGGTCGTGGTGTCAAGTGTTGTCATTTAAGGTTTTTAAGTATATGTCTGTGTAGTTGTATTAGCAGTGTTTCGTTAAATTACGGCTACTTTAGAAAAGGTTCATAAAGAGAGCTACTAGGAAAAAATGTCATACAAGAGTTCATGGGTGCTATTAAAAGTGCTAGAAAACGTCTATAAAACCGTTCACAGGTTCTTTCACACTGTGAAAAAATAACTTTTAGACTTTTATAAGCTTTTACAAGTAAGACAGCTGAAAAAGATGTTACAAGTTCTATAAGACAGCTAAAAAAGATATTACAAGTTCTTTAAGACAGCTAAAAAAGATTTTACAAGTTCAATAAAGACTGTTGTAAATTAAGTGCTTTTACTGTACCCTTGCTCTCTCTGAAGAACTCGGACTATCATTAATTCTGGTCCTTTTGTGGGGCAATAACTGCTCACTAATCTTATCAAGTCCGGGATCAATATCTTCCCCACCGCATAAAAAGGGGATCCTAAAAACTATAAAAGGCTGTCATGCCCTAAAACTTAATTATATGTCTCAGTCATTGATCAAGAGTAGAACATTTGTTGGCTTGTTATCAGGATTAGCACTTCCACCCCTTGCCACTAAGTTTTTCTTGCAGCAATACGTTGTGGAGTCTCAGTTCCTGGAAATCGATTCACTCAAACATGACTTAGACACAATGGGATGGCAAATTCGGAATTTGGAAGAGTTTAGGGGGTTAAAGCAGGAGGATGTATATACGCCTGATAGTTACTTCCAAGGTCGTTATTAATTGATATTTCTATTGAAATCGGACATTTAGATTTTGGACTTCAACAAGAATTCCAGGATCACAGCCTGATGTTAGTATTGGTGTTTTATACCTGATTGGTGCAATCAGCACCAAATTTCAAGAGGTTTTAAGTTGGGAAACTATAACCTGATCTACTCAATATGTACGATGTGCTAATTTGAGGAAATAGGTTTATAGTAAAATACGAAATAAACCGTTTGAAAACTGAGGTGATGTAGATTTCGGGTTTCTAACGGTATATCCTGAACCCAATTTCATTGAAGAGACACTAGCCTTATTTTCCAGCGAGTTTTGAACTATGCTAACTGAAGCTATTCTTTGCTTGTACTCGTACGCGATTTGTTTTAGAGGAAACTAGGTTTTTCTAGCATTTGCCATTAATGTGTTTCATATTGGGTGCCAAATACGTTATCCTTGACTTATATTATTTCTTTTATATCATATTCTTAACGTCATATTCTAAAGAGCATATTTAAAAAAGATTCCCAATCATTAGTATGATGTTAACTTTATATTCAGTACTAAATACACCTGCGATTCCAAGATCTGTTTATAATTAATAACTGACATAATTCTTTTTCTATTAATACATTAGTTTTCAAATCCATCCTTGAATCCTCCTCTGCCTCTAAAGTTTCCTCTTCCTCTGTTTCCTCTGAAGAATCCTCTTCCTCTTCCTCTGAAATTACCACCACCTCTATAGCCACCACCTCTGTGGCCCTGCGAGGCGTACTCATGACTGGCCTGGCCACCATACACCCCTCTACCGAATTGTCTTCCTTCTTGAAAACCTGGATCCAAGTCTATTTCCAACACCTGTCCATCCAATATAGTTCCTTTCAAGTACTTTACCGCATTCAAAGATCCTGCTTCTTCCTCGTACAATACAAAACAAAATCCACATGGAATCAACTTATTTCTATCCAATCCCATAATGATTTTCTCGATCTTACCACATTTCACAAACAACTCGAAAAGCTGCTCTTCGGTGGTGAAGTTGGTTAAATTTCCCACATATATCGTTTTAGAGTGCAAAGACTTTTCCAAGTTCTCAAAGTTTTGTCTACGAACCGCTTTCTTGATCAAGTATTGAGACGGTCTGTCCAATCTCTCTGCCGAGTGTTGGTAGTTTTCTTGCAAGAGTTCCATTTGTAAGAAATTTCACTTTTCGCGGTATCGCATCAAAACATGTTTAAGTCGGTGTTCAAATCAGGAATAAGAGCCGCCTATGATGTTCTGAACAACCCTTCGTTCGTAAGTGAGCCATGGTATATATATCCAGCCAAGCACAACACAACGGGCAAAATGGCCTCTGTTTTTATATTCGACAAAACCAAGTTTGAAGCTTCTATCCAAAGGTTGTGCAGTAACATGTCCAATACCAAAAACCCTAAGCTCATTATCGCAGAGTGCTACGAATTAATTAGGAATGAGATTGCCCAACTTTCAAAGTTGAAACACCCTCAGCTATTGACTGTGTATGAAGTGTTGGAGGAAACCAAGCTGAAATTTTTATTTGCTACAGAAGCAGTTACCGATAACTTGGAAACAGTGAATCGCGATAAGCTAGACGAACTTACTGTGCAAAAGGGTTTGTTGGAAATCTGCAAAGGAATCCAATTCTTACATAACTATTGCTCAATCGTACACTTGAACTTGCAACCAAGCTCAGTTTTCGTAAACCTGCAGGGTGATTGGAAGTTATCTGGATTTAAGTTTCTTCAGAACTTGAACGAGATCTCGAACCTGGAGAGGAATAGTTTCTATATCATGAATAATAGCTCGATTGTTCCGTTTATGAACTTGAACTTGAACTTTACTGCCCCGGAGTTGATCGTGGACTCTCAACTGAGACTAGAATACGGAAATGATATCTGGTCGTTAGGGTGCTTGATATTCTACATCTATAACAAAGGTGAATCTTTGATAAATTGTTTTGACTTTTCTAGTATTGGAGACTTTAAAACAGAGTTCCGCAAATTTGAATCCAAGTTCTACAACCATAGAATCTCCGACTTGAAGTATGTTTTGAAGGACATTCCCACCCAGTTGTACGAGATTTACCCACAGATACTCGCCAGATACCCAAACGACAGAGTAACCATAGACAAAATTATAGACTCAGATTTTTTCAACGGAAGTCTTATTAAGGCCATGTTTTTCGTAGATGAATTTTCAACCAAATCAGTCGACGAGAAACTTATCTTCTTGAAGGGATTACTTGAAGTCAGGGATAACGGTGAACCATTTCTTATGCAATTTCCATCATCTTTTAAAACTGTGAAATTGTTGCCACTATTGACTGAATTGATCAAGTCCGAGTTAGACGTGGGTATATCTAAAGATGAAGCAGAACAAGAACACAGAATAGAGTTGTTGTGCTTTGCTTTGGATATTGTGCTAAAAATTGGTTCTTTGTTGTCCCACTTGTCGTTTCAAGACAGGATTTTTAATGGGTTGTTTAAAGTAGATCCCTCCCTCAAAAGAAAACAAAGAATTGATTACTTTGACAAGTTAATCAAGTTTTCTGTTAAAACAAGGCTAGTGTTTGTAGAAAACTTGGAGATCTTGATTGAGAAGGCAAACGATGCTGATGTATTAGAACTTATCAAGAACTCAACCTTATTGATTTTGACGTTGCCTTCTAACGAGCAAGCCTACCAACAGGAACAAATCAAACTTCAAGACATGTTTCTTTCGAAAACTGAGTTATTTGCTGGAAAATTTGAATTTCCTTACATCAAAAATACCTTTTTCCCAATGATTGTGCTGATTTTCAAGACCACTACTATTCTTTCAACTAAAATTGGGACTATTAATGTGTTTGAATACATGGTTGACAATAAGGTTATTGACAAGCTTATAGTGAAGGAACAAGTGTTGCCAGTGTTTCAAAACTTGAAGAGCAGAAACAAGAAAATAGTTAGCAAGGTGTTGAATTTCTATAAGAAATTATCTAATGATGATAAAATACTGCTTGATCTTGAAACTGTTGTCGAGTTTGTGTTACCACTTTGTATGAAATTGGTTTTTGGATGTAACGACTGTACCCAAGCTGAGTTTAAGACCTATATGAGCTCAATTACAGAAATACAGAACAACTTAATTAAGCAAAAGTTACCATCTTTGCCAACAAGAGAATCAGAAAGACCGACTGAGAACTTAACGAACAATTTTGATTCTTTGATCAGCACACAGGCAATTAACACCGGGACGTTGGAAAGCAAGCATCCTGCTCCAGTTTCAAGGGCTATGGAACCAACCAGGAAGTCTTCACCAGTGGATCCAACAAGAACCAGACCAAATGGCAGGAATCCAACACCTTTCTCTGAGGTATTGCAACCAAAGAAAACTATTAAACCTTTGACATTGAAACCTAAGCCCGAGGCGAAAGTGTTATCGTTTGGTGCAACTGAGAATAACAGTCAAATTACAGGACAATTGTTGAACACTTTAGAAGGAACTTTTGAGAAGGATGAATTCCTGGACTTCCAATCAGCTACCCCAGCAAAACCTTCTATGGTACCATTGAGCATGAATTCAGCCTTCAATTCTTCAACAAGTCCTGGTAGCTCAACGATGTCTGCTATGAATTCTGTGAACTCGACCATGAACCCAAAACCCATGAGCATGATGTCTATGACTCCGAAACAACCTCCTGGGTTTAGCAATTCAATCTTGATACCCTCTTCAAGGCTGACACCCCCTCCAGAGCTGTCAGATCTGTGGGATCTCATTTAAGTATATAGAGACTATTAAAAATACATTAACTTATAAAAATATTCACGCTTTGTTAACAGCAATAGTGAACTTATCCTTAGAGCCCTCTTCCAGAGCCATTTCCTCGTTGGATCTAACAAAGTAAAAATCGCCAGGCAGCTTTTCTCCTTTCATAACTATAGCAAGACTAAACAATCTAACCAAAGCAGTCTTTGCTTCCCATATTGGTATAAGAACTATAATAAAAGCAGCTAAGAACCCCCACAAAAACATCACCACAATGTAACCTCTAAAGTAGGTCTTATTGAAAATGTACTTGGAAGCATACAAAGGAATTGGAAAAAGAACCAAGAAGAACAATACCAATACAACAGTGACACCTAAAGAGATTTTAGTGTTTCTTCTCAGCTCCTTATCATTTCTGATTCTTTCATGCAAAACTAACTTTGTAGCTTCTTCTCTGCTTAACACATCCAGCAACTCGTTCTCACCAATTGGAAATAACACAATAGCACCATCTCTGTTAACACCAGTGATTCCCTCGAAAATTGAACTACCATTGATCAACAAGTTGTTGGTATAGCAAACCATTAGAATAGTAGAGTAGATCACTGAGACGATATGGGTAGTGGCACCAAATCTGGTTCTAACCACTTCTTGGTAAGTGTGACAGTTGGGAGCCTTTTTCTTGATTTCCAAAGCTTAAGTAGAGATCATCACGATTTGAACACAGGCACCCCCTCCGTACCACCTATAAATAGTTAGTATCGTTTTGTTTAAGCGAGGTGAATAATAATGTACAATACGACATTTGTGCTGCAACTGATAACGGCGCGACATCTGTTCTAGATGACATGTGGATTGCAGAACATACCAGAAACACCTAACAAATAGGTGGTCGTACAAGACAAAAGTAAAGTACTACCAATTGTCAACTGGAAACAACCGCAGAGCTAGCAAGACCCATTTTCATGGACTTTTTTGCATTCAAAAGCATTTCTGAATCTTGGTTTTCATTGAAATAAGCAGTCAAAAGCTTTGTTCTGCTCAGAAGATGCAGAGGTTCTATGAAACTGTCTATACCGTCAACCGCAATTCTAATAGAGGCTGCACCAAATTAGATGGCCACGCAGACATCTTTTCTAGAACTAATGGTAAAGATGGAGGAGCCCATCCTAGTAATATCTTGGAATACGTTTATCCAACGTGTAGAATAAGCGTTGTTGGAGATGTGATGTCGTTATTTGGAGTCGATGGAGGCACCTTATCAGGATTCGTGTGCATTTCAGTTCCTATTCTTAGTGACTGGTGGAAAAGCGGCCAAGCCAAGGTTGGAGGTAGAATCCGGTTCAAATGCATTAGTTACAACCATAAATTTAACTTGAATCAAATGAGAGACCATTATTTAGATGAGCTTGAAGCTGCAATTAATACTGGCGGTGACTTACCTACTTTCATGCATGAGTTGGAAACTCATGAGCCTGTCAATGGCACTATTTTACATCAAAGAAAGAAGTCTGTTGATTTGCCAGAATTTACTATCAGGCATGCAGGCGAAAAGATGTTGGTTCTTGATTTTGGCATTGAAGAGTTCATCTTAGTTAACAATAGTAGACAGAGATTCTTGGATGTAAATGTTAACCAAGCACTTTCAAAATACCTTATCAAAACTGAAGCAGCCACTGGTGCCCTTTCAATTGTTTTTAAAAACATTGGCAGAGAAGCACTTGTTGAGAAGGAAATTAGCTTTGAAGCTGGTATTCCTCCAACTAGACACTTGAAAATCAAAAGAAAGTTATACAAATTACCGATTTGTTTTGACCATAGTGCTTTGAATCATTGTACTGAAAGCTACATGCATTCCCAAAGACCATATGCACCATACTTGCCTAGTAACACTGAGTTTATTATGAAAGCAAGCAACATTAGCCTGAGGGAAGAGTTCAAAAGTAATGTTATTGGTCAAGGGCAATGTGTTACGGCGGTTTCGTTTCTTTGTGCCAACGCCTTATCAGTGAATCTTGATCCTAGAACCAGATTCAAAACAGGAAAATACAATCCAGCTAGAACATTTACTCCTAAAGGAACATTTGGAAGCGGGGCAGTAGCACATTCTATATACTCCATAGACTCACCCGGTGGGTATATGATCTGGGCTATGGTTTCACCTGATTTGGCATGGAACACGTTTGGAAGATTAAGTGTTCTGCAAGGAAAACCATGGCTTTTCGAAAACTTTGATCAAGCAGAATACTATGAAGTGGACGAAGCTACTTTGGGAGATTTAAATAACCGGTGATTAGCAGGGAAATTGAAAATTGAACTGAGCAAGTCGAATTGGATTTCAAACATGGAGTTCTTGGAAACTATCGACGAGGAGTTAGTTGAACTCAATGCCAGCAAACAAATTGCCATTGAGAAGTTAAGGGAAGAAGAAGTTTCTAGAAACAAATGGCTTTTAGAATTAGAAACCGCTAAAGTATCTAAAACCACCGACAACAATGTTCTTGATGATCCATCTACAACCAAAGTTATATCCCGAATGGCAGTAAATATCTTGAAAATAAATATAAAAAAAGGCGGCAAGATTACAGCACAAGATTTGGTGGTTTTAGAAGCAATGAAAATGGAGATTCCTATCAGAGCCATTGAAGAACAAGACAGTGAAGATGAAGACGCGCCAGCGGCAAAACAAGTACCATCACATTTCGAGTGTTTAGAAATAATTGTTGACGAAGAAGACGTCGTGAGTTCTGGCGATATCTTAGCCATGCTTAGGGCTTTTTAATCTGGCATCTTCTTCTCTTCCTCTGTAGTTGTATACATTAACTAATGGTATTTACTGAGCACAAAAGTGTATTCGCATTTTTTGCAGGTCTATAATGTACGCTGAGCCACTTAAACTTGCTTCCAGAAAGGTTTCAGAAAACATCTTGATATGTTCGGCGCCATTCGCCATTCCAGTATTGGGACGTCTAAATGTGGGTGCTAGAATGAGTTTGTTTTACTACAACAAGCAGATTATTGTATGGGCACCCGTGCCTTATTGTGGGGAATTCCAGAGATGCTTAGAGGAATTGACCAACAATCAGGAATACACTGTAAGCCATATCATAGTTCCTAATTACCGCCATTACATGGGCTCGGTTTCTGTCAGTAAACAGTTTCCCAATGCAACAGTGATTGGACCAGAAAAGCTAGTTATACCGGACACAACAGTGAATATTGAGATTCCGAAGACTCATGGCAACAGAGTCTTGAAGGAAGCCGACTTGAAGGAAATTGGTTTGGATGAGGTTATTTATAAGAATTTCGAAATGGTGTTTGCTAAAGACCATCAGAACAAAGATTTGGTTTTGTTTGACAAGAAACTGAAGATAATATTCGAAGCTGATGTCGCCATTGGCATGGGGCCTGCAGGGACCAAGTTGGAACAATATTGCACCGATGCTGGTTGTGAAAAAGACTATAATTCTTATTGGGGTTGGTATGGAAATTCTTTTTTGACTAGATTCTTGGATCCAAGTTACTCTTTTTTCAAAAATAAGGTCAATAGCTTGAACAATGTAGCCATTACACAAGACGCAATCCGTGCTATCTACAGCTGGGACTCCACCATGTTGGTTCCATGTCATGGAAATGTCAGTGAAGATGCGAAGGCAGAGATGAGACGTTTCTTTGATTTTTTGCCGAAGCTTTAGAGGTGTTTGCTGAAACAGTGTTTATTTATTGCATAGAGCTTGAATTTAATAACCTGAATTTAAATATTTGATTTTTTACTTAATATTAGAATAATTTTATTACCTTGAATACAATAGCTCGAATATAATACCTTGAATATAGTTCCTGGAATACAGTTCCTTGAATATAATAACTCGAATATAATAACTCGAATATAATAACTCGAATATAATAACTCGAATATAATAACTCGAATATAATAACTCGAATATAATAACTCGAATATAATAACTCGAATACAATATCTCGAATACAATAACTCAAATACAATAACTCAAATACAATAACTCAAATACAATAACTCAAATACAACTAACACCTCTTGAAACCAGGTCTCATAAAAATTCCTATTCCGGCGAGCAATGTTAATTATCACTATCAGCAGATGAGTTTCAATTTCCCTCAACTAATTAACTAATATGTACCCAGATCCTTTGAAAGCTGCAATCAGAAAATTGACAGACAATATTGTCATAGCATCCACGGCATTCACCAGAGCTCGTCTATTGAACTTTGGTGGAAGAATGACGTTGTTCAAGTACCATAACGAAGTTATTGTCTATTCAGCCATTCCTTACGGCCCAGAAGTGGTCAAGAGTTTGCAGTTATTAACTGGTGCTGAAGATGACTTCAATGTCACACATTTAATCATTCCAGATAGAGAACACACCATGGCAGCAGTTTCGTTCAGAAAAGCATTCCCACACATCAAGGTCATTGGTATGGAAGGTATCGCGGTCCAGGTAGATTACAAAATCACCGAAAGTTTGGGTAACATGTTGATTGACAAGTCTGTTTTGGCCTCGATTGGTATTAGCAGTCCAGCAATATTGAACAACTTTGAATTTGTATACTTGCCATCGCATCGTAACAAGGAATTGGTGATGTTTGATAAGGCATCCAAGTTTTTGGTGGAGGCCGATTTGATCTTTAATATGGGTCCTTCTGACAAGCTTTTGGAGCAATACAGTCCGGAAACAGGGTTTAAAGACGGCTATAATCCATACTTTGGCTTATCCTTCTTGACTAGATACTTCAATGCTGATTCCAACTTTTTTGTAAATACTACTAACAAATTGACAAACACAGAGTTGCCAGAAACTCAGGCTGCATTGAAGATCATTTACAACTGGGACTTCACCAAGATTATTCCGTGTCACGGAAATGTTATTGATAACGGAAAGGAGGTTTTTAAGCAGTTTTTTCCTTTTGTATAGCTTCTTGTGTTGGTTTCTAGTAATTCTTGATGTATTGTAATTTTTCTTTGTAATGTTTCTTTATAATGTTTCTTTATAATTTTTCTATGTAATGTATATTGTAATGTATATTGTAATGTATATTGCAATGTATGTGTTTTATTTCTTTTGGTAGCTCACAAGAAGTTGATTCGTTTGTCATCGTTCTAAGGATGATATCCAAAGCATACCCGGTATACGACGCCGCACCCCACAATTTCATATTTAAATAATTGACAGCCTGAAACAATTATCATGGAAGAGTCTACCGTTGTGAATTCAAGAACTAGTCTTGAAATAAATTGCTTCCAGGAGAAGATCCAACTTTCCAAGGTGTTTCAACAGTTTGCCAATTTACATCAAGCATTCAACTTGTCCCGTTTGATCACAGAAAACTTGCCTGCAAATTTGACTGGCCACACCTTATCTGGTGAGGACAAAATCAACTACCGAGGAAATGGAATCTTCTTTATAGATGATGAATACTTGACCGAGTACAATGACATAGAGGCTATTGAAGACGGCCAGTCGAACTTTTCCGTCACGTTCTTTCATTTGGGTTCTAAGTTGTCTGGTCATGATGGAATTGTCCATGGTGGTTTGTTGGCTACTTTGCTCGATGAGTTGACTTGCAGGTTGGCATTTCAAAACTTCCACTCCAAAAAGGGTGTGACTGCCAACTTGAACATCAATTATAAGAAGCCATGCTATGTGAACACCTCGGTGTTGATCAAATGTGAAATCATCAAGAAATTGGGTAGAAAGTGTTGGGTCCGAGGTCTGGTGTACAACATCGATTGTGACGACATGGAGTTGTTGTCTGAATGTGAATGTTTGGTTATTGAGCCTCGTTGGGTAAAGGACTTGTAGGCTTTTTATGAGATGTTATCAGATTATTCTTTATTATAACTGTTGTTTATTTATTTGTTATCTATTCATTAGATATAAAGTTGTTTATTTATTAGTTATCAGACTATTTATTAGATATAAACTTGTTTATTAGATACAATTGTTTTGTATGCTTTTATTAGTTATATTTGTTATATTTATTAGTATATTTATTGCGGCCGTTCTATTTATTTGTATAGCTTCTTTGGTTTTCTTTGGTTTCCTGCTAATCTAAAATCTATTGTCCTCTATTATAACTACGTCTTCTCTAATGGCTTTTCGTCGATGCTTTGCAATCCGTTGTCTTTCATAATCATGCTAAAAACTAAACAAATCGCTATCAATGGTATTGTCATGTAGAAATAATGCTTGATAGCCACCATGTACATGTTTTTAATCACCAACACCTGTTGTTCGTTTAAGTCTTGTAATTTTACTTTGACATAGATGTGAGTCTTCACGTAGTTCAAATAGTCCACTGGAATGTTTGCATATTTACTCGGATACTCGTACGCACCGTCAAGCTGATTCAATAAGCTATTGGAAACGATGGCTGACGTCACTGAAATTCCTATAGCACCACCCAAGTTTCTAATAACACTCCTGGTGCTTATTACCACTGCTCTATCTGATTTTCTGGAGTGTGCTTGAGCTGCAACTGTTGTCTGGTTAAAGGTGCATCCTATACCAGTTCCCATAATTAGAAGAACAGTGCATACTACTCCTATGTTCAAATTGAGGTTGAATAGTAACAACATTCCACATCCAATTAACCACAATGTGAATCCACACAATATCAGGTGTTTATAGTGGCCTGTTCTAGAACTTACTTGACCTGAAACACCCGACATCACTGATTGAGAAAGAACTAACGGTAACAAGTATATGGAAGACTGTACTTCTGAAAACCCTCTTACAATCTGAAAATAATATGGAATAAAGTATTGAAACGAAAAGAAAACCATTCCGAACAAAAAGTTACTAGCCAAAATGAGATCAAGATGCACCAACTTGAATATTTGTAGTGGAATCATTGGTAGCTTAGATACTTTCCATTCAACCATTAGAAAAGCTACCATACAAAGTAACCCAACAATAAGCATTGCTATTACTAAAGCACTGTGCCAACTATAGGTGAAGCCACCGCCGTTGATTGGCACTAATAATAGCGTCAACCCAGCCGTTCCAAACAAAACTCCAAAGTAGTCGATGCTCATCAACTTGTCTTTCTTTGACATAAGCACATTCAACTGTTTGGTTCTATCGTTTACCAAAAAAAATATGAGACAGAACTGAAGTGCACAGATTCCAGGCATCATGAAATAGAAATTTCTCCAGGAATTGTTGTTAATAAAAGCTGACATAAGAAATGGCCCCACAGCACTCCCGGTTCCTATATTGACTCCCATGATACCCTGGTACTTGCCCCTTTGCTTCAAGGTTACAATATCGCTGATAAGGATCACGGTCAATGCCTGCAGACACCCACTGCCAATTCCAGCAAAGGCCCTAAAGATGTAGAACTGCACCCCAGTTTGAGCCACTGCACAACATAAATCTGCTATTCCCAAAGTACCAAGTCCTACTAGCAACATCAACTTTCTTCCAAATATGTCAGACAACCTTCCAAACAACACTTGACAAGAGCAGTTTGCCAATAACGAAGCAGAACCTGCCCAGTTGATAGTTGTCTCACTATTCAAATCCTTCCCTATCCTGGACAATGCAATTGTTACAGCGGTTTGGTCCATAAACCCTAGAAGCAAACTAAACGACATGATGACCATGGTAAGAATCAACTCTTTTCTAGGTAAAAGGTTTACATGAACGTCACCCAATTTGTCAGCTAATGATTTGTCCTTGTCTATTTCAAAGTCCTCCGGTCGTAACTCAGACAGCATCTTACTACGATTTGAATGAATTTCGGAGTTTTTGTCCAGATATATTAGATTTCGGATCCGAGTTTTTTGACAGATGGTGGGGAAGCGGCCTGTCAAAAACTCCGAGATTTATAAATCCGTTATTATCGCTTAAAATTTACAAGCAATCAGTGCCTTTTGTTTTCGACTGGCCTATTTCCATCTTTGCACTCTTGGCTCCGAATTGAATTGCTCTTTTAAGTTCGTTCATAACAAAATCGAGCCCCATAAAATGTGCCACCTGTCTTAAGATCCACTTTCTGATGGGTTTGCATATCACTTTTCCTTTCTTGGTGGTTGCAAATTCCAAACGAATCTTTAGGTTAGGTTCGATTTCGTTGACTATAAACTTGATAAACCCGGTATCCAAATATGGATATCTCAATTCTTTTCCCCATTGACTCATCACCCTATCATCTCGACCGAGGTTACGCTTGTGTATGACTTGGATATCATGTATCAACAGTTCATTCAACTGCTTATATCTGTAGATGACGTCTTCTTCTGGTTTTGTAGTTGAAAATATAGACTCGTGTCTAGAATATCCGCCAAACAATTCATCTGCCCCCAAACCCGAGAACAAAACTTTAGCCAGTGATGTGTAGTGTTCAGATTTAGAGTATTGAGCTCTATCTATAGTGAACTGTTCCCAGGTGATGTCAAAATCTGTTAAGTGTATTTTCTGACTAGGTAGTTCGTTGTTGCTAGCAAAATAAAAAGCAATAGCAATACTCAAATCCATTTCTGTTTGCTGAGGGTACATCAACCGCTTGACGTTTGACTTATGCAACAACCATGTTTCGTAGCCAACGTTGATTTCAATCAAACGGATGTCGAGCTGGGGGAACTTTTTAGCCAAGTGAAACCACGACTTCACACTAAGTTCTCTATCAGGACTTTTATCTGCTGTCAAACCAGTTCTAGGGTTATCGAAGCCCACTGTTAATAAATCAATACTTACTTTTTGTTCCATGGCTATGAAATTCTCCATCAATAAGGCGGCAATAACCGTACAATCTAATCCACCACTAAATAAAACTGCTAAATCTGCATCAGTTGAAGTTAACGGAAATATTGTTTCTTGTCTTATAAAGCACGACTGCTTGAGGTTTTTATAGATGGTTAGAACCTGTTCTTCAAACTCACGGTTTTCTTTATTAGCAGGCTTTAGTCCAAGATCAAACCCAATGGTTTCTAAACTGAAACTATTCAAATCAAACTTGTATAAGGTCTGCCCTGCACACTCTTCCCAATCTGGAAAAGGAACAGATGATATAACCAACTCATGTGTGAGATTGTAGCATAAAGACCGCTTCCCAATTAGGTCCCTTGCAAAATAAATCACCTCTTCTTCTGTATCTATTAAAACAACAGCAAACTCTCCATTTAGCTTGAAAATTACATCTACTCCATGTTGTATGATTTGGTCTATCAAGAACGCAGTATCGTTAGAGTGTTCACAACTGGACTCATATAACTCCCCATTGAATTGCAAAATGTATTGGTTTTTTGCTATTGGTTGTGAAGTAAACGGTTGTCTCAACGAGAGAACAGAAGAAAATAACTGTAGGTTGTATTTGCCCCCAATTTGTCTATAATGAATGTAATCGGGACCTCTTCTGGCGATGTCTGTGATTAGGCTGTTGAATTGATGCAAGGGGAAATTTGTCGTCTGTTCGATTTCGTCGTCTCCAATAATATCCTTTATTTTCTGTTTCACTTGTTCGATTTCTTTCAGCTTATCTTGCTTTATATTATTGCCCAAGGCTATCAATTGATCATTCAAAAGTTTAAGCGTTGTTTGGTGGTTCAATTTGTTCATGTCGGTATTGGATAAACACAACTCCTGGTGCATTATTGACCGTATAACGTCATTATTCTGACATTCCCATTCACTTCCACAGTTTCCTAGCACTTCAGGATGCGACGAGAACTCTTTACTGGCTAGAGTCAAGATTCCACACATACTTATCAAAACGCGATGCGATGCGAGAGATGAGATAAGACATACATTAACGGTGGAGGTCACAACTGTGAGGGTTTTTAAGACAGTATTTAGAAACCAAGGCATCTACACGGTACCCTAATGCTATTAGATACTCTCTGAAATTGAGCATTCTCTGGGTAAAGTCAAATAACCTGATTTGACCGTGGTCTTTATTTCCACTCCAGGTTGATTCTGCAAACGCACCAGATCTGGACCAAATCTTTTGGATTAGCGTGGCACTATCAACCAACTCGCCCCACATTGCCACCTCTGCTCCTACAATATGCTCTTTTTCGTTCTCGGTCAACCCTGAGTAGAAATCATAACTGTAAATGTTCATGTAGGTTTTGTAAGGATCACACCAGGAGCCTTTAGAGTTGACGTTATTGGTTGTTACTCCGCCAAACCCGCAGTCCAAGTAGTAGTGCTCGTAGGTAGACACGATAACATCGTAGCCTTGGCTTGTTAGCTCCTTAATGTTGGAAGCACCTAACCAGTTTTGGATGAGAATGTCTTTGGAAACCGGAATCTTGTCAGTAGTGATGAAATCCTGCCACATAATTAACTTGGTGGTTTTGTTCTTTGTGAAAATAGGCATGGCCTTGTCTAGCCAATATTTGAGCAAGTCGGTAAACGTAGCGTTGTTATTTTCGTACCATTTGTAAATCGAGTGGGAAAACTTGTAGCACTTTTGGCTTACCTCATCGTGTCCTACATGGAAATAGTTATCTGGGAATAAATCATTCAACTCATCAAATACCTTTTCCACTACTTCATAAGTCAAGTCTAAAGAGATGTCCAATTGACCTGGAGGGGGTTCATTTGCAATATCCGGAGGGAAAGCATTCTCACAAGCTACTATACTTTGATTAACAGCAATTGTCTTCCAGCCAGCAGCAGCATGACCAGGTAAATCTAGTTCTGGGACCACTCTGACGCCTTTTTGACGTGCATATTCGATAATGTGTTTGATATCAGCTTGACTATATGTCTCTGTTTCAGAAAACGCATCCTTAGTCATCTCGGGAAACGCTTTAACTTCAATGGGCCAACTAGCAG
The DNA here is from genome assembly GCA_030569655.1 of Yamadazyma tallmaniae. Lineage (NCBI taxonomy): Eukaryota > Fungi > Ascomycota > Pichiomycetes > Serinales > Debaryomycetaceae > Yamadazyma > Yamadazyma tallmaniae. The sequence goes on along the minus strand of JAJMLL010000004.1, from coordinate 460,704 downwards.
TATCTACGAGATGCCAATGCAAAGTATTCAACTTGACCAAAGACATCAAATCGATGTTTTGCTTGATAACATCTACTGTCAAAAAGTTTCTACCTGAATCGATTAGGATCCCTCTATGAGCTAAAAGAGGTGAGTCGAATATCTCTACTCCCAGCTCAATTTTAAACTGATTATCTTCATAGATGATAATTTGCTGGAGTGTCTTGAATGCGTGCAAAGCACCCCATTCGGTTTCGGCCTCAATCAAGACTTTATCGTCAACTACCATGTGGTAGCTTTCATCAACTCCATACTGCAATGGGACGTCAAACTGCGATATCTTTACAGATACAGTCAAAGAACCTCTGGCTTTCTCAACTAATTGTCTCTTCTGATCACCTTCGAAAGAGGGAACCGGCTCAAACGATGGTTTAGGGCCTTCAGTAACTTCAGGATACCATTTGAGCGACTGCAAGGTGCTTATCATTACCATGAATTGTTCACATACCAATTGACTGGGAGAGTTAATAGCCAACTTCCCATTGATATTAAAAAGCCTTTCCCCGTCGTTTTTCCAGTTTATTGTCACTGGTTTAGGTAATGGGTTAACTGCAATTGCAGAAACTACAGCAAGCAATGACAACGTAAGGAGCCTCATTGAATAGTATTTGGGTAATTAGCCAAGTCTTCAAAACAGTACCACACGAATAAGACCTGATATTAATGTTTAGTTTATATGTGAATTCAATGGCTTCACTGGACTTTTTTTATTGTATCCAAGGAGACCCTAAACGCAATAAGGATCAAGTTAAAGTTATAGCAAAACAATGTAATAAAACTCAAGTTTCATGTGAATATTCACGAAATAGGTTACAAAAGTACTACACTACCGCGTTAGTACTACCCTATTGCATTAGTACTACACTATTGCATTGGTAATATTAGAGCTCTGACAATACTTCCAGAAGTTCTGTTTGTGAGTTCCTGACAATTCAAGTCTCGATCTCAATTCTCAAACGCACTTCGTCTATGAAGATATCTTTATTAGTGCTAACCGCCGCATTAGCATTGGCCAATGAACACCCAGAGTTCAGCGCTTATGATGGGCAGTTATCAAAGTCATCTTTTCTTGAACAATTTTCATACGGCGACTTAAAACAGTCGGGCTGGATTCCGTCCATGGCGAAGGTTGGCGGCAAGGCTTCTTACACCGGAGAATGGAGTATCGAGCCTTCTGTAAAGTATCCAGGATTCACAAACGATAAAGGCTTGGTTATGAAGAGTCCTGCCTCACATTATGCTATCTCCTACAAATTGAACACACCTTTTAATAATACCGACAACGACTTGGTTTTGCAGTACGAAGTGAAATTTCAAAACGGCTTGACTTGTGGAGGTTCCTATATTAAGTTGTTGAATGACCATTTCGACCCTTCCGGTTTCAATACTACCACTCCTTTCCAGATTATGTTTGGTCCTGACAAGTGTGGTTCCAATGATATCATTCATTTTATCATCAATAGACTTAATCCTATCACTGGATCTTATGAAGAAAAGAATTTGGCACAATGCCCAATGTCAAGAAACACTGCTCTTACTTCATTGTACACCTTAATTTTTAGGAAGAATGCAGACTTTGAAATCAGAATCAACGGTGAAGTGGTCAAGGCAGGAAACTTGATTCAAAATCCACAACTATTGAATCCAACATTGAATCCTTCCAAGTACCTCACTGGCGAGAAGGCTAATAAACCAGAGGATTGGGATGATTTGGAATTCATAGCTGACGATTCAATTTCAAAACCTGCTGATTACGATGCAAAGTATGCCTATAAAACAATCCCTGATCCAAGCGTACAAAAGCCTGAAGGCTGGTTGGATGAGGAACCACAGCACATCCAGGATCCATTTGCTGTGAAACCAGAAGAGTGGGACGATGAAGAAGATGGAACTTGGGCTCCTCCAGCAATTGAGAACCCAAAATGTACCGTGGGCTGTGGAGAATGGCAAGCTCTTTTAATCATCAATGAAAACTACAAAGGTCCTTGGGTTCAACCTGTCATCAAAAATCCAAACTACAAAGGAGAATGGAAACCACAACCAACAGAAAACCCTGGCTACTATGAAGACAAATTTCCTTCCAACCTTGAAATGATAGGAGGTTTGGGTTTTGAATTGTGGTCCATTGAAAACGACGTTTTGTTTGACAATATCTATTTAGGCCACTCAGTTGAAGAAGCTGAGTTGATTGGAAACGAAACTTTTATACCTAAATTGAAATTGGAACAAGGTGACTACGCTGTTAAGAAGCCACAACCAATCAAAGGCCCCGAAGAACCACCAAGATCTTTTGATGAGATTATCAACGGTGAAGGTACATCCACCATCACCCAGATATCCACTTTCTTCTACGTCTTATTCAAGTCCGAGTTTTTGAATATGAGAGACTGGTGGTACGATTTCAACGATGATCCAATTCCAACCATCTTAGCTGATCCAACAAAACCTTTGGTTTATTCTGGTATTTTCCTTTTCTGCTTCACCTTTTTCTTTGGTAGTATCAATATGATTGCATTTGCTCTTTCCAACTGGGCTAAGCAAACCAAGGTGGTAATTGCGGATGCTTCATCTAAAGTGGACAGGGATATACCAAAGATTGTTGAAATCAAAGATGACGTCGTTGGTGACAGCAAAACTACTTCTATTAGAAAATCAACTGGAGGCAGAAGAAAAAAGACTTGATTAAGGTATATATTAATATATGTGAATAGACTACATATTAGTTAATTCCGTTTTGCTCTTTAAACAAGTCCCAGGATTTGTTCAACGTTATAAACACAGCTTGACAAAGCATTTCCTCTTCTACCTCCAAATTCAAACTACTCAATTTATCTGGATGGATAGCGCTGATAACTTTCAAGTAGTTGATCTTTACTTTCTTTGGTAGCATTAGATCATTCAAAGTAATCTTTTTGGTAGTCAAGAACGGAAATCCTAGCTTTTCTGGCAACACGTCAGGTAATCCTAACAACAAATTTCTGAGGTTATCTTCTTTACCGTTGCTCCAACCATATACTATCGATTGAACTTTGTCATGCAAGTTGGCCCTAAGTTTTTCTCGGTCTTCTTGTTTCTTGTTGAGATCATGAACTCTCTTGACGTTTTCATTCTTCATATTAAGACTAGCTTTTCCTGTAGCTGGTTTTGGTTGTGGTTTTGGGGTTACTTTTGGAGGTGGGTTGACAATATCATTCACTCTTCTCTTAGCATCCATAGTTTTCTTATCGTTAACTCCAATTTGAATCAATTCCATATAGCATTCCAAAGATTGAGTGAAAGATTCCACCATTTCCAACGCTTCAGCTTTTCTCCCCAATAGTTTCGTGTACCACAACTTAATTGGCTTATCATTAATCAAGTACTCGGCATCATTGATCTCTTCTTTGTTGATCAAGTTCAAACCTTCGTTGCAATGATCCTTGGCTTGTTTATAGTTTCCTAACTTGTTGTATGTAACTGCCAAATTCGAGTTAATAACTACCCTCAACTCATGAGTTGCAGGTAAAACACTTAAGCACTTAGTGTAGTTGATACGAGCGTCTTCATAGTCACCATTAGTAAAAGACTTGCTGGCTTTTTCCTTAGAAGTCTCATAATCAGACTGGCTGAATTGATCTAACTGCTCCCTTGTGGTTTTTCTTGCTGGTTTTGGCTTCGATGGCGTTGACGCCTGCTTTCTTCTTCTAGAGGACACGTAGACATCGTCGGCTTGCGAACTGGACTTGAATTTTTCAGCTCTAGACATGGAACTGAGGCCCAATAAATCTACTTCTGGTTGCTGTGGAGTTGGTTTCGGCTGTGGAACACGCTTGACTGTACTAGGCTGACTGGGGGGGTTTATAGGTTGCAGGGAAGGTCTTGGTAGCATATCCTGTTTTTTCGGCGAACTGGATCTTGTTGAAGAGCTGGTACCGTAGACTGTATCTTTGGCCATGGATTTGAACTGGTCGTATCTTGCTTTACTTCTTTCCTTGTCCTTCTGTTTCTGGGTCTCCATGAATTGACGAATTGCTTCCTGATCAATGTTGTCTTCATCTTCACCATACTCTTCGAAGTTTTCACCACTAGGATTCCTTTCTGAGGCCTGGCTCTTGTATTTGTCCTGGTTTCGCATCCAAGCAGGCATTCCATTATGTGGTTTAGAATGCCCCATTTGTGATTGCTGGAAGTTTTCTATGTTCTTCATGACTGTTTTCTTTGATTTGTTGAACAATTCCGATGCTTTGTTGAATAAATCAGTGGATAAATCGTTGAACTTGGTATGTTGATCGTGGGCTCTGGGCTGGTTCGACGCAGGTCTCAGGTTTCCACCACTCATAATAAAATTCACACATGCTTGCAAGTCCATTCCAACTGCGTCGATTGCATTATTGGAGTCTTGAGGAGAAAATCCAATGTCCAACATTTGTGCTATCAACTCGTCTCTTTTATCTTGGGTTTCTTCGGATTCCAGTGTATTTCTTGGTTTTAAATCCTGATATTCGCCTTTTAGTGGCTCATGCAAAGGTTTGGGTGCCTTAATTGGTTCTGGTGATGGTTCTTCTTCAAAAGCATCTGTGAATTCATCGTCTAATAAGTTGACCAGAGTACTCACAGACTGAGGTTTTAGTGGTTTTGGTATCAGTTGTTGCTTCGAACCAGCAGGCAAGATTCCAAAAGGGTCGTTATTTGAATTGGCTGGACTGTCTACTCTGGAAACATTATTGGAAGCACTGGGACTGGGTGACGAAAAGATCTCAAATTCGTCCCAGTTAAACGAACCATTGCTTGGTTTTACAGGAAGGTCCAATATGTCAATACCCATGTTCTGCTTCTGTAATTCTGCCATATTCTTCTTTTTGTCTAGCGAGACATTGGAGGTACTTGATGTGGCAGATAGAAAGATGTCAGCAAAAGCGTCTTTTTTAGGTGGCATTTCGTATCATAAACAAACTCAGGATTAGACGTTTATACAACGAATATTTGAAGGTTTTGAAGTCCTTGCGTAGTATGAATGTGAATAGCGGGAGCAATTGAAAAGAGCACTTGCAAACAACACCAAATCACTATTTTGGATTTCTGTGGTGTCTCATTATCGATGGTTGGCGCACGATTAAATATATGTTTTCTGAGAAGAGTTGAAAAATTTTCTAACTACGCAAGATGCATTTGATGTACACTTTAGGACCAGACGGTAAAAGACAATACACCTTGAAGAAGGTGACTGAAGAAGGTGAAATCACCAAGTCTGCTCACCCAGCCAGATTTTCTCCAGATGACAAGTACTCCAGACAAAGAGTTACCTTGAAGAAGAGATACGGCTTGTTACCAACACAAATTAAGGAGGAATAAATTAATGGAAGACTGTGGATTGCTTGAATGATTGTGTTTATGAACATGAATTAGCATCAGGTGATTCCTACGGTCTATGATGACGATATGACATGAGATATCGAAGCACGAAGCGTTTGTACTATAAGTTAGATAATATATTGGCATTATTGATGTTTTGAATGGGTTTATTTCTGGTTTTGTATTATGAGGCTAAAGTATGTTAGGTCTCTTAGTGATTTTCTTATGGTTGTTTGATATTTATTCTCTTTTGGTTAGGTCTCCCACGAAGCTAGATGTATTTTCTATTTCTTCTCCCCTTTGGTGGGAGTGATATCTGGTGTTGGTACCTTTCTAGTTTTCAGCACTCACTGTCATCTGCTTGCCTTCTTCTTGCCATCTGCTTGTAGTTTCTAGTTCGAATACCTTCAAATAAAGCTTTAATAACAACTTCGCAGCTTCTTAGAATCCCTGAGTCAAGCACTCATGATTCCTTTCATTCATTCCAGTATCAAATAGGCTCTCTCTTTTCACCTGTGGCCTCTAAGTTGTTCTTTGAGATCAACGAATAGTTATCCCACATTTGTGACACTACCTCCAATTCCATGTTCTTACGGTTGATATCCTGAAGTGCCTTATTCATAGCTACTATCGACTCGTTCAAATTCTCCTAAACTTGTTAGTATCTCCTATATCACAGGTCTGGACTTACATACCATATTGTTAATTATTCTAGATAACAAGGCATTCTGGGTTTGTTCGTGTGGGTTCTCCATTCTTTGTTGTGATATTTTATCTTACATTAAATCGCGCTATACACTTTGACATTTTCCTTCGAGATGGAAATCTGCCACGATAGGTCGGTGGTCACTCATGTACGCGCCGTTGTACTTGGAGTGGAGCATTCCGTAGCCGTCGAGTCGAAGTAGAAATTTCTTATTTGCATCGGACGTGCCAGCTTCATGCTTGGAACAATCGATTTTGGAGGTGATTTTGGCGGTGTATTTGGGTGCAAAAATATAGTCGATGTTTTGTCCTCCAGAGGAAAGAACCTCACCTTCAAATCCGGTCACCGAGGACTCCACATGTCCATAGTAGTTCAAAGGTGTAACATGCATGGCACTGTCTACCAAATACTTGGCTAGCACTAGGTACAGCATGTCTCTGTTTCTCTCTATGTTCAAACCTCCACACAAAAACGAGGGCCACTTGTTAAGAGAATACATGCTTCTGAGAATAATTTCGACTGAACGTGCTCTTGCTTCTTTGCCAACGTTATCTAGTTGCGTGTTGAATAGGTTGATGTAGTTGTTGGTCTGTATATGTTTTAATGTGACATAAGAAACCATTGTCAACTCTTTAGCGTCCCAGCCTAAAATCGATTTCCTCACATCAACCTCATTCAACCAAATCGAATCACTGTTAACTAACTCCCACTCCGAAGTTTTGAATAAAATAGGAACAAGCTCTCCAACGGCCTGCCCGTCGATTCTTCCTTCCCCGAAATATGTCCATTCTGGCTCTGTAGCAGAAAATCTATTCAACTCATCCAAGATATCCTGAGTTTGGTATTTATACGCCAGCTGCAATGCCACAATAGTATTTGGCCTGGCATTAAATCTTATGGAACTGGCTACTTTTCTGACCCGCTCTTCCCAATGCTCTTCTCCTGATACCAACCTAGAAAACCCCCCACTTTTCACGTTGTGGGAGTAGATCCTGAAGTCTATGGGGTTTATTTTAACATTTGTGAGCTCTTTAATTGCTTGATGTTGCTTATCAGGCTTGGTAACTTGCCCGTAAACCTTATTTGCTTCAGGAACACCTACTTTTTCCCTGTTTTTATTGAAATTAAACTCTGTATCTTCATGTTGAACTCCTCCTATGTTTGAATGTTCATACTTTTTGAACGCCTCTTCGTCTCCAGGCTCATCGAATATGGTTCCATCAATTTGTTGTTCGGAAGGCTCCATCTCCTCAATCCCTCCAAGAAACTTACCTGGATTTTTGGGATCTTCACTTTCAAATGGTATAGGAGGAACCGGAATTACTTTAGGTCTTGTTTTAGTTCCATCTGGTGCTGCTACAACTTGCACTTGAGGAATTGGAGGTTTGCTTTTGGGATCTTTATTAGTTTTGGTTGGCTTTTGGCTTGCAGTGCTACCACCTTTGAGTAGTTCCGCAGGTATTGCTTTTGCTGTATCTGGTTTCTTGTTGGTAGTCTTCGCTGGTTTAAGAGTGGAACTGGAACCGCTGGAATCTTTAGGGGGGTTTTGATCTACCAACAATTCCTCTGCAGCAGCCATGGCTTCTAGCGCAGCAGTCTTTTCGGCCTCGGGGTTCCTAAGCGCTGGCGCTGGTGACAGCACTGGATCTATCTTATACTGCTTTGGTCTTGATGGTGGTCTAGGACTGTTATAGTCTTCCTCAATTTGCTTAAGTAGCTTTTCTTTAGCTATTTTTGCCTCTTCTTCATCCACAGGCTCTTGAAAGTCTTCAATATCTGCATCCTCGTCTTCTAGACCTGCTGAAGGAGGAACTGGCTTGTTGTATTTCGATCTCCATTGTTCAAACCCTTCTTCCAAGTTGGGTAAGCCTAGTTTTTGAGTATCAATTAATGAGCTGATGTCATTTGATAAGTGGGGTCTGATTGTCCAGAATCCTACTGTTAAGATAAGGATCGATAGGAGAATCAAGAGTCTGAGCCTTTTGTTGGACATCCTTCTGAACAATATATCCCGCGTAAAAACTAGTTTTATATTTAAGATGGAGAAGTTGGAATCCGTCTACAAAACTATATTTCGGGTAATTTTAGGGTGGGGTATGTTTCATGGATACTTTAAGGATTTTTAGCTATTTTATATTATGGGTAAAGGTGGAAAGTGATTTTTTTGATAATTATAGTGAACATTGCAGAAATCATCTTTTGTTCAGCTAACACAATACTTATTCCAAAAATCCTTAAAAAAAAAAAAGAAATTATTTATAGCAGAAAGAAGTAGTATCTTAGTTCGAAATGTTTGTGAACACCGCTTGATAGCACTTTCGTATCATGTACAAAATCACACCACAACAATAACTTCAGTAGAATACTAAGACCGGCTATCATCACGCACAGTAAACATCTACTTACAACAATTACGGTTGTATAGTGTAGTGGTTATCACTGTCGGTTTTGATCCGACCAACCCCGGTTCGAATCCGGGTACGACCTATTTTTTTCGGTAGTTGTTGCTTGTATAGGTTATTTCTTTTTAGTCGAAAGGTAATTGACACTTGTGGGGTTTATTTTTAACAACCACTGTATAAATACTATCTACTTATATTTTCTGTCTAGAGGTTATGCCAAAGGTTCGAACCCCATGCGTGTACTATGTACAATACTCAATTCGATTTAAAACTGTTAAAAACTCCTAAAAACTTCTAAAATTTCTAAGAATTTGCCAAGCTACACTACAACACTTCTTATGGTTTTCAAAGGGTTACTTTCTACCTAGCAGTAACGTAACCACCTCTGATACCCAAATTAATCTCACGTGCAAACCATCTCAATATTCCAAAATAGTGCGAAGAGAATTGAAAAATTTTCAATATAGTTAAAAATGTCCACAGTTATTGGTATTTCTTTCGGTAATACTTCTTCCAGTATTGCTGTTGCTGACAGCGAAGGTAAAGTTGAAGTCATTGCTAACCCAGATGGTGACAGATCCATTCCATCCGCTTTGTCCTACGTTGGAGAAGACGAATACCATGGTCAACAAGCAAAAGCACAATTAATCAGAAACTCCAAGAACACCATAATCAACTTCAGAGACTTCATTGGTAAAACCTTTGAAGAAATCGATGTCTCAGTCACCCAAGATGGTTCTGCTGCTATCAAGACCGATGACAACCAAATCGGATTCAAGATTGTGAAGGACGAAGACAAAACCGAAACTTTGACTGTTGGAGAAGTCACTAAAAGACACTTGAAACAATTGAAGGCTGCTGCCGAAGATTACATCGGTAAAACCGTTGAAGGATGTGTTATTACTGTTCCTACTGACTTCACCGAATCCCAAAGACAAGAATTGATCAAATTGAGTAACGAGATTGGATTGAAAGTTCATCAATTGATTAATGAACCATCGGCCGCATTATTATCACACTTGAATAACAACGATGAAGAATACTTAAAGGACAAAATCTTTGTTGTTGCTGACTTTGGTGGTATCAGAAGTGACGGTGCTGTTGTGTCAGTAAGAGGAGGTATCATGACCATCTTAACTACCTTGCACGACCACAAGTTGGGTGGTGACAAGTTGGATGAATCATTGATGGAGTTTTTCGCTAAGGACTTTGAGAAGAAGTTCAAAACCAACCCAAGAAACAACAAGAGATCCTTGGCCAAGTTGAAGGAAGAAGCCATTGCTGTGAAAAAGACTTTGTCCAATGTTCAAACCTCAAGTGTTTCTATCGAATCATTGGCTGACGGTTTTGATTACCAGAGCAGTATTAACAGATTGAGATACGAATTGACCATCAGAGCCACCTTGAACAAAATGACTGGATTCATTGAAAAGTTGATTGAAAAGGCTGGTTTATTGCCATCTGAAATTGACGAGATCTTATTGGTTGGAGGTGCTTCCAACACCCCTAAGTTATCCAACGAATTGGCTTCTATCTTCCCACAATCCACCAAGATTGCCTCTCCAGTTTTCGACACCAAGTCTGTGTTGCCAAACGAATTGGTGTGTAGAGGTGCGGCTTTACAAGCCTCTTTGATTGAGTCCTTTGACGATGAGGAGATCAAGGAAAGTTTGCAACCAATTGTTATCAACACTCAGCATCTTGTTAACTCCATTGGTATCAAAAACGCAGCCAGCGAATTTGTACCTATTTTGGTCAGCGAAACTGCATACCCAATCAAGAAGTCCATCGAGGTTACTAACGGTGAGAGTGACTCTGTGGTTGTTGAAATCTACGAAGGTAAGAAGACTGTGAAGGAAACTGTCATCGAGCCAGAAAAGATTGAATACAGCGATGACGAAGAAGACAGTGACGAGGAAGAAGAAGAGCCAGAAATCATCAAGGAAGTTGTTGAGGTTTGCGGTGAATTGTTGGCTACATTGTCATTGAAGGACTTGAAACCAAACTCCAAGTTGGAAGTCAATATCAATATAACTCAAGACGGTAAATTGCACTTATCTTCCAGAGAATTGAAGATCGGGTCTGTTGCCACTAAGGTCGAGTTGGCCTTCAAGTAACTTTACCCTATATAGCGTAGATAAGTAACATAAGAGGTGAATAAACATGATAGAGTGCCTCTACTTTTCGCCATTTCTGGATAAATATGCGACAAAACGGAAGCTGATAAGAAATTTCCATAGATAAGAAATGTATATAAACGCTGGCTGGGGACCAGTTAGAAGAACCAACGATGTTAACAGAAGATATTTTGAACGAAGGCAAGCAATTTGCCATTTCCCAAACCGTAATTGACAATGAGATTGCCAACTTAGTGAAGAATATCGAAGCCAAGCCTGGGTTTGATCCTCATGTTGATTTTGATGCAAAGAAGCACTTGAAGCACAACATTCCAGCTAAGTATACGTTCTCAGACCTTGGGATCGAAAAAACCCACGTGGAACCAATCAGCAAGATTGCTGCTACCGAACCATTTGATCTTTTCACCGAAGAAGCTCTTGATTTGATGAAATGGGAAATTTTTCACGACGAGAAGCTTATCCATGAGTATGGAAGGGGTGGACAATTGAGCAAAAACGCATCTAAGTTGGACTTCCAAATGAGTGGTTTCATCGGTGCAACCAGATTCACCAAACAAGTGTGGCAAAGTAAGGAACTACAAGATTTGATCAACGAAATCATGGGTGATGATTTGTACATCCCTCATGATTACTCTATGAGCCATGTCAACGTATCTTTAGCCAAGTTGGGCGAACCAGAGTTTGAAGAAGGCGTTGATTACGAGAAGTTGAAGGAAGAGCAGGACAAGAACGTTGAAGAGATGTCATCTTCTGTTCATTGGCATTACGACTCACCACCTTTGGTCTGCGTGGTGATGTTGAGTGCATCTCCAAATATGATTGGGGGAGAAACCGGTATCAAGATGGGAGACGAAAGTGTCAAGAGAATTCCAAACTCTACGCCTGGTTCTGCAACTTTATTACAAGGTAGGGTGATCAAACATATTGCTACCAAGCCTATGAATAATGCCGATAGAATCAGTTATGTGGTTAGTTTCATTCCAAAGGATCCATTGAGAAAGGATACCACTTGTGCCACAAGCGAAAGGCCTGGAGCCTCGCCAACCTTCACCAACGATAAGTTTTATCCTAGATACTTATCCTACAGATTTGAAAGAATTGAAGCAAGATTGAATAGCTTTAGACAGGAACTTTTAGCTAATGTCTCGCAAGGAGCCAAGTTTGACCAAATGAAGTCTGTAGATTTCATAAAAGACATAGAAAGCTACCTTCACACGTGTTACAAAGACTTTGAGGCTATTAGTAACGAAAGCTACCCACCACCTCTTTTTGCCATTCCTTATAGCAAGTTACCATAATGTACATGTCAAGTGACAGAAGGTTAAACCTCTTTTGTAGGATGCATAGAGACCTCTGTTACGCGGCCAATCAAACAAGAATCAGGCTGTGTCAACAAATTCAAAACCTTTTGATTCAGGATATAGTTCTCGATCTTTGCACCAGATTACCGGAAACAGTTCTAAAAATACCCACACAAGAGCGTAGTTGCCATAGGCCAGAAGCTTGGGCTGGGCAATACCAAGAGTTAAGTCCAACACCATGATATTCATTGGTCAACATAGAGTAAAAGTAAACAACAAAAACGAGGTCTTAAGCCCCCCCCTTGATCTCGTGAACATTAAATCGCCAGACCTTCCATCATAGTACAACCTGCACTCATAACAATTTTTACATATGGAAATAAGAAGGCAGTGAGGTTTCTCCACACTATGAGTGCGACATTAACATGTCAAACTATCAGAACTATTTATTGATCTCAGATGCAAAACAATTGCGTACATACAAATCCGTGGGTGAAATTGGTATTTCTGTAGGATACAACTGCATTTGAGTGCTTGCAGTTAATACCGAATATGGAGACCCTCGGAAATCAGTCACCAATCTGAAAGTGAAAGACTTGAGGTTTTTATGTATACTTAGTTGGCTCAGGATGAAAAATAAATTGGCAAATGAGCAGTTGAGCAAATAAGACTTATTTGGCAAATAAAGTAGCACTAAACTCACGCTCAAAGTCAACCAACTACTAGAGATATTTATCCACCTTTACGGGAATACGAACGTCTGCAGACAGCGGCAACTACCTCTCTAAAAAAATAATCGCGACATTCCTGATAGCACAGGCGTACGCACCAGAAAATTTTATATAAAAAGAATGCTGAAGAATTTACAAATTTAATTCCCTCCCTAACAACTAAATCAACACAAGATGGCCATCTTTAGAAGTAAGTCAGGAAGAGATGTGGAGTATGTCAGCCAAAATGGCGAGAAAGACTATAAGATGCACACAGCCAACGTGCACGACCCAATTTTGAGTGCTGTCAACGAAGCACAACCGTTCGAGGAAGCTGCTGACACTTCTTTTGGAGGTGCCAGAAGAAAGTCGTACTTAAGTCAAGAATCGGGTAATTTGAAGGACATTTTCGGCCATAATATCACTCAGAGTGACATGTCTAATCCCACCAGATCAAGAAACGAAAGGCCATTGGATACTATTCGTGGATTTGAATATGCCATAACTGGAGATCAGAACTATAGAGAGCAGTTAGAAACCAATAGATTAGGATGGGGATTTCACGAGGATTTCCCACACCAGAACTTTACTGGGGGCCAGGAATCGCAACAGGATTACTCCAGACCTACTATTAACTTTGACCAACAGCCAATGTACTCGGCCCAGAATTACTCGGCCAGCTCGTTGAAGAACGAGCAGAAGAAGAAGAAAAGGGGTATGTTTGGACGTAAGAAATAATTTGGTTAGGGTTGGATCTGGCAGGACGATAGAATCTTCTTGATGTGGTGGGTCTGTTTGGTGGTATTTTTGCTGAAGCTTGATCTGTTGTTTTTGGCTGCTCGAAAATTTGGTGATGATTTTTTATCCACATGTTCTGGTTGAGAAACCTTGAAGTAAATGTGTTTTATTGTGATCCCAAAACACAGGTTTTGCAAATCAACAGTTACTCAACATTAATTCAGACATCCATTGCAATCAAAATAGAAAATAGTGTGTATAAGTAGTTTGATCTCGTACGAGAGTTTATGTATGATTTGTTATGATATTTCCTATTTGTGTTGTCGTTTCTGTACATCGGCCTGTTTCATAGCCAGCCTCGTGCAACTCCTCGGGTCTAGGCCGCTATTGTCTGGAGTCAATGAGATTCTACAGATCCATCCCAAAACAGCCGTAACATAAACACTCATTTATCGTGTTTCCAAATCTGTTTTTGAAACAACGTGAAACAGGCAATATGCTTTTTCAGGTACATCTGGCCTTCATATAACACCACTCAGGAATCGTTCCTGGAAAAATCCTATTTTTGGTGTCCCTACAATAGTTTCAGGTAAGAATTCAATGCCCAAAGAATATTTGTAACTTGTGCATATAAGGTTTCGCCATCTGGATTTCACCTACATCAGCGTTTATTATTTTCACCTACACCAGCGGTTTATCACTTCCACCTGTCGTCACCAGTGTAGCTTCTACCACCTTCCTTAATCGTCTCACCCGTGTGTTGCACTCTGGTTTCAATTCTCAATTCTCATTGAAATACCCGTTCTGAAAAATTCATCACCACATGCAACAAGAGCAGCCCCAGAATCAACAGGCCCCGGTTCCCGCTGAACCTCCGATCTACCAGGCACCCCGTGAAATCTCTTTCAATGTGAACGAAAACTACCAGATCGTAGAGGTGGTAGGCGAAGGTGCCTATGGTATCGTGTGCAGTGCTATCCACAAACCTACCAACCAGAAGGTAGCCATAAAAAAGCTAGAGCCGTTTGAACGGTCGATGTTGTGTCTACGTACTCTTAGGGAGTTGAAGTTGTTGAAGCATTTCAACCATGAAAACATTATCAGCATTCTCGCCATTCAGAGACCAATTAGTTACGAGTTGTTCAACGAGATATACTTGATTCAGGAGTTGATGGAAACCGACTTGCACAGAGTTATACGAACACAGAAACTAAGCGACGACCACATCCAGTACTTTATCTATCAGACTTTAAGGGCATTAAAGTGCTTGCACTCGGCCAATGTCTTGCACAGAGACTTGAAGCCGTCGAATTTATTATTGAACTCCAACTGTGATTTGAAGATCTGTGACTTTGGGTTGGCCAGAAGTATTGCGTCCAGCGAGGACAATTTCGGGTTTATGACCGAGTATGTGGCCACCAGGTGGTACAGAGCACCTGAAATCATGTTGACATTCCAGGAATACACCACTGCAATTGACGTTTGGTCGGTTGGGTGTATTTTGGCGGAGATGTTGAGCGCAAGGCCATTATTCCCGGGTCGAGACTATCATAACCAATTATGGTTGATCATGGAAGTGTTGGGAACCCCCAACATGGAGGACTACTACAATATCAAGCTGAAAAGAGCAAGAGAGTACATCAGGTCCTTGCCGTTCTGCAAGAAGATTCCGTTTCAGAACTTGTTTCAAAACATAAACCCTCAAATCAACCCATTGGCGTTAGATTTATTGGAAAATTTACTTATTTTCAACCCGGCAAAGAGAATCACTGTTGACGATGCCTTGAAGCATCCGTACTTGAAGTTGTATCATGATCCCAATGATGAACCGTTGAGCGAGAAGATTCCAGAGGACTTTTTTGATTTCGACAAGAAAAAAGACCAGTTGACCGTCGAAGACTTAAAAAAGTTGCTATACGACGAGATCATGAAACCTTTATAATGTAATATACTTGTAGTCTATTCACTGCTCTGACAATAACCAGTGAAATATTCCTGAAATGTTCCAAACGCGTGAGAAAATTTTAACATTCAACATGCACTTCAACAACTTGATAGTGTTGATTTTTGTCAGTTTGGTGGCATGTCACAACGTCTTGTTGCCACCTTACGGTAAACAATGTTTCTTTGAAAACTTGAAGAAGAACGATGAATTGGCCATTAGCTACCAGGTTGGATCAAGAGACCCTTCCAATAGTGAACAGTTGAAGGCTAGCTTCAGCATTGGGTCTCCAAACGGACAGGTTTTGATCAAGAGAAACGACGTTGATCATGGCGATGAAACCATCCAGGCTGCTGTCGACGGTAAGTACACCTACTGTTTTTCCAACGAAAAGAGCAACAGAGTTGATTTGGATATTTCCTTCAACGTCCATGGTGTTATCTACATTGATTTGGGCAACCCAGACTCGGACACCTTGGATTACGCCATACAAAGATTGAGTCAGTTGACCAGTGATGTCAAGGCTGAACAAGGTTACTTGGTTATCAGAGAAAGAACCCATAGAAACACTGCTGAATCCACCAATTCTAGGGTCAAGTGGTGGTCCGTGTTCCAGATCATTGTTGTTATTGCTAACTCGATTTTCCAGATCTACTACTTGAGAAGGTTCTTTGAGGTGAAGCTGGTTGTTTAGATGTAGCATAATATATGTTTTGCTTGATTTTCTATGTTGATTTGGTGTCATTTCTACACCCGTACACCAGCCTGGGGGTACCAGGTGAAGGGGGTCTGAGAATGAAAATCCTGGGTACTTAACTGTATTTGTAGAATTATGGGGTGTTGTAGACAACGTATACAAATTTTGGAGTGTTTTGGTTCACTGGGTCTAGAGTTAATCGTGGAAATTGTTGTTGAGGTTTAGTATGAGCGAGTTTTCAGTTATTGATTTTTCAGTTATCGATTTTTCAGTACATGCTCCTGACGGTTTTAGATACTTCTGATGCTTTTAGGTACTTTCTGGGTATGTGTAGGCTTTATTCTAGTTGGGTCAATTCTACAAGAGCTATCATTCTTCATTCGGAATTTAGAGTTTCGGACTCTAGTTTAACTGTCCATATATTGATAGTGGAGTACTCTTAACTCCTAGTGTCACTGTTAAGGAGTTAAGCATTGAAAGATATGAGCCAGTGTCACCTTTAGTTACAATCTACACACACACATGTATCTACAATGTCTAACGATTGCACGAAACATAATACAGTAAAAGGATGATAGAAACTCGGGTCTGGACTCCGAATTTGACATTTCATAATCAAATCAGTTTGGCCTCTAAATTTTGAAAAGTGTGGAACCTACACTACATCCAATCCAACAGAATTGTACTGTGAATTATGCTCTAACTAGCCTGTGACGAAATGACGTACTTTTACTGCGAGACTATATGAGCTAATATTTCACAAGACCAACACTGCTATAGTGAAGTGAACGAAGTTGTACAACGAAATAGTAACAAGAAATTGTACAACGAAATTGTACAACGAAATATTAACAAGAAATTGTAAGATTAAGCTCCGATTCTGGACATTATCCAACAAAAGATTCGGAGTTTTAATTCCCCAGACCAAAAAAAAAAACAGGAAGGAATAGTAGTGGTTTCATTAGTCATTGGAAACGGTATTTGAACGAATAATTAATCCTAGAAAAGAGTCATATTCATTGCACTTATCCTATAGTTCTTCATCATACTTCTTTCCTTTACTTCTACCTTCAAAACACTCCTTCAAGACTCCTTCGAACACTCCTTCAATCTCATCGTACTAGCTCTATCCATTTTGGCAACCTTTATCGGTATAACGTTTCCCCTCAAAAAAAAAAACATCCTTTTATCCTCGCCCATAAATATAAAAAAAGATCCATCCGCTAAAACATTATCACAAATGAACTTCTTTCCAGAAATCAAGGAATTGCCTCCAGACCCTTTGTTCGGGTTGAAGGCTAGATACAACAAAGACGGTAGATCTGACAAGGTCGACTTGGGTATTGGTGCTTATAGAGACAATAACGGGAAGCCATGGATTCTTCCTTCTGTCAGATTGGCTGAGAAGAGGTTGATTGAGTCTCCAGGTTACAACCACGAGTACTTGTCAATTGAAGGATTCAAGGACTTTACTGAAAATGCCAGCAAGATTATCTTGGGCAAAGATTCGGTTGCTATCAAGGAAAACAGATTGATCAGTCAACAGAGTTTGAGTGGTACGGGTGCATTGCATTTATCTGGTAAATTCTTGAAGGAGTTCTACCACAAAAAGGATGCTAAAATCTACTTGTCACAACCCACCTGGGCCAACCACAAGCAGATTTTCGAGACTTTAGGCTATGAGGTTGCCACTTATCCATACTGGGATAACGATACCAAGTCTTTGGACTTGAAGGGTTTCTTGGGTGCTATTGACGATGCACCAAAGGGTTCTATCTTTTTGTTGCATGCTTGTGCCCACAACCCAACAGGTTTGGATCCTAACAAAGAAGAATGGTTGCAAATTTTGCATAAGTTGTCTGAAAACAGCCACTTGCCATTGTTTGATAGTGCATACCAGGGTTTTGCCAGCGGAAGCTTGGATACCGATAGTTACTCCATCAGAACAGCTGTTGATCAGAAAATCTTTAAGTATCCAATTGTCATCTGTCAGTCTTTTGCCAAAAACTGTGGTATGTACGGTGAAAGAGTTGGTGCAGTTCACATAATACCAAACGAATACAACGAGTCTTTGAACAATGCTTTGATTTCCCAGTTGAAGAAAATCATCAGATCTGAGCTTTCTAACCCACCAGCCTACGGTGCTAAGATTGTTGCTCAGATTTTGACTACCCCAGAGTTATTCAAGCAATGGGAAGAAGACTTGGTGACTATGAGTTCTAGAATCCACAAGATGAGAATCAAGTTAAGAGACTCTTTGGTTGAATTGAACACTCCAGGTAATTGGGACCACATAGTATCCCAGACTGGTATGTTTTCCTTCACTGGTTTGACCCCAGATATGGTGAAAAGATTGGAGGAAAAGCACGCTATTTACATGGTGGCATCAGGAAGAGCGTCCGTAGCTGGTTTGAACGACAATAACGTTGACAAGGTCGCACATGCTTTTGATGAGGTGGTTAGATTTTACTCCAAGAGCAAGCTTTAGAGAGGGCTGTTATATTCTTTAGTTTAGAATCAATAGTATGATTGTTTTAATTCTTGTTTGCATAAACTGTAGGTGTTTGCTTGTGCTTTTGTAGTTGTGCAATGAACTCTAGCCTCTAATTAATGTCTAGATATATTCCGCCAGTGTTACAACTTCACAACCTAACCTAATCTCTTGTTATGCATATTATCAACATTCGACATCTTCTCATTCAATTATGCCTTCACTTCCCTCATACGAATCAATGCCTCCGGTATTCAAATGCCAAAGTTTGTTACACCAAATAAATTTTCACTATACGAGTTGCCCAAAACGTCGTCGCATCGATTACTCATTTTATCGAGTCACTAAATTTCTCATTAGAATGTCATCCTTTGGTACGTTATTCAAAGTCACAACCTACGGAGAATCCCACTGTAAGTCAGTCGGGTGCATCGTCGAAGGTGTTCCACCGGGTCTCGAGTTGACCGAAGCTGATATCCAACCTCAGTTGACCAGAAGAAGACCTGGACAGAGTAAGTTGTCTACTCCAAGAAATGAAAAAGATCAAGTTGCCATTCAAAGTGGTACCGAGTTTGGTAAAACCTTGGGTTCTCCTATCGGTATGTTGGTGAAGAACGAGGACCAAAGACCTCACGACTATGGTGAAATGGATGTTTATCCAAGACCAAGTCATGCTGATTACACCTACATCCAGAAGTATGGAGTCAAATCCTCCAGTGGTGGTGGTAGATCTTCTGCCAGAGAAACCATCGGTAGAGTTGCTGCTGGTGCTATTGCAGAAAAGGTGTTGGCCAAAATCAATAACGTTGAAATCGTTGCCTTTGTTTCTGCGATTGGTGGTACTTCCATGAACAGAGATCCTAACGATGAAAAATTCATTGAGGTCTTGAATACCGTCACCAAAGAGAGTATTGATGCTACTGGACCTATCAGATGTCCAGATGCCAACGTCAGAGAAGAAATGGTCAAAACCATTGAAAAATACAGAGATGCTAAAGACTCCATCGGTGGTGTTGTCACTTGTGTGATCAGAAACTGTCCTATTGGTCTTGGTGAACCATGTTTCGACAAGTTGGAAGCCATGTTGGCCCATGCTATGTTGTCCATTCCAGCTACCAAGGGTTTCGAAATCGGGTCTGGTTTCGAAGGTGTCAGATTGCCAGGTTCTGTGCATAACGACTCCTTCTACTTTGATGATGCTACTAAGAGATTGAGAACCAAAACCAACAATTCAGGTGGTATTCAGGGTGGTATTTCCAACGGTGAGAACATCTACTTCTCAGTGGCTTTCAAATCTGCTGCCACTATTTCTCAAGAACAACCTACTGCCAGCTACGACGGTGTAGACGGTATTTTGGCTGCTAAGGGAAGACACGATCCTTCTGTCACTCCAAGAGCCGTTCCAATTGTCGAGGCCATGACTGCTTTGGTTTTGGTGGACCAATACATGATTCAAAGCTCCAGAAAATCTACCATGGCTTTGGTCCAGTAAATAGAGTAATTCTACAATGTATTTAGACCACGTTTGCCTCTTTTTGTCCCTTAATTGTACATATCAAAGGTTTTTATGACTATGATGCAGAAGTACGACGCGAAAATTTTTCAGATAACATGGATAAGATCCAGATCATTCTATTAACCGTCCTTCTTGGGTTATTGGCGATTGTTTTGATCAACTATGTTCAAAACTTCGAGATAAAGGGGACCAAGAAGCCTACTTTTTTGATCATAGGTAGCAATTATAGTGGTAAGACATCGTTATTCTACAAGCTAGTTGGTGGTGATGTCAAACCAACCATATCTTCCATCGAACCTAATTATGGCGAAATACTGTTGCCAATCAGCCAGGAGCATATTGGCAAACCGTTCCAGCTTATCGATTACCCTGGATACTTGAAATACGATAATTTATTCAAAAACTTGATCAACGAAGTCAACTTGAAGGGAGTCATTTTCATCATTGATTCAGAAATGAACAACTTTAACAAGAACTTGAACTTGATATCTATCAAACTATTCAAGATTCTCAGCATTACAGAGGTTTATCCAAATGGTAAAGACTTTTTGTTCGCCGTCAATAAAACTGACTTATTCAACTCCTTGCCAATAAGCAAAATCAGATCCTCTCTAGAAATAGAGATGAACAAAGTTATTGAGAGTGAGTTGAAAAATAACGAAGATGAATTAAACTTCTGGCATGAGTATTTGCCGTTCAAGTTTGAAAAGATGAATGGAAATATGGACTTCAAGCCCGGTAGCGTTTTGAAGGGCAAGACAAGCGACTGGGAGAACTGGTTGGACGAAATAGTGGTTAATCCGCAATAGTTGTCATTATTATCTAATATATATTACAAATCCTGTAAGCCTCTGGTAGAGGGAAAGAAATCTGGGTTGTTCATTTCCTTGATTCTCTTCTCGTTGATTTTCTTGTTGATAAGGTTTCTTAATCTCACTTTATACATGTCGTCGTTCAATTTGTACTTCTTAAATTTGAAGTTGGTTATGTTTTCTGA
The DNA here is from genome assembly GCA_030569655.1 of Yamadazyma tallmaniae. NCBI lineage: Eukaryota > Fungi > Ascomycota > Pichiomycetes > Serinales > Debaryomycetaceae > Yamadazyma > Yamadazyma tallmaniae. The sequence goes on along the minus strand of JAJMLL010000004.1, from coordinate 439,696 downwards.
TACTGTACTCAATTCGGTTTCGTTACTCTCGATGTCTTTCTTCAACTGATGGTATTTTTCCTGATTGGATTTTCCTTCCTTATCCTTTTCCGTGGTGTTGAATATTCCCATTTTACTGAACATTCCTGGTTTGACTGAGTCTTGCTTCTTTTTCAATTCATCCACTAGCAATTGCAAAGACGTTTGTTTCTTTACCAAGTCATCATACTCTTGATTCTGCGAGTGGCTTGCAAAGGTATCATCTTTAAGATGCTGTAAGCACACATAGAAGAAATCGATGTTGTTATTGGTTATCAAAACATTTACTGTAGGTTTGTAGCATATAGTACAAGACTTCGATTGGGTGTTTGCTACAGTTCTGAGGTTATATTCGTTATCAAACGGAGTAGACATGATGCGAAATTTCACTCATGAACCATGAGTGAACCATGAGTGAACCATGAATAAGTACAATCCAGAAAAAAGAGCAATGCAATCACAGAAGAAAAGCAAGTATAGTGCTGATTGTAATTGTAGAATTGTACAAGTTTTGTAGGTATTGAGCCACCAAATACTTTTAACAAGTGCATACCCCCACATTCTCTTATCTGCACTAAACACTTTTGTTGGTAATGAGCATTAATAATTAATAATTAAAACTTTTTTTCGAAATAATTGGTTTCAGGCCAATTGATATCCTCATCTCAACACCACAGACCCAGTACTACCCATATTCCAATTACTATCGATGCCAACAGAAATATGCCAGGTGCCCTAAATTAGAGCCCTATCATTCGCGTTCTAGTATCGCATCATTGGTCACATCCACGACATGTCGCGAGCGATTTCATTTTTAATTCGCCCCCTTTCCGCCCTTTCGAAAAACAACAATTTCCAATTATTAATCGGTATTAGTATCCAAGTGATCACATTATTGAAATAGTTTTGCATACTACCTGTTTCCAGACGTAGTATCGGTCTTATTTTACCACGAGCATCCTTATAGAGTCAGCTGTTTCCTCCAAAGCTACTCATAGCCCGTACCCAGATTTCCAAGTCATCCCATTTTTATTGGTTTTGCTATAGGCACTAGACAATAATCTAGGGAATATTCCAGTGGAAACTAACTTTATTCTGAATTGAAATAGTGTGTTTGAGTAAAGCCGACATCGCCAGTCCTTAGTCTGCGTGTCAAAATAATAAGGAAGTAGCTACGTATTAGTTCACCCACTTTTCACATAAACGAGTTCGCAAAATGGCAGAGCATCAGGAAGCAGACATAGACTCAATTGTCGACAGATTATTAGAAGTCAGAGGTTCCAGACCTGGTAAACAGGTGACTTTGTTGGAACACGAAATCAGATATTTGTGTACCAAGGCAAGAGAAATCTTTATTCAACAACCAATATTATTAGAGTTGGAAGCACCAATCAAAATCTGTGGTGATATCCATGGTCAATATTACGACTTGTTGAGATTATTTGAATATGGTGGTTTCCCACCTGAAGCCAACTACTTGTTTTTGGGTGATTATGTTGACAGAGGTAAGCAAAGTTTGGAAACAATCTGTCTTTTGTTGGCCTACAAAATCAAGTATCCAGAAAACTTCTTTATTTTGAGAGGTAACCACGAATGTGCTTCTATTAACAGAATTTACGGTTTCTACGACGAATGTAAGAGACGTTACAACATCAAGTTGTGGAAGACTTTTACCGACTGTTTCAACTGTTTGCCTATTGCTGCAATCATTGATGAAAGAATCTTTACCATGCATGGTGGTTTGAGTCCTGACTTGAACACAATGGAACAAATTAGAAGAGTTATGAGACCAACTGATATTCCAGATGTTGGTTTGTTGTGTGATTTATTATGGTCGGATCCTGATAAAGACATAACAGGATGGTCGGAAAATGATCGTGGTGTGAGTTTTACCTTTGGTCCTGATGTTGTTTCTAGATTCTTGCAGAAACACGACATGGATTTGATTTGTAGAGCCCATCAGGTTGTTGAAGATGGTTACGAATTTTTCAGCAAGCGTCAATTGGTGACTTTGTTTTCAGCTCCAAACTACTGTGGTGAATTCGATAATGCTGGTGCCATGATGTCCGTTGACAACAGCTTATTGTGTTCTTTCCAAATTTTGAAGCCTGCGGACAAGCAATCAAAATACCCTCCACATACTTTAATGGGTAACAACGGTCAAAGGAAAAAGAGACCATCGAAGTAACTTTGAATTATGTTGATTTATTCTAGTTTTAAAAAAATCCACCCGCTATACTAATGTCAGAGCTGAATCAGAAACGAAATCAAAATCAAATCAAGGTCACGACTACATTAAAATCAAAAAAAATCAAAAAATTAAACCATTATCATTCCTGTAAGCAACTGTAGTTGTTTGCAATGTCATATATGATACGTCACATACAAAATTTCATTTCATTTTAATCCATTTTTATTGTACTTTAACGGTTACTTCATTCATGAGTATTTTCCAATTATTATATCATTATAGTATTTATTGGTTGCCTTAAGGCTTCAATTACATAGTACATACAACATTAGATAGTAAAAAACCTCCATTTGAATCAGCGTTGGTTTAAATTTGCTGTATAGGCTTTATAGTTTTTGGTAATAGCAAAAGAGTTGAGAATGATGTTATGATAAATATATAGTATTACGAATGTTTTTTGGGTGTCACACAGACATTGGCATTGCATTGGTGTCGATACTGCTGTGATACGAAGAGATTCATTTTTGGATTGGGATTTTGATGGTTTTAGTTGGTTTCAGTTGATTTTAGTTGGTCTTGACTCTATTTGGCTTGGGTCAGTTAAGTTTCAGTCAAGTTTTAGTTTAGTAGCGATTTATAAGAAATTACAGAATATACGTGTCTGGTTTTGACAATTACCTGTTTTGTACATCCCCATTTCTACGACATACTTTATACTTTCATGTATAATAAGAATAATGTAATGTCACATCAGGGTCCCATAGTATCGTATCGGCAAAAACGCAGTCACAGATCACATGTTAGTCGTGTCCGCTCCCCGGTTCCAAGAAGCTAACAAAAAAATTTTCAGTGCGAGACTTTCATATAGTTGAGAAAAGCGATTTTTTTCAAAATTATACAATTTATCCAAGATGGTATGTTAGAATGAAAGAACATCTTTTGATGAATGAAGTTGGTGTGCTATTAGATGTCAGAAGTATCAAACAAGTAATAAGAGGATGCCAAAGTTAGGCTGTTCTGAAGAACTGAAGTGAATAGAATCGTCATTGCAAGATGAGATGAAGAAGTTAATATGAAGAAAAGGTTTTCGAATATAGAAGATAAAGTAAAACCAAACAACCAAGCAAGCTATTCAGTTACATATGATTGAATGTTTACAACGAGAAACACGTTTTACCAGAGGTGATGGAGAACCCCGAATCAAGTTCAACGCTGCCACCAAATTATAATTTAGACATTATACTAACTAATCTATAGGTTTTAGTTCAAGATTTGTTACACCCAAACCCAGCTAGTGAATTACAACAACACAAGAAGAAGACTTTGGTCCAAGGCCCAAGATCTTACTTCATGGATGTTAAATGTCAAGGTTGTTTGACTATCACCACTGTTTTCTCACACGCTCAAACTGCTGTCACCTGTGACAACTGTTCTACTGTCTTGTGTACTCCAACCGGTGGTAAGGCCAAATTGACTGAAGGATGTTCATTCAGAAGAAAGTAAACTTAATTCCTTGTATAATTAATATATAACGCATAGAATCGAGAACCGGATACTCTTAGAAGCTCTTTGAAGCGTGACTAGTAACTGTCGTGGACCAGCTTGAAATTGAAACGACATTTGCGACATTCAACGTCAAAAATTCCTATTTGAGTTCAAGTGTAAATACATGGTTTGGTTCATTATTAACTACAATCTCTTGAGTGATGGAATCTAAATCCTTAATCACTTATCTCAGTAAACAAGAATACAAAGCTAGTTTCGTGAATTCACAGGAAGTCAGAGATGCTACTGTTACTGTTCAAGACTATAATACTAGTGCTATTGGCTCTAGTTTCCAATATACATGCAAAGACATTATATGATTTGAATAACGGAAAGATATACATCCACTTATCCAATAATGACTTGGTTTCTGTAGATTTTAGTATAGATGGCCAAGGATTTTCCTTATTTAACAATCAAAAGGTTGGAAACTTGGCTGCACCTCCACAAGGAACGGATTTGTTCTTGTACAACCAAGAGTTATATGGATTTGGAGCAAACACAACCCTGGGGTCAGACAGAAGATTGCAGTTGTTTAAATATAACAATTCCACTGAAAACTGGGGCAATATTCCTTTGAACTTTGACGGTATTAACGACGCCAAGTTCTACAATGGATCGAATTACTTGACGTCGCTATCTTCAAACGAAATGTACGTTTACGGTGGTATTGACAAGGAAAGTGGTGTTATAACAAACCGTTTGATATCGTTAGATTTCAGCAACTACAAGTTTTCCAATATTTCCACTGCCACCAAACCACAGCCATTCTACGGTGCTACTAACATAATAACCGGCCCATCCACCCAATTATTGGTAGGTGGACAATCCCAACAAGGATGGCTCAGTATGTACCAATTGGCGACTTGGGACTTTCAAAGTGGCTGGTCTTCCAAAATCGTCAAAAAGGATAACTCGACTATTATCAACTCCAGACTTGAACCTTTACTTTTGCCTATATTCAATCCCATCGTCAATAACACCGAATCTACCATATTATCTGAATTCACTGTGAATCTGATTCTTATGTTAGGTGGCGATAACGGTGAAGGTGGTATTGCGGTACCAGAGACTTCAGCTTTGGTCATGAACTCAAACGAATGGTATTTTAAAAACACCACAACCTTTGATACCTCCAATTATCTTGGATTTGCAACAATTTTTGATAACTTCCTTGCCATAAATAGCAGCAGCTCCAAGAGAGATGGGACTTACCAAATCAACTTATTTAATCTTGATTTTCAGGATATTAAGAAACTAAACATCCCTAAGACACAGCAAGAAATCGACAAACAAAACGAGAAAGCCAAAAAGTACATGAAGCTAAAAACCGTCTTGGGAACAGTATTGCCGTTAGCTGGTATAGCTGCAATTGCTGTAGCAGTATATTTCATACTTAAAAAGAAGAAAAAGGACCGATTGGAAAAGGAATTAAAGGAGTTGAACTACCATTACGAAAACTACTTCAACATTGAGAAGGAAAGGGAGAACCAGAGGCACTTTGATTTCGATAGCTACGATAACTACAACAATATGGTTGAAAAACCTATCAATCACCATAACGAGTGTCAAGGAAGACCTTTGGGAGAGCCGGAGCGTCTCAAGTTATTATACAACGATTCCAACTCCACCTTGGATGTGAATTCTATTGACTCTTGGGTAAAGAAAAGACAGGAATACGAAAAAAATAGAGATAACCCGTTCATGAGTCAGGAAACCTTGAATACCACAGACGACATAGATGACTACTACCAAGAGAGCAATCAAAAAGTAGACAGGTTTGAACTCAAAACACCAGAGCCTTTGAAAACCATCACCAAGCTTAACAGATCAATGGTCAAACTACGTAAATCTATCAGTTTTGGGAATATCTCTCCCTCCAAATACAACTACAACATGCTTCCTGATGAAGAGGCAACCATCGGTAACTTACAAAGCGATCTCCAAAGTATAGATGATCACTACAACGATCTTGACTACGAGAGTGACGACAATATCCCCCGTACTCTAGACCCTGCAAGCTACGATGGAGTTGGCAAAGACATTAGTCACGACTCGGTAGTGTCTTCTCCAAAAGTAAAACCAGATGACATTTCGGAGTTTGAATACGACAACATGGATGTGCAGGTTCTTGTGAGCTCAAAAAGACGTAGCACTTTAAAAGTGGTGAACCCAGACATCGACACCAATACTTTGAGACAAAGAGTGCCGTCGAACGAAAAAGAGTAAATAGTCTAGGCTGGATACCCGGTATCCACCAATTGTATTAAATGTATGAATACTTCCTGTATGTCACTTTTCAGCGTTGTTCCACCACAAATATTTTTTGACACTGCCAGTAGCTTAGGTAATTTCTTACCTAACGCACGACGTTTTGGTGATAGGGAAATTTTTTCTCAAAATCACGGTAGATATTTCACAGCTAATACACAGCCAGTGATCCTAGCTAGAACAGCCTTTGAAACAACGGCTCGTGCATTCTTACCGCAAGTACGTGTGTGGGTGCTTTCATTAGTTACTTGCTCGTTTTGGAACTAATTGATCATTTGTACTGGCCATAGATTTTGTTAGTGTTATCGTCACCACTCACTCCACAATAATCCAAAGTTGGCCCACTGTTTCTAGACACATTTTAGTGCTATTAAATATAGCTATTATAACTTTTCTATTGTTTCTTGACTGAACATCGCATTACTTGTTTCATACTAAGGATATGTCTGAGCCGGGGCAAGAAAATTTCCAGTACTATGTGGAAAATCCTGATTTTGACGGGGTGAACCCTCTGGAGTTTGCTGTGAAATCTGATCTGCAATATATGGGCGTTAATCAGGAATCACCAAGCCCATTCAATAATCAATTAAACAACCAAAGCCAATTTACCACATCCCAGAACAACACACTTTTGCACAATTCAAACTCCAACAACTCCAACTCACAGTCCATTTCAAACAGTTTGAATGAGCTCTCCGATAACCAAAACTTTGAAAACTTGCAAAGTATGTCATTTGCCATCCCCGGTGGATTCAAGAATAATAACGACATGGAAATAGACGACAGTCCTCCATTCACCATAGAGCTGGATATGTATTTTGATACTCAAAGCCAAAATACCAACACTGGATATGAAACTGTTAACGATGTACAGCGTAGAGAAAGCTTTTTTGCCAGTAACAACAACCAGTACTACCAGCGTCAGCTGTACTTGGGTTTTAATGGGCAGGGAAATCAAAACTTGCACTCACAACCACAGGATCAATATTCTCCCAGCAACTCGAATTTTGGTCTGAACCAGTTTCAAAACAGTGGAAATGTGATTTCTACACCAACTCATTCTACCATATTGCAATTCGATACTCCAAATTCAAATGCACATCAACTTTTATCTTTTGATAACCATCAAGATAATAACTCCATTTATTCATCCTTCCTCAACGAAAATGAAGCATCAAGTTTCAACGACCAACACATTAGAGCTACTTCCATTGATGGAAATAATTTCAATCCTCCTTTTTTGTCAGTGAATCCATCAAATCCAAACGCATTAAACATCGGAGTATATCAAAACTATGATTTGTCTCCTTTGACTACTTCAACTTCCTTGACACCATCTGTCAATTCATTACACTCAAACCAACATTCATTCTTTTCTGCTCATCAATATTTACAGAGGCATTCCTCTCTTGAGGTTACAAACTCTAATAGAAATGCTATTGATCAGAATCCAATCACCTCGCATCCAGCTCAACTGAAAAGAACAGTTAGTGGAAGATATCTCAATTTCAACACTATTTCCAGTTACATTCCCTTCATGAGTGATAAAGATAAATCTGCCAGAAATAATGAAGCTGTTATTAGCGATGAAGTCAACGGTCCACCTTCACCATTAGGTCAAACAACCTCTTTCTTTTCTAACTTGTCCTCACAGCCAACACCTCGTCAACAACCAAAGCATTTGATCAGGAGTATATTTAAGTCAAACCCGATGTCCACGTTGAATTCCAGCTCATCGAACTCAGAGTTTACTTCCCGTCCTAAGAATTCTGATTTTAAAGGAAATGATGACCATATCATAAATGGAGATCTTGGACCTGGTATGAATAACAACATAATGGATGAAATGAACAACGAAGATTACACCAATTCTGACTTTTTGATGATGAGTCCCAAAGATGAGCTTGAAGATAGTCTTGATCCATTACCAGCTAAGAAAGTGAAAAAGCCCAAGCGTAGTTTATTCAATAGATTTAAAGGTGCTAAACCACAGGACGATAACAACGGTGTAAGTATGATTCAGGAGGATATTGATAACTCGAGCAAAAACAGTGCAAACAATTCATTCCATGAGGAAGAAGTCGACCAAAGCTACAACGGTAACAACGCTAGTAGGACTCCATCTTCAGCTAATACCGTCAGAACCAACAACAACACCAGCAATAACAATAATTTGAACTATAGCACCAGCTTAGATGCTACTAATCTGAATGATTCTATTGGCAATAATAACGGCACTCAACCTGATTATGCTGCATTATTTGAAAACGTTGGTAAAAGAAAGACCAAAAAAATTAACAAACCGTCAACCTCGTTATCTTTTTCTAAGAGTAAGCTGAAGTTGAGGAAAGAAGCCGAAGTATTAGAAGGTGACGGATCCACTAACGAAATCAAACTGTCAAACCTGTATGATAGTGAATCTGTGTCTGTTTCGACTTCCAATACATCCCATTCACAAAACCCAAACTATCATAGCTATGGAATGAATGGTAATTTGAATAGATCAAGCTCACATGATGATGATGAAAATGATAGAAATTTGAGTATAAAGCAGGAATATGATGGTCTTGAAGACGATCATGAAGGATTTAGTGGTGCATCCAAGAGAATATTAGGTTCTAAATTGATGAAGAAAAGAGCCAACAAAAAAGAGGCTGATATCAAGAACGTCAAATCAAAAATAGTTAGCGATGAAGGTGTAGAGGTCGAGGTTGACCTAAAAACACTTGATTTGCCTGAAACCACTCAAATATTTCCTGCAAGCATTGTAAGTGCAAAATCGAGCATTAGAGGTCGTAAGGAAAACAAGGAGGCTGACTTGACTGATCTGTCCAAGATTTATTTGTGCAATTATTGTTCAAGACGATTCAAACGACAAGAACACTTAAAAAGACATTTCCGGTCTTTGCATACTTTTGAAAAACCTTATGATTGTGAAATATGTCATAAGAAGTTCAGTAGATCAGATAATTTGAATCAGCATTTAAAAATTCATAAACAAGAAGAAGAAATGAGATTACAGAATACTGTATAGCTTCTTTCGTTGTCAAAATAGAATCTATCAAATAGATATCCGCATAGTATGTTTGATTATTTAGTTCTTATATTAGGGTTTATACACAGGTATTGTATTCAGTAAAAATTATCTATTTTATAAACATTAAACTAAAGTATACACGGATATGATGCTAGAGGAACTAAAAGAATTAAACCCAACCTGAACCAATTGAAACGAATTCAAAAACTAAAAACTACCAACCTGATTTACTTCGCTCAAGATATTGGAAGTTAACTTGTTGTCCTCGTACTTTACTGGACTATAATTGTAGATAGGTATTGGCATAGTTTGCAACATTGGCTTTGAATCCGATGGCATTTGTTGCACCGGTGGCATCAGGTTTAGCTGAATGTATTCTTCCTCCTCTTCGTCATCAAATTGTTCTTGGTAGTCATTAGGGTAATCACCAGGATTCTTTATTCCTCCATTACAGATGTTTCTCAATCTGTGTTTCTTCATAGCATCAATTCTTACGAATTCCTTACCACATGGACACTTGCAAGGTCTTGCTTCCAAATGACCCTTGACATGACGATTTAAATCGTGCTGTCTGACAAATTTCTTAGGACAGTAAATGCAACTAAAGGGCCTATCACTTAAGTGTGTTTGAATATGAGATCTAACATTATATCTTCTTGTAAACTTCTTACCACAATTTTTGTATGTGCAAATGAAATGCTTTTCTTCGTTGGGACCTTCCCAATATTTGTCTAACTCGCCTGGTGGTAGCAACGAAGTCTTCTTGATTCTCTTCTTAGCAGAAACGTCCTTGATAGCTTTTTTGACGTCTTTTGACCTTTCAACGCTGGGTGAAACGATAGGACTCCATTCTAAAATCATTTTACTTCTCGAAGGTGTTATAGGCTGTGTGGGCTTCAAAGGTGTCATTTGAGGAATAGTGTTATCTGCATCGACTGTTTCGTCATAATCGTTTGACATTGGAATCGGAAGTTGTCTCATAGGGCTAGAGTAATAGTTATTTTTGACTGGAGACGAAGAAATCGACTTCGAAGGTGATGAAAATTCAGACTGGCTGAAGAAGTTGTTATCATCTGAAAAGAATTGTGGGTTGTAAAACAAGTTCTCTTGTTGTTGATGTACAGGAGAAGAATTCAAATGTTGTGGTGAATCTCCAGTGTAAGAATATGGCTCTGGTGACGAATGCTCTGGTGATCCAAGTGATAAAGTAGGTGGTGATGGTGGTGGTAAGTAGGTAGTGAAGGTCTGCTTATTGTGTAATTGTTGGGAATTCAAATGGCTTTGTTGCCTAAGTGGTGATCTATTTGGAGAAGCGTGCACAGACCTGATGGAAGATCTGGATGGAGATGGTTCGTTTACCGGAATAGGAACATATCTGATTTGCTGGTATGGTGTTGATTGTGTGACTTTGGAATCATTTAACAATGGTTCAATATCATCGACATAAACTGGAGACTTTGAATCACTATTCAATCTACTCAATTCCTGTAAATACTTTGCGGAATAAGTAGTGGCCAGTTGTTTTGTACTGTTGAGCACCACTGGAATGCTTTCATGGGCTGGAGTTGGTGAAGGTGGGAATTTGTAGGATGTAGGGTTGGCATTAGTGACAATGTAGTCGTTTCCTTTTTTCTCCTTAGGAGGTGAAACCATGGCATCTATCTGAGTGTTTTTGGCTTTGCTGGTTGAAATTCTCTGCTTCTTCGTAGGAGAACCGTTGATTGCTTCTGCTTGAATCTCATTCAATTTCTGTTGCACTATACTTTGTGTCTGGATACTTTTCAATAATTGCACCGGGGAGATGGATTTGTCATTCAATTTGATAGATGGGCTATTTTTGTTGGAGCTGGTTTTGTTGAGGTTGTTAATGCTCCCGGAACCTAAGTCAATAGATAATTCTCTGGTGTGGTTGTCAAAGCCAAAGATGGCGGTACCACTGACTTTCCTGCTATGTTTGGCACTATGGTTATAGAAGTTCATAGAATTAGAAGCCCCATGGCTTCCCTTGTTGCTAGAATGTGATAAGCTTTGGAAATGGGTCTGGTTGTTGTTCTGGAGGTCATTGACGAAGCCTGTGGGAACATCCAAGTCTTGGATTCCTATCAACGTCTGGTTAAATAACTCGTCGACATCTTCGCCATATCCTTCTAAATACTGTTCCAAGTCGTCGTTCTTGAGGACATCTGAACTGGGGATTCCTTCCCAATCTGTGAACTGGTCCATTCTGGCGGCCTTGTTCGTGATAGTTTGAAGTAACTGGCTAAGGAAATAAAATCTTTAGAACAACTAAGCTTTCAGTGGACGAATTAGATACAACCGTGGGGTTTCCTTGCACGATTGAGTGGTATCAAATATTTATTTTTGATTAAGTCATTACATAGTACATTGAAGTGCAAAATGGTTGTGAGAAAAAATTACTCGATTTGGACTTTTGATAAATATTTGCAATTTAAGTGAGCTTACATATTCCTATTTGGATGGATGGAAAGGGCATTAGCAGACGGAGAAAATTACTGATTTCACACGTAAAAACAACACCAGATGCTCGTCATGTGGGTGCGATGGGCATAAAAGTTTCCCTACAGGTTTCGTGTAAGCAGTGAACCGGGAATAAAATGGGGTTCGAAGCTGAGGGACAGTGACTTCGGTTGAAATGTCTTGCAACCTTGTTATGGTAATAAGCGGAATGAATCTACCTCTTCAAATTCGAATATTTACATAGTTTTCATCATTTGGCTTTTACAAAATTTTACTAGAGTACTCAATTTTATTCTCATTCAGCAAAGTTCATGTAACAGCATTTACCTACAAACTTACATGTTTGACTCTTCTTTCAACTCGAATAAATATTTATGCAAATCTAACACCAATGATCCACCTATTGCATTAATAACATCTTTCTTGGATCTTCAATCAACTCCTTAACGGTCTTCAAGAAAGTAACAGCTTCACGACCGTCCAAAACTCTGTGGTCATAAGTCAAAGCCAAGTACATCATTGGTCTTGAAACAATTTGACCGTTGACAGTGACTGGTCTTTCTTTCACACCATGCAATCCCAAAACAGCAGTTTGTGGCATGTTGATGATTGGAGTACCGTACAAAGAACCGAAAACACCACCGTTAGAAATTGTGAAAGTACCACCGGCCATGTCTTCCAAAGTCAACTTACCGTCTCTAGCCTTCTTACCCAAGCTTCCAATTTCTTGTTCAATACCCAAGATAGACAAGGATTCTGCGTTTCTCAACACTGGGGTAACCAAACCCTTTGGAGTGGCGACAGCAATAGAAATATCAGTGTAGTCTCTGTAGACAATGGTGTCGTTGTTTTCAATGGCAGCATTTACGGCTGGAATATCCTTCATGGCCAAGGTGGAAGCTTTAGCAAATGCACCCATGAAACCCATCTTAATACCGGTCTTGTCTAAGAACTCGTCCTTGTACAATTTTCTCATTTCCATCAAGTTGGACATGTCAACTTCGTTAAAAGTGGTTAAAGATGCAGCGGTGTTTTGGGATTCCTTTAATCTTTCAGCTATTCTTAATCTCATTCTGTTCATCTTCACTCTTTCTTCATTTCTGGAAAAGTTGGTGAAAGATGGAGTGGCTTCAGTCTTTGGTTCTTCTTTCTTAGGAGCTGGTTTCGATTCTTCCTTCTTTGGGGCTGGCTTCGATTCTTCCTTCTTTGGAGCTGGCTTGGATTCTTCCTTCTTTGGTTCTTCCTTTGGAGTTTCTTTTGGAGCAGCAGTTTCGGCTGGTGCTTCGCCTTCTTCGATCTTGATAATCTCCTGTCCAACTTCAACAGTATCTTCTACGGCAACTAAAATCTCAGTAATAGTACCATTGACTGGGGAATTGATTTCAACATCAAGCTTATCAGTTTCAATAGTGGCAATTAATTCATCTTGCTTGACAAAGTCACCGACTTCCTTAGCAAAAGAAGCTAAAGTACCTTCGGTGATGGACTCGGCAACCTCTGGAACCTTGACGGAGTGCGAGGCAAATCTTCTGAAGGTCATATCATTGAACCTGGTTGGAACAACAGTGGTTGATTTGGTCAAGTTTCTGGTCAAGATCTTGGTGGAAACCTTGAGTTCAGACTTGAGAGATGTCTTCAACAACAACGATAATTGACGACTAGAAGTCTTAATGTTTCTGGATAACATGGTAAAACTATTTGATTAATAGGTAAAAACTTTTCGGGTATTGCTTTTATTAAATGCCCTCAATGGAAATGTCGAAGAAAAGAACGCATATGGAGACTATGTCGCGCAATTGCTTACTATTTCATTGGTCCTTTCCTGCCGGTCCCTATTTGCACCGGGCAGGTATGCTTGGAGCGAATGCGGCGTGCATGGGCAGTACTTGGTGCCGAGCTGGCACCGGATACATCGCCTGGATTATCCACTTAAGAAGCGGAGTTTCAGGAATTGGTGTCAATTATTGGATACCGAAGGGGTACTATTAGTAGTAGAATGCTATTATGGAAATACTAGTAAGGAAATACTAGAGGAAATACTAAGGAAAAACTTAAGAAAATGCTATTAAGGAAACTTTATTATGAATCAGAGGGTTAGAACTACTGTGCATGTTTCGAACACTTTTCCTAGGATACTCAATGATTCTTCTGGCATTGGGTTTCATTAATTAATTTTTAACTCTTAGGAACTGCATTTTGTTAGTGGTTCTTATTTGATTATTGAATTGTTAAACCACAGCAGTCAACACGTCCATGTTGGAAATAATGACATGTCAGATCGGCTTCTAGGACGAATCGATAATGTCGCAACTAAAACACCGGGGTTGTCTCGGACTTGATGTTTTTTGCAGCCTACAGAATATACTCCGAAAGTTCTGTACAAAGAGCAATTGGCAACAATAGTATACTCTAGGTTCTTAACTGTCCACAATTGTGAATATTGAATTGACTGTACTATTTCTATCGTTGCAACCAATTCAATCTGGGTGCAGTTGGGTACACGTTGCACTCCGAAAAGTGAAATCCCCACCCAATCAATAAATTTGGGGTGTTAGAAGTTCACATGAGCTTAGCCTCAGAGTTTGAGCAGGCAGGAACTTTGGTACCATTTTGACTGTTGCCTGCAATAAACTTACTGTTTATGTGTAGCTCTCGCTCTTTTCAACACCCTATCTTTCTTATGCAATTTTTGTTTTACAACTACTCTAGGTTTCAACATTTCTTTAATATTATTCAATATCCCGTATGTTAATGCTTTGGAATTGTCTGCATAATTTGTACAAACTATGACTTTTTTTTTGTTTGGTTTATTTTTGTTATTTTCATGGTTGCAAATTCTGCGATTTTGGTAACAATATTCCAAAAAAAAAATTTAAAAATTTTATATTAGACAAAAGATTTGTAATTATGTCAATGATTTAGATACTTTAACTGGACACTCTATTAAGCTCTATAACCCTTGAATATATCAAAGCTAGCTCTAAAGTAATCGTCTAAATCAAAATATCCTCAATTCAAAACTCGCAAATAACCACTTCTATTAAAGTGGTTATAATTACAAACATAAGGACTTGTGTAAAGGATGGCATCGGATTTAGTCACATCAGGCAAGTGGATGCACTCATCGTGGCTAGTAATCAAACAATTACTAATTCCCCAATTGAGCTATAAAATGAGCAAATTTTGGCCCCAAATAAAGAGAAGGCAGTTTCCACACTAAATAAGTACCCCAATTTTCTACACTAATTGTTAACTTCATTCAACATGCCTTTATTACCATCTACTAAGTTGTCTTTACCACAATTGAAATGGGGATACGACGAACTTGAACCTCACATCTCAGGTAAGATCAATGAAATTCACCATTCCAAGCACCACCAGACTTACGTGAACGGGTATAACGGGGCAATTGATCAGTTGATAGTTGCACAAGCAAATAGTGATGTCAAGAAAACAGTTCAATTGCTTAGGCTCATCAACTTCAATGCTGGTGGGTATATTAACCATTGCCTCTTCTTCAACAACTTGTCACCAGTTTCTAAGAATGGAGGAAAATTTCCACCAAAGGATTCCAAGTTCTACAAACAGGTGGAATTACAATTTGGAAGTTTTGAAGAATTAATCCGGTTGACCAACGAGAGATTGGCTACTATCCAAGGATCAGGTTGGGCTTTTATCGTCAAGAACAAATCCAACGGAAATCAGTTGGATATTATCACCACTGCAAACCAAGACCAAGTATTAGATCCTTTTATTCCTTTAATTGCAATTGATGCCTGGGAGCATGCCTACTACTTGCAGTACCAGAATGTCAAACTTGATTACTTTAAAGCAATCTGGAATGTTATTGACTGGACTGCAGCTGGTAAGAGATTTGAAGAGATTCCACTAGGAAATCTCTAGGCAAGCTAGGCAAGCTGTGTTGCTAAAAATTATCTATCTACGCGTGGAACTAAAGTTTGGCCCGAGTTTCAGGAATTATAGTGTTATATTTTTTCTATTTCAACTAAACAATAACTATATGATAAAAGCAATCATTCAAATTTATTATGGATTTCCTGGGTTAATTTCTTCTTTATAGCATTTGACCATGAAATCAACAACTTGAGTCTCAAGAGTCTTAAATTTGACACATAAATCAGTAAAAGTAATACTTTTCGCAACCCTAAATCGCTCTACAAACCCAGCTAGCTCATCTCTATTGGATGATTTAAGGATTGGATGTGGGTTTATAGCTGGTATACCTTTCAGCCTTCCATTTAGCAAGGTATTCACAAAATTAATCAATTTTTTTCTTCTCTCATATTGTGATTGATGCTGCTTTCTCCAATTAGCACCAAATATTTTATCTTTTCTTTCGGTACATGGCAAAATACCATCATCCACATACCACTCATGAAATAAGCCTGTTACTGTAGTTGCGGTGAAGGCGGAATTGTCAAGTTTAGGTTTCTTTGAACATGAATCAGTCAAGTATCCATCTTCTGTATTACAAACGCCGTTTGAAGGTTCAAGAATTGTTGATTGGTTAGGTGACAACTGTTTATTGGAACTTCCATTAGTTATAACCTTAAGGGCTGTCTTTAGAACTAATTGAACAGTCTCCAATAAAATCTTTTCCTTGACTTGTCGAGTTCGGTTGGTGGGATCTGATGGGTTATTATTCTTCCTTTTATCACTTAAATATCCGCCCACCTTAGACTCAAGCCTCTGAAGTGCCGAAGACATCGAAGATGTCTGCTCTAGTAATAGTTTATTCGCATTGAAGATCTCCTTTAATATTTCACTCAAATCATCAATCTTCTTTTCTAAGATATCCATTCTTCTTGTAACATGTTCTGCATTTGCGGCTATTAACCTCGCTGTTTCTGAATAGAATCTCAGCATACTCTGATTGATGGAGTCTAACTTATTAGTAAACCCTGGAACCATATCATCAAATAACTGGTCTTTAGTTTGATAACTGTCCCACAATTCCTTTGCTTTATCTGCGTCTTTACAGAACCTTGCATATTCCAAAAACCTTGGGTCTCTACATATTTCATGCTCTGCAAAAATGGAATCTGGGTATTCTTCTCTAAGATATACTAAGTTTTGAAGTAAGTTACCCAATTTTCTAGTGTTGGATGTGGATGAAAATAAGGCTTCCATTGAATTTCATTCTTCGTTTTCGCCGTAACCATATGTTTTATTGATATATGCAATGGCATTGCCACCACCATTTGCATATAAATCTGTGAGTATTTTCATCAAAAGCTTTCGATACTCTTGCTCATCTACATCATCATGTTCCGTTTCATCTTCATCCAAACCTTCTGTATCCGAATCTGAAACTAGGTCTCCCACATCGTTAGGTAAAATGTTTTGATGAATACTGCTATTCCCATCGACCTCTTTTTTCACCTTCAGAATTGTTGTTGGATTACTGGTCTTCTCCATATTCACTTTATTAAACCACAGAATACTAGTAGTATATTTTCTCAGGTCTTAATTATAAAAACTGTAGGTGTTTTTTGCCACCTTTTATATTTTTGTTTTGCTACCTATCGTTTTTTTAATAGCCGAAATCAATTTCCAAGAAATTTAATTATTGAATAAAAAAATCTTTCAAGTAGCTCCTTCTTGTATCTACCAGGCCAAAATATATTATTTCAATACCTGAATATTAGTAAGGTTTTCCTGGATCCTTACTAGAAATCTACTATTATTTGGTGATTTTACCATGATTTTTGGATTTATTTTTTGTTTCATCCTCTGGTTTCATATTTGTTTCATCCTCTGGTTTCATTTTTGTTTCACTTTCAATATCCAAAATCAACTTTTGTTTCATTCTCTGGTTTCATATTTGTTTCACCTTCAATATCCAAAATCAACTTTCCGAGATATTTAATTATTCTAATGTAGCCCCTTTCTGTAGCTACTATATGAAACCACTAATGTGGAAGATTGGTAACCGGTATATACTAACGGAATTGTCTAAGTAAATACATCTTAACTGTAGTGTACTGTTATCAGTGCTTCTTTGGCAATAAACAACTGGAATCTTTTCAACAATTCTTCTAACGTATTATTAGTTTCAAAACTTTCATCGCCAATGTTTAGTATTGTTTTATGCAAGTTTACAAACTTTGGTCCTGTTTCGAAATCTCTGACCGTCACCGGTACACCAATACAAAAGCCGCACGCCGCACGCTGGGGAACATAAACAGCAGTATACTACTTCGTCATTTTTAAAATATGCGACGTTTGAGACGGTGTCCCAAAAATTTGAGACAATGTTAAAGCAGTTTACAGTGAGAAATTGTGATATTCTGCAGTGTCACAATTGTCCCTCATACTTAGCGAAAAAATAGACAACTCGGACAAATTTTGAAAATTTTGACATGGCTAGAAGTACTTTTTTGTGTAGAAAAATGGGATTTTTACTGCAATCTACGTATTCTGGGACTAGATACTTTAAAAGAAGGATGGACGAGTGGTCTAATCTTAAAAATTACAAAATGAAAGCAGTTAAGGTGAATACCGTGGGATGGCGGAGTAGTCCAAGGCAGCAGTGTACTAGCAATGACAAAATGAAAGCCTTTCACCTCTAAAATATCGGAGGGATGGCCGAGTGGTCCAAGGCGGCAGACTTAAGATCTGTTGGACGATTGTCCGCGCGAGTTCGAACCTCGCTTCCTTCATTATTTTTTTTTTGGATCATCTTGTTTTTTTTTGTAGAGATATTTACTACTTGGCAAAGCACCCGAATCGGAAAATTCTTTCTTCTTCGTAGACGGAAAGGTTCTTATTAAGAGGCGGCGGCGTTTTGATGCTAAACAAGTGACGAATCCTGGGTTTGCCTGTGTAAAATCTGCTGCGTATGAACTCTGTATCGTACCATGTCACTCAAAATGTAACTATTACTAAGTTCGCTCAATTCGTATCCAAATCTCAGGGGTTCCATCAACCTTTTGAAGTAGCCAGCCAATGGCAAGCGTAAAAAATCCACCAATCCGATATCTGAGTCATTTCCTTTTTTAGTCAGGACCTATTAAAACCGAAAATTACTCATCTGGCGAAGAACGGCGGAGCGCTCGCCTTCTAACCCCAGTGTTAAGCCCTTTATTAGCTGTCACCCCGGACGATTCGAATCTAGTTATGATATTATTGAATACTATAAGTATGAAGTCAATTCTCTACTATTCTCTATTAGATATAAATGTCGATACAAACCAGATTCCAAAAGCTCAAGAACTTGATGTCGAGAGATAGCAAAGCACAGAGTTATCCAGAGAAGCAAAAGAGTCAATCCAAGAGGAGAGAACGCTATCCAATACCCACAACTGGTCCACTAATGCAGCAAAGGCTCAGCGTATTGTAATGGAGAATTAAACTCAGGAAATGATTATGAAGTTTATGTAATAGCTGTTGTGAGCAAGATGTCAAAGAGTGTCATCGTTCGAATGGCATATAACGATAGTTAGTGCCAAGAATCCAATCGCTTATAACCACAGTTTTTACTGCTAGATAGGTAAATATATTGACCATACAAACCACCCCTTTTCGTAGGCTTGATTAAAGCCCCAGCCCCCAAAGTTCTATATATACTTTATTAGCTAATCTCGATATACGGTAATAAAGTGTAAAAACCGATTTAGGCTGTCATTGAATATAAATAACCTTGAAATGTATGCTTTAAAGCCATCAACAATGTTTGCATTAGCTTTATTTAAAAGACGTACCAAAAAGTCCAAGACAAAAGAAAAAGGTAAGGATAACAATAAAGTTAAAGATAAAGATAAAGATAAAGATAAAGATAGACATGAAAGAATCAGTCGAGCTACTCTAAAGGCCCGAGGATCCAGCTCAACAACCTTACATTCCTAGATGAAGTTGGATTTTGGCTTCACTGGCTCTATTCGAAGAATTGGGTACTTAGAGCTATTTATAGTTTAGCGAATTTGATTTCAAATTGCTGCAAAAAAGGGCTTTGCGATCATCACCAGTGTGTCTCAAATAAAACCGATTTAGGTAACCTTGAACGAAGTATGAATAAGGGAGAGAAATAACAAGAAGCGACGCTGGAATAGTGACAGTTTGTTAGGTGTGAATATAGCAGAAATATCAAAGAGAATTCAACTCATAGAAAATATATGTCATGGAGCTGTAAAATCTTATCAAGCTATTGTACTTCGAATGCAGGTCAGAGACACAGAATTTCGATTATATTGCAAACATCTTCGTAATTTAGTGCATTATAAGCACTTCAAAATCAACAAGTCAACTCACTTGCCTTCATCTGGAAGAAAAACAATTTCAGGATCTCTTCCTTGGGTTTATTTCCAAGTTGCAATAAAGAAGTTGCATGTAACCAAGTGCTCTATACCCAGACCCATGCTTGAAGTCTGGTTCAACTGAAACAGAATGCACAAGCTGCATATTACTTACGTAATCGCAACGATTAGGTACTTTTATACTATGCAGTCTTCATCACTTGATTCTTAACAGAGCTACACTGAGTAGGTGGTAAGATATGATATAAATACAACACACTTGCTCGATTCTATCATTAGCTCGAGACTGAACAAGAATTTCAAAAACATGTCGGCAGTTTCAATCATTATCTGCTCTTTGGTACTTATTGGATTCAGGAATGCAAGACAAAAGAGGAAAGCGAGAAAACTTGCACAGCAAGTGCAAATACTGGAACCTTGTTGTTGTACCCTCACTAGCTTGAACGAAACAATTCACTACAATAGAGCCAGATAAAGTATGTCTTCGTTTACATACTTGCGGCGGGGCTTAGAACGGAAAAACTGCTGTTTTCTTTTTATTTTTAGACCTTCAGGTACCAGCCGGATGGGGCAAGTCTATTTTTAATACCCTGAGAATGTCTTTATGCTTCAGTTTGCATGATTATGTTATTAATATAGAGTATATAACAGTGATTCTTGAATTTATTTGTAAGCCAAGCAATCCTACAAAAGAAGCAATTCGATTTGCAGAAATTAGGACGTCATTTACAAGAATTTCACACTTCAAACCCTAAAGAAATTTGATATTTTCAAAACCACCATGAATCCTATTCCATCGTTGTTGCAGAAAATGTCAATACCCAAGAAGAAGAAGGAAGAAGCGAGAAAAAAAGATAAATATGAGAGGGTTAGCAGAAGCTCACTATTGAAGCAGAAATCTGTTGCCTCCACACTGTTCATACTTGATGTCAAAACCGACCACCAAAGAAAGGATCAAACAAATTCTGACACTAATACTTTCGTGCACTGAAATATTCACAAGCTCCACATTGAATGAGCTATCGTAACTCAGACTGAAAAAGGGTGTCATTGGCTGCTTAGACAGAAACCTTTTATTGATAACAAAATTTGCAGGGTTGTAAATTGAGTAAATAGCAATATACACAATTTTGCTGATCTATTGCAATAAAATGTAGAATTTGATCAAGCTAGATCATATAGAACAAGAGTCTGTTGAAAACAACTGATGTTGCTCCAAGGTCATCAGCCACATAAGCCTCAAATGGAATACCTGCAAGATTTGAAGAAAAAAGGGAGAGTATAACAATCAAATAACACTTCAATTATAAAGCATTGCGTTTTAGGAAACGAGTACAACGACATAGTATGCAGCGACCATCGTCCTGTCATTGCTTTAGTACAAGTATAAAACAAATTCTGAGCAAGTGTTCTATTATTAGTGGGATGTAGAGTTATTATTCTAGACGAGATCATTATGCTCGTATGATATGCACAATGGTTGTATACTCAATACGCTAGATCTATTGTAAATTGTTGTTTATTATATGAATTAGTTTATTCGTCGTCTTTTAAGTCATCTCCACTCAACGTGAATGGTTCAGGCAATGGAGCTTCTGTAACATTAAGTTGTCTAACAGTCTTGATAGCTTCAAATTTCTCTTCTGGTTTGGTATCTTCTAAGACTATTATACCTCCAACACCTCTTGATCTCTTAAGCGGGACAAATCTCTGATCTTTGATGAAAGACACATAGTTGATTTGCGATGGTAACACTCTAGATAAGTTTTCAATCTTGAATGGGGTTTTGCTGTAACGTATGGTTGTGTCTTTGGCCTCTTTTTCCTTTTCCTTCTCTGGTTCTTTTTGTTCTTGTTTTATGTCTTCCTTCTTTTCATCTACTTCCATCTTGTCATCTTCATCATCTTCCTTTTTGTTTTTCTTAGCTCTAGCTCTGGCCTTGGCAGTAGTAGACAAAACAGCAGTAGCCAACTTGTCTGGTTGTTTTTCTTTAGCTTCCTCAGACTTTGGAGGATATTGGAAGAACTTAGGGTTGCTGTGACAGTTTATTTCAAACAGTGGCACCTTCAAGTCTTCACCCCTAACACCAATAATAGCAGTAGGAGTGAATGATAATGGCAAAAAGTGAGCCAATGGGAACCAGTACCAGGATTGTAAGAAAACGGTTAAGCCAACAACAGCTTTCATATTTAAGGTATTAGTTTGGGAGTTTTCCAAGTTGATGGTGACATTACGACCACCAGCATCAATAATACCCTGAGATAACGTAGCACCGAATTTGGCCAATGCATCTTCATGCTTGCTCTTGATGGTATCGGACAACTGCTTGTGGAAATCCTTCACCTTTGGATATGAATTTTCATTCTGCTGGATTAAGATCATGGAAGTGGCCATCAAAGCACCCTGTCTCACAAAATCCACTGGATCTTTAGTCAATGGTTCCAACACCTCGATAGCAGAAGGCAATAATCTTCCGGCACAGGAAATACCCAAAGCCATGGCAGTACCATAACGGACATGAGGGTTGTGTGATTGAGACAACAATTCAACAATTTGTGGAGCAGAAGTGTAGTCTCTAATTAAAACAAAACCAAGACACATAACTGAAGCTCTTCTGACATCATCAGAAGGATCAGAAACCGCATAGTGTAATAACTTCTTAATGGCCTTGTTGTTACCAGTACCAGCATAAGCCAAAGCAATCGTAAAGGCACCACCGTATCTTAAGATAGCGTTTTCGCTCTTCAACAAGGTATCAATCCAAGAGTCAGCTTTGTACTCTTGGCCATAGTTCAATAATGCAATACCAATTGCCAAACCACGAATGATATTCTCATGCTGGGTTTCTTCGGCATAGGTCAACATATCATTAATACATTCTTCGTTTCCAGAACCCAACATAACCAAACCCATTGCCAAACCAGCAGCTTGGCCAGAAATAGCAGAGTCAGAATACAAAACTACCTTCAAAGACTCATATAACGCAGCATTGTTAGTGGCCATACCAGCAACACCACAACCAAGACTTGCACCGTGTAACATAACATCAGTATCGTTGTTACCAGCAGAGTTTCCGTGTTCATCAATAAAGCTCTTCAAGTAATCAATGGTTTCTCTACCATGTCCAGCAAAGATCAAACCCAAAGCGAAAAGAGAACCACCCTTAGCATGAGTGGAACCCGAAGAACCAGGTAAATAAGGTTTTAATATATTTTTACCTTGGGACAAGTTTCCCTTGTGGATAACTCCCAAAGCAGCAGTTGCAGAAAACTTGGACCAATTAGTAGCTTTACCTAACCATTCCAAATTCTTTCTGAAGAAGGAGTCATCGGTAGTTCCAGCGTGGATAAATGCATTGGCGAAAGTGACAGCAGAATGGAAAATCGAGCTTCTTCCTTCCAACAAGTTTTTGGTTTTATTCAAAATGGCTATGTCTGTGTTGTTGTTTCTGAACAAGAAGGTGATATCCAAGTCGCAAGTTGGAACACCACTTAAAATAGACAATAATCTAGAACCGGTAGCAGATTCGTGATCGAATTGCTCGTCTTTCTTTAAAAGTTCACTAACCCTTACCAACAACTCTTGGGATGCTGAGCTCACCAAGTCAAATGCACCTTGGTAGGCAATAACCTTTTCATTTCTGTTGTTGATCAATTCCTTGAATATGTGAGCTGCAATAGATGAATCGTTCAATTGAACCACGATCTTGAAAATAGTCAAAAAGTCAGTATTGGTTTTAATTTTCAATAAGATGGAAATCAAAGAGTTCAAGACCAAAGATCTGAAGCGGACATTACTGATGACAGTGTTGGAGCAAACCAACACGTAGTTGATCAACAGTAAGCCATTTTCAAAGTTATTCTCGATTTGCAAGTTCAAAATGTTTTCGACAATATCCAACTTGAAGGATTCCAAAGAAATACCAATGGCTAATTTAAAGTCTTTTGCATCAAAGCACTTTTTCAACATCTTTTCAAAGATTCCTTCCAATTGTGGATCGATCTTGACACTAGGGTCCTCAAACTTTCTTTGTGATAAGGAGGTATACAAATTGATACACTGAGACACAATGGTTTCAATGTACTGACTTTGCTCTTCCACGTTGAATTCATCACCAGCAGCCAAAGAATACTTGACCGAGGCTTCAAAGTCTCCCAAATTGTAGTATACCTTGGAGATAATCAAGGCAGCCAATGTTCTCTTTTCGAATGATTCGTCTTCATACAAATCCTCCAACTCGGTTATGTTGTTAGCAATTTCAGACCACAACTGGTCAACTATTTCATTCAAGGAAGTCAAGGCATAAGTCTTCAAACTCATGTCATCTTCGTTCAATAACGCCAAGTAGGGCGCTGCAGATACCAATGCCATTGTAGTTGATGTATCTTGCCACCAAAAATCGAGAGTCAAAATGAGAATGCGAGCGACAGCACTGCGACATCGAAGTCACGACACGCGACACAGGTATAAAAATCATTACTTATATTAAAAGTTCCGAAACACTGTTGAAGCTAGAACTCGACTATACACTTTATTTTCTAATACAAGACTCTGGTGGCAATCTTGTAGGGAGTTTGTTCCAATTGTTCGTACAAAGACTTGATATCGTTGACATTTACGTCAGAAATATCAGCCATCAAGTAAGCCACATCACCTCTGGAGTCGGAAAACTGCTTTTCGATGTTGTAGATGGACAAGATATTGTTGACGGTCTTCAAAACACCAGGAACATTGTGATGGATGTACAAAACTCTGACGGAGTTTTGTTGGTCCAAGTCCAAGCCTCTCAAAGCCACTTCTGGGAAGTTCACAGCACCGGTAGAGTTACCTTCGTTGACGTATTTGGTCAAGGCAGTAGCGACTTCAACACCAATGGCGGATTGGGCTTCTTCAGTCGAACCACCAATGTGTGGAGTCAAAATGACGTTTCTCAAAGAGCACAATTCAGAAGCCCAGGTATTCAAGTCGTTGGTGAAGTATTCACCATTCTTAGCTGGCTCGTGGGGGTAAACATCCAAGGCGGCACCAGCAATCTTACCAATCTTCATGGCCTGGACCAAGGCTGGAATATCCACAACAGTACCTCTGGAAGCGTTGATGACGTAAGCGCCGTCTTTCATGGCACTGAATTGTGGAGCACTCAACAAGTTCTTAGTTTCAGCAGTGGCTGGAACATGACAGGTGATGAAATCAGCCTTGGACAACAACTCGTCCAAGGTGGAAACCTGCTTGGAGTTACCCAAGGCCATAATCATCATGACATCGTAGTAAATGACGTTCATACCCATACTTTCAGCCAAAACAGATAACTGCGAACCAATGTGACCGTAGCCAATAATACCCAAGGTTTTACCTCTGATTTCCCAACATTTGGCGGAAACCTTGTTCCAGGTTCCAGTGTGCATTTCGATGGATCTATCACCCAATTGTCTGGCCAAAAAGATGATTTCACCAATCACCAACTCAGCAACCGATCTGGAGTTGGAAAAGGGAGAGTTGAATACAGCAATACCTGCTCTGGCAGCATATTCCAAATCCACCTGGTTGGTACCGATACAGAAACAACCAACCACGCTTAAATTCTTAGCGTTACTCAATACCTTTTCTGTCAACTTGGTTTTTGATCTGATACCAATGGCGTGGACGTCCTTGATTTTTTCAATCAATTCGTCTTCTGGCAAAGAGGTTTTGTAGAACTCCACCTGGTAGCCCTGGCCCTTGAAGATGTCAATAGCAGTCTGGTTGACGTTTTCCAATAACAAGATCTTGATATCACCGGTGGAAAAAGGTTTCAAGGACTTGGTGTGCTTTCTGTGAGGAACATAGTTACTCAAGTATGATTGGGTTGGGGAAGTGGACACGGCATTTGGTGAACCGGAGAGGTTCATGGCCTTCTGGAAGTTCTGGGCAA
The DNA here is from genome assembly GCA_030569655.1 of Yamadazyma tallmaniae. Classification (NCBI taxonomy): domain Eukaryota; kingdom Fungi; phylum Ascomycota; class Pichiomycetes; order Serinales; family Debaryomycetaceae; genus Yamadazyma; species Yamadazyma tallmaniae. The sequence goes on along the minus strand of JAJMLL010000004.1, from coordinate 413,969 downwards.
TGTCTTGTGGAGAAGCCATCTTATTGTAGGTGGTTTAGATTCTTGATAGAAAGAGTCAGTAGTTAATTTTCCAAACTTAAAAACGCAATGAGTAATAAATACACGTGACCACGTGAAATTTCGGTGTGTCACTTGTGACGGTACTGGTGAAGGAGACTTGTGACTTTAGTAGATGAAGGAATTGTGTTTGTAGAATACCATTAACTATTATTGAGCTCTGTTGATGGTATTTATTACGTTATCATTACTTTTCAGTTTCCACCTAACAAGGCTGCTTACTTAATACAGCTACTTACATAATACAACTGCTTACGTAATACAGCTACTTAATTCTACTGGAGGTCTACTCTAATATTCATTATTCTACTATTTATATGTAATCTATACTCATGTCCACTGCCCTATTCACCCTGAACAGCATCATCCCACTATTATTGGCACATCTACGCTAACCAAGTTTTGTCCTTCTTTGTCACCTCCTTTGAATTTCACCAATACTTGCAAGCAGTACAACCGTCCAACCAAACAACTCTGAAACGTTGGTGTCAAGGTAATGCTGTGTTTGTTAATTACCGTCAACGGTAAGGTTACCTCTTTAACCCATTTCATACTGTCTGGCGAGGTTTGTGTTGCTTTCCAGTCATCCTTGAAAACCCCAGGATCCGAAACGGGTGTTATAGTCTTCAAGTAATCTCTCAAGGTATCCTTTTTAACCCCCAAGGTTTTCATTGCCTTGAGGTATAAATACGAGTTCTTTGAAATGAACGTCTTGTTAGCCTTCAAGAAGCTGATGTAATTCGCCGTTTTGTCCTTTACATGTTGCAAGTTTTGTTTCATGATAGTGTCGTAAGACTCTGAGGAAAACCTATCATCCATAGAACTGTAGAAGAAGTCGTACTCAAAGATACAAGGCAATGGGTAATCCGATCTAAAAGTCCACGCTACCACATTGATATCAATATGCTCGATCTCTGGCGGTTTGGTACCATTGCTATTTGAATTAAACACCAAAACCGCTTGGATAGACTCCGAGAAGTCTTCTTGGGAACGATTGTACAAGTGATTAACATGGTCGTTAGAAATACTATTCACAGGCAATAACTCGTTTGTTTCTGGAACTCCATCCTCTGATTTGTTGTACTTCATAATCAATTTAGGCGAATTGTATGTCAACGGTTGCGATGGCACTTTAACATATAATTTCACCCTTCCTCCTTTAACAGCAGTGGAAATGAAATGCTTCTTCTTTTTGAAAAATACATCAATTGGGTCTCCGCTTCCAATCATTCTGTTTTCCTTGAAATAAATGTCATCGTATGATACCTCTGGCCTTGAATAGGTATGTAAAGCCGGGTCTTTGACCATCAAGCTTTCAGAAAACTTGTTGGTGTGGTTGAAGTTATCAACTATCAAATTCTTCTGTTTGATTTCTTCGTCACTTAACTCTTCCTTAGTCAACCTAGCGTCTATTTCCTCTTCTATCATATGATTCAAGGAATTGAACTGTCTCCAGGTGGCAGAATGCAAAAAATTGGTAAAAAGTTTACCATCAATTCCAATACTGCCAAAGGTTTCCACCCCAAACATAAACTCAGCATTGAAAAGTGCAAGGTGGTCCTTCAAGTCAGGCACAAACCTAAGGAAATACTGTGCATGCTTGGAAACAACATAGTCTTTTTCGTTGGTGGATTCGTTGATTTCACTGTGACTGACAGCATCACTCTTGTTTAACTTATCAATAAACTTGGCTTCAATAGAGTAGCTGACACTCATGTCATCAAAACTGTGGTCACGAACCAATAAAGGAGTACCTTTATTTGGAATAAACCCGTACCCCAAAGCTTTATTCATTTCTATGTTTTCAGTTTTTCCGTTGAACGAAGTCTTATCAACACCAATAGAAGGAGGCGACAAGACATGCGGCAAGATATTGGACGAACATGTGGTATCCAAAAGTTTGTTTGGAAACTTGAATGTGAAAAACTTCTTGTACTTTCCATTAGGCTCAAGAACTCTATCATTAGGCAACCCCATCACACAGCCATCATATTCATCACGACTAAACGCTTCGTACTCAATCCCAGCACTATTGGGAACATAAGAGTAGTTGTAAGAAGCATTCAAATCGTACATCTTCAAAAACTTCTTCATCAAGATCTTACTATATTTGTGTTGGTCGTAGTCAGTGGCATTCAGCTTTCTTTCTACAGCTTTGATTGTTCCTTCCAAACTGACTGTAAACAAACCAAAGTTGATGGGCCTGGATGAAGTGTTGGTAATAATAATGTAACCATTTACTAAATCACCGCTGGAATACTCCTTCAATCTTGTTTCAAGCTCATTGGCCTGGTTAGCGTCAGGAACCGCTTTGGTGACATAAATCTGAATGTCTATTGGCGAAGTGTTCAACTTAGGCAACTTATCGATGTTATCCAACACCGTGTGACCATAAGTTCCCTGGGCACTGGAAATATTTTGCAGGTGGTGTAAGGAAGATTGCAAGCCTTCATTAGACTCATCTTCATCAAAAGCGTAGTTTTCTTCTTCGTTATAGGCTTCCCGGTTCAGATTGTCACCAGCATCATCATTGTTCAACACACCATCGATATTGGCCGGAGCACTAGCCGAATTGACTGGAGATAAATCCGGGGGTGTGGGTGAAGAATTCTTGGTATCACCGTATAAAGGCGGTAGAACAGTCAAGTTTTCACTGAACTGCTCGTGATCTCGCTTCAAGATACTCTGGAACATCTGGAACGAAGGTAAAACATCAAAGTATTCTGTATGGGTGGCAGAAGTGGTTGTGGAAAGAGCGGTCACAGAACTGGAACCCGACAACTTTTCAGAAGAGTCCAACCGATCAATGAACGCCTGCTGTTCTGGAGCAGGTTTGTAAGGAACGTTTTTCTTTTTTTCCGGGGCACACTTGTTTCCCAAAGCTTGAATGTTGGATCTGTTGGTTCTCAACAAGCTTGAAGAACTTTGGCGTTGGATCGGGATTGAACGGGCATTTAAGTTCAATGAACTTACAGAGTCGCTAAGCGAAGCAGCATATGGAGGAGGAGTATCATGGGGGCTTCCTCCTGGAGTTCCAGTGTTTTCTGTCGGCATTTTATCCTCGAAGCCGTGCTTGTAGATGAGAATTTCTGCAGGAATTTGAGTGGTGATAATTACTGATAAAAACGACACAATTACGATAAAAAGGACACAGTTACTAATAAAAAGGACGAAATTACAATAAAAAGGAAGAATTACGATAAAAAGGACGAAATCACCAATAAAAAGGACGAAATCACCAACAAATATAGTACGATAGGGTAAACAGAGTAAACAAGAGAAGCGAGAACTTCACTACCACAGAAACAACAAGCCAAACCATACATTAAATCGACCCTACAAAAACTAAATGTTAGTACTCGGAGTCATCAGGAACCACGGCCGGTCAAGGCCTAATTGATCATCAAAGTTAAGGGATTACAAGTCCCAAAACGCAGTAGACCGTCGTGATAAATGTGGTGAAGTCATCATGAACTACGTACCTTTCAAAGTCACAAATCCATCCCGGTATCCAGAAATATAAAATATCAGACAGAAAATATATCTTCAATAGATTTCAGACATATGCTTGTCTTTTATTTTCTAGTTCATCACCTTATTCTATACTCTTTATATCAAAAGAGACTAATGGTTAGTAAGTGTTTAACAGGTAAACTTGATCAGTATTGCATGAATGGTAAAAAAAATAAGGTTGTCATCAGCGGATAACCCATCTGACTCGTCATCAGGTAATCATCTCATCAAGAATAAAATGTACATACTTTGTGATAATTGCACAAGTTCAACTTGGACTCAAATTCAGACCTAACCTGTTAGTATCTTAAATCACGAATAACTCAGTCACGACAGGTTTCTGAGGCCTGTCATAAATGCGTTGTCACTCATTCAAAATCAGTGCCCAGTGCAATAATTCCTCCTATGTTATAGCCAATAAAACATACAACTGAAAAGTTAGTATAAATCATCAAAAAATTTTTTTTTGTGGTGTTCAGCAATGTGCAAACTTTATCAATCATAGAGATTCAGCCAGTAATTCCAGCTTTTGTTTGTTTAAATCATCATAAAAAACCACTAAATGTTACATACACTAAAAAAAGGTTAATATCATGCTTGGTAAGCTTTTATAGGAAAATCAGTAAGCCATGCATAATAATGTTGTGATCATTCCGTAGTCACAAACTCTAGTTTGAATTGATTATTTGGATCATCTTCTTTCCTTTTTCAAGAACATACTTTGAACAACAAGTGTGTTAAGAAAAAAATTTTCCACGGTGAAAATTTTTGGTTTTGATGCGATGTGCGGGTAACCTTTATTAACTATGTAGGGTAACTATTTAGGAGGCATCATTGTGGGCATCATCATTGGAAGAGGCATTCCTGGCATGAAAAATGGCATCATAGGCATCTGGGCCACATCCTGTCTCTTCAGGTCGCTTTCTCCGTCCTGTTCATTGGGTCTCTTCATGGCGTTATTGATGGTTTGACTTGGATCTTCTAGTCCTAGTTCCTTGGTTTTGTGTGCCACATACTGGTTTATTTCTTGTTTCAACTCCTTGTTGTCGATGAAGGTGTCGATGTAGTTATCACCAGTTCCACAGTTAGGACAATGGAAGTCGTTGTCGATCAACAATTGCTCCAACTCAGTTTTGTTGTAGTTGATGTTTTTGAGTTTCTGCAATCTACTCATGTCTCTGCAGCATGGCAACATGACAATTTCATCGTTGGAGTAGTCCAAAAGCTTCTTTGTCGACGCCAAAGGATCCAAGTAGGTGGGTTTACTGTCTTTTTCTGCACATTCTATTATCTTGGCCTCAAACTCTTGTTTCAACTTCATCACTGCGTTCTGCTGCTTTTCCTGGTATGTCTGCCACGTCTTTGAGTCTGCCATGGCTATCACATATTCTCCGGTGTCTGTAATCATGTATTTGTTACCCTGTTTATCAATCAACTCACCATCCTCGTTAGCTACAAATCCTGAAGAAACCAAGTCTGCTGCTTCTTTGGTGATGGTTTTCAAGTAACTTCTGGGTATACCTGTTGTTTTACGCAATTTTCTTCCTTCAAAGTTGGGATCAGTTGCGGTGGGACAGTTCTTGATCCAGTGGTCTCGTCCACCACATCTGTAGCACATATAACCTGGCGGAGGAGCATCCTCTGGGTTCACAGGCTGATTGGGTTTATTATAAATAACTTTATGGTGAGACAATTCATCTTGCGTTTGCGCCCAAGCAGTGGATTGGTTTTCAAACATCATCTTGATCTTGTCCTCTTCACTCATGTTTTCGTCGATGGTTTGTTGATTATCAAGAATGTTACTGACGGAGGTGGTGTTAGCATTATTGATTGCCTTACGGTTGATTCTAGGTTTTCCACTCACATATCTGGACGCATTACCAAACTTTCCTGTTTTAGAAGCTGCTGGTGTTCTTTTTGCCAACACAAACGACGATCTAGGTATCACATCCTGATCCTGGTCGTATTCCAACTCCGGCTGTTCTGAGTGGTATAACTTCAAATCAAAATCCTGGCCTTCTCCCAACTGGTTTTGGTTGATGATTTCGTGTTTCAAATCGAACACATTGATACCTGTTCCGTCAAAATGGATGGTGCTTTGACTCTTCTGATGAAGAAACTTGTAGAACACAGTAGATGACATTTGTGGAAGTGCGAAAAATAATTCGCGAAGACTATAAACATGATTGAGTATGCTTGCACCAATGTTTCTTACAAGGAACAGTTGCCAACACGTGTGGTGAAGTTGCCTTTGAAGTACTCACAGACGAAGGATTCGAATGGTACCGTTGCTGACAATTTTGGTACGAAAATATCCAACTCCGGGAGCTTTGTTCACACTGGCAGTTTCATTTCCAGTTTGGCGGTTGATGTTTTGAACGATTTCAGGACTCTCACATTGACGCCTCTTCGAGGTCCAAAGGGAATTGATATACTGCTACAAAAGGTAATAGTGGAGTTGCCTAATAGGATATGTCCTGGGTGCTATTCTGTCAATGTAGTGGAAAATGGCGACGAAGATCCAGACTTGGTGGTTGATTTGTTGGATGAGAAGTACTTGTTCATGACCATTATAGTTAATTTGAAGGATTTCGTCAATAATAACACTGTTTCGGAATCTTTGAACCCATTCAGATTGGAAAACTTTAAGAAATGGGGTAATATATCGGTGCCTTATTCGTTTGAATTGCGTTCCAAACCTTTTAGCTTCAAGTCTTTAGACGCTTACAACTTCATTGTTTCTTTGACAGACGGTGGTTTGCTTCATTTTAAGAGATCTCGCATCTTGGAAGATTTTGATATCTACAACTTTGAGTCTAGTCCTAGTATATTTGGCTGGTTTAAGAAATCAGACGATAACAAAATAGTGGATTTGATCAAGAATAACCACGAGTTGATCACTTTGACGTCGAATAAGGTATTGAAGTTCTGGGACTTGAATACCCACGAATTGAAATCTACTCTTTCTTTGATGAACAATACTTTTCTCAAACCAGGTACTTACTTCAGAAAGGTGACTGAAGACTTGGTTATTTTCCATGCCACTAATTCTTTCGAAATCGATCACTTTGTCACATTTTACATGTTGAAGGACGGGAAACTTGAAAACTTCCAAATCACGGCACCTTTGAGACTGTGGTTCGTTCAAGACTTTCAAGTTGTTTTCAACGATGAAGCCAAAAAATTACTAATCTTGTGGAAGTCAAACATCTCCACTATTTTGGTTGAGTATATATTGGATGATTCATATCATATAAAGAGCATACAGTCACAGAACTTAAAGTCTGAATCACAATTACAGTCATTAACATACATATTCAAGGCAGACAACTTGAAATGCTATGATTATCTTACCTTATCTACCTCAATCAATACTGTACGTGAAAAGCTTGACTTACCGTTGATTTCAGAAAATGATGTGAGTGGAAGCTTAGAAGCCGTAGTGGCTGACACCATAAACAAATTGGACAAGCCATGGTTAATCAAGTCCATTTGTGAAGAATACAGCGTGATTGGCCAAGAGGGTCTTGCAATAGGTGTTTTCAGCAACGAGGTTATAATTCTCCAAACAAATAGTTTCGGCTACCTAAGACCCTTGAGTTTTTTCGAGAAGTTTGAAACCAGTAATGACGAGTTATCGGGAATTTTTAACAAATTGGATGTGAACTTGTCGTCCAAAACCATCCACAAAGCTTACGAATATATTTGCAACGCTCCACAGATGAATGCAGATGTTTCCAGTCATATCTTAGAGCTTACAGATATCAAGTTCATGACAGCAGAGGAAATAAGTTCCAGCTTGAACAACTGTGCAAATGCAATTGAAGTATTCAAGAGATTGGTAAACATAACAAATGAGCTTGATAGCGAGGAGAGCCATCAAATGACCAATCTTGATAGTTTAGACAAGATTGTTCTTGAGCAATCATTTAAAGACTTGTCAAAGAGCAACAAAATCGTGCTTACTAAGCTTGCAATTTTATTGTCACATATTGAATCAGATGGCTTTCAACCATTGCAATACATTGATAAGATTCATCAAGTTTTCCAAGATCTTGAAGCCATTGATTCGGTGGATTTCCAATATATTGCGTCCAAACCAATCCCACAAGGAAGCGTGATCACCAAATATGAATATCTATGCAAAATAATCGAAAACGAAGATTATTTAGTGGACTTAATAACACTGATTTTGAAAGACTCCAGAATTGCCCATAAGACTCCAAACTACAGCGTGATTTATAAGATCTTGCCTCGTATTAAGAACGAGTACTTATCTGGGCTTGTCTACTTGATGAATGACGATGAGAAGGCATTGGATTACTTGAGCTATGAAAACTACACCCTGTCCAAATTAGATTTCAATAGTTTTGGGGAGGAAATTATTTTCAATGCTGCTGACGAATCCAGTTACTACCACGAGTTATCAAAGTTGATTGCATGCAAATTTCCTTCAAAGGCTGTAGATTTCGAATTGAAGGCTATTTCCTTGAGTAACAATCCAGACATGAAACTCCAATATTATGACTCGTTGTTTAAATTGTCGATTAAATCCTTTGACTTGCCCCACATCTTGAATGCATTAACAAATTTGGAAGGATCTCCAAACTTTAAGAACTATTTAAAGATGATAATCTTGAAGTTAATCGAGTTCAAACGTGTAAATGAAATATTCGAACCGTTCTTCATTATGAAATATAAAACAGTTGACTTGATCTTAGGTGAATTAATCGAATCTCTGGATTTGATCACTTCCATCAGGTTCTTCGAAATTCTTTATTCCTGGAGAATCAAGCAAGGCGATAAGCATAGTGCCATACAAGGATTGTATGGATTCATTGTGAGGTTTGAAAATTCGAATTTAGGTTTAGCTGCTGCTGATTTGAAGTTGATATACTTGAAGATTCTTGAATTCTATCTTGTGATCATGAATGGATTAAAATCTTTTGAGGATAACGACGAGAGATGGTTGATTACAGACAAATTGCTTACGTTGAATGATATCAACAGTCAATATTCAAATTACTTGAAAAGATTGACAGACTTATAAAGATTAATACAATATAAAAGGAACTACCAATAAACTAGCCTAGGTTCATAGTATTACCTGCACCCTTTGGATTGTCGTCTTTCCAATCATCCCACTCTCTTTTCCTCAATTCTTCCTCTTCGTCGTCTTCGTCGGTGTCATTGTCTGGTTTGGGTTCTTCTGGTTTCAACATTTTTCCATTAGCCAATTCATAGTCTAAATATTCTTCCACGGTCATGGAAGGCAACACTTGACCAGTTCCAAAAACTTTTTCACGAAGTGATTCTCTTGTGATTGTGAAAGGTTGAAGAATTTTTCCATTCTTTATCAAATCATTGATCTTCACATTTCTAGGTATGGACTCAAGTCTAGTTGTGTAGTCATCGTCCCCGGATTTTTCGTTCTTTATTTCTTGTATGCTTGGTACTGTTGGTCTAGACTTGAGTACCTGTAATTCCATATCTATCAAACTAACTGCATTTAAGCATTTCACCACCAATACCTTAATTTCGTCCACATATAAATCTCTTCTGGTATCTTCGTCAAAGCTATCTTCACTACCAGAATCTCTCAAGGCACCAATTCTGTGTTTGAGATCTTTTTCATATTTGTACTCCTGTATTTTCTCATCTCTACTCAATTGCAACCCATCCATCTGTTTGGTCTGTAACTTATTCAAGATTTCAAAGCTTTTGAGTGTGGTTAAGTACTCATTATAGCACTCTTTTGCCTTTTCAAGGTTTTCTTTTTTGAACTCAACACCAACCTGGTCACCATCACTCATAACTATGCTGTATAAATCACCCAAATAGTAGTCTACATTCAAGTACGGCAAGTACGCAGGGTTGATGTCCTCGAATAGTTCATTATCACTAAATAAGTCAAGGGAGATAATCATGTTTTTGATAGTATTGAACAGTTTTATTAAGCCCAAAAGCCGAGATTGGAATTCAACAGTATTCTTAGGACTTATATCTTGGACTAGTTGATAATTTGTTATCAAACTTTTGTATTTTTCACTGACGGTTTGATTCTCTTCACTCATGATACTTTTGGTTTTTCGCGATCCATAGTTAAGAAGGTAGGAAGTAAGAAAAATTGTAATGGGAGTCCTATTGACTTGTAGAGGAGAGATAGATTCAGAGTGACTTTTGCATTGAAATTGAGCAGATAAAGGCTTTAAAATTTCAAAGTCTTTTAAGGCTTAAAAAATTGATACATTTGACACTTTAAAAGAAGTTTTATTTCTTACTATAACAAGATCACACTAGTAATCTCACAATAACGAGCTCAAAATAACAAGCTCAAAATAAAGAGTTCACAAGAACAAGATCACAATAAGTTCACAAGAACAAGATCAAAATAAGTTTACAACAACAAGCTGACAACAACAAGCTGACAACAACAAGCTGACAATAACCAATCGAATTACATTTTTTACACAACTGATCAAGTTCTGTGAATTCAGAGTAATTTCATTTTCGTTCACAAACTGGTCTTGGGTCAGAACAGAATCTAACGAGTCAACCCAATACCTAACACGCAACACCACGAAAGAAATCACCGAATCAACCGTGAAGTTCCAATTCTGAAGTTGCTCGCCAATACTTACCCCAGAATCCAAACATAAATATTACGTTAGAAAAAGCTATCAGAAGGTGTTGATGCAACACAAAAATCGTAAGCGCATATTTGGCACATGTGATGCACCACATCAACACATCAACAGACTGCGGGACTTCACACTCTACCACCACAACCTCACTTGAACCTAAACTGCCTCTACAAGAATACTGCCAATGTAGTATGCAGCGACGTGGACTCGGGCCAAAGGTAATTACTTCTCACACCACCCGGAAACGTTTACCCCATATTTCACAGGTAGCTGCATCACATCAACAAACATACTCTAACTCGCCTGTTTGATCACTATTCTGCTACAGCAACTGGATCCAGTGTATGATATCATAGACTTTCAGTTTTAGTCAGGACACATCAAACGGATGTGTGTGTTCCAGCGAATGTGGTCTATTTTTCACCACCTGGTGAGGTCTCTGGCACGACACTGCGGGCCTGGATATTTCTCGCCCGGAGTCAGGAACAATTGCTGTGAGATGGTGCTAAATAAGTGTCCAACAACCACCAGTGATTATCCACTCTGGTTAGCACAATTGACTTCCATCTTCATCTCTATGTAGCTTTGGCTCCAGTTTCGGCCTCTAACCAAACTAAAAGTATGGTCCTTCAGGTACAAAAGACAATCATCTGACTGATCTCAGGTGATGATTCCTCACCGAATATAAAAGGGGAGACAAATCCTCGACGAAAACTATTAATTTCATATTCTTTTACGAAGTTTATAAATACATCAATTGAAAAATGTCTGCTGTTTTAAAGAAATCCGGTGTCATCTACGGTGATGATGTCAAAGACTTGTTCTTGTATGCCCAAGAAAAGGGTTTCGCTATTCCAGCCATTAACGTCACCTCCTCCTCCACTGTTGTTTCTGCTTTAGAAGCTGCCAGAGACAGCAAGTCTCCAATCATCTTGCAAACCTCTCAAGGTGGTGCTGCTTACTTTGCTGGTAAGGGTGTTGACAACAAAGACCAAGCTGCTTCCATTGCTGGTTCAATTGCTGCTGCTCACTACATCAGAGCCATCGCTCCAACCTACGGTATCCCAGTTGTCTTGCACACTGATCACTGTGCTAAGAAATTGTTGCAATGGTTCGACGGTATGTTGGCTGCCGACGAAGAATTCTTCGCTGCCAACGGTACCCCATTGTTCTCCTCCCACATGTTGGATTTGTCCGAAGAATCCGATGAAGAAAACATTGAAACCTGTGTGAAGTACTTCACCAGAATGGCCAAGATGAACCAATGGTTAGAAATGGAAATCGGTATTACTGGTGGTGAAGAAGATGGTGTTAACAACGAACACGTTGAAAAGGACTCCCTTTACACCTCCCCAGAAACCGTCTTCAAGGTCCACGAAGCTTTGCACCCAATTTCTCCAAACTTCTCCATTGCTGCTGCTTTCGGTAACGTCCACGGTGTCTACAAGCCAGGTAACGTTCAATTGAAGCCAGAAATCTTGGGTGACCACCAAGCTTTCGCTAAGAAGCAAACCGGTTCTGCCTCCGACTTCCCATTGTTCTTGGTTTTCCACGGTGGTTCTGGTTCTACTCAACAAGAATTCGACACTGCTATCAAGAACGGTGTTGTCAAGGTTAACTTGGATACCGACTGTCAATACGCTTACTTGACTGGTATCAGAGATTACGTCTTGAACAAGAAGGACTACATCATGGCCCAAGTTGGTAACCCAGATGGTGAAGACAAGCCAAACAAGAAGTACTTTGACCCAAGAGTCTGGGTTAGAGAAGGTGAAAAGACCATGTCTGCTAGAATTGCTGACGCTTTGTCTATCTTCCACACCAAGGACCAACTTTAAATGATTACGTAGATAGTTTAAAATACATGTATAATTGAGTAATTTTCAGATCTCTTGAAAAGATTGTCTAAGAAGATTAAGCACATCAACTGCAGGTATGAATGAAAGCAATTACTTAGGCAATATTATAGATTAGTACAAAGAACTTAAGTGCAGCTAGTAACTATGATAAATAAAGAATAAACTGAAGAAGCAGAAGACGTTATGAGCAAAAGAGAAGCACCAAGTTAATAACTAAAGAGAATATCAAAAATATCCATTCTATCAGCACACAAATATCAACATTCGTAAGCTGCAGATTCAACCTTCCACTAAGTAAATAATCAATTATACTTATTTAAAAACACATGAGCTTCCAAAACCAATAATAAACTGTAGCAAATAAGTATCTTACTAACCTTTTTTGGGAAGATATGCATTGGTTGCAAAATGTCATTTCAGGAAACCTCTTTTGACTGATGACAAATGCGCGGCCTCTGATTGGCCAAAACAATCACCTGACTGGAATGTATTGACTGCAAAAAAAAAGTATTTAAAGAGGGAGGTTTGCAGCTATTCACTTATACAAAAATAAATAAAATGGTTTGTTCTAAAAGTGAATGTGTTTGTGCCAAGAAATCTACCTGCTCCTGTGGTGCCAGAGCTGCTTTGGACTGTAACTGTTCTAAGGCTGCTGTTGAAAATGTGGCTCCAAATGCCGCAGATGCTTGTTCCTGTGGTAAGAGAACAAAGTCTAGCTGTACTTGCGGGGCTCATGGCGAATGTAGAGAAGGTGAAGTTGACTTTACTCACATGAAGTAATCATTTGCATAGATCTTTTTGCATAGCTAAATAGGAAATAATAATGTACAGTAGGTTTTTTCGGATTTCTTTGTGTTTGAAGTAGTATTTTGTCTGATTCAACATTGAACTTATTATTTGTAGACGGACGGTTCTAATAAGCAATTTCACCACAATTGCTGCCAATTCAACGTAGAATAAACCATGCTATGATAAAAACTGTTGCTGATGATGAGATTATTAGTGCGAGATTTTCAATTTCTTACACCAATGAAACTATCGGGAATACAGAAACAAGTAATTCATCAGTACAGATCTTGTATGAGACAGGTCAAACATAAGCCATTAGAGACACAGGAACACTGGCGGACTTTCATTCATGACGAGTATGCCAAATTTAAAGGTATACCCAAAAAGCAATTCAGTGCTATTGAACATCTTCTAAGAACTGGTGCAAGAAAACTAGAAATGTATCTGAACCCACAACTTAAGGATATCAGTTAAATGGAGACTTACACAATTCATACTTCAAACAGCTAAATTTCAAGCAAAACCACCCAATGCAAATATCAGAGTTAATATCAGAGTTAAAAATCAGAGTTAATATCAAAGTTAAAAATCAGAGTTAAATATCAGAGTTAATATCAGAGTTAATATCAGAGTTAATATCAAAGTTAAAAATCAGAGTTAAATATCAGAGTTAATATCAGAGTTAATATCAGAGTTAATATCAAAGTTAAAAATCAGAGTTAAATATCAGAGTTAATATCAGAGTTAATATCAGAGTTAATATCAGAGTTAATATCAGAGTTAATATCAGAGTTAATATCAGAGTTAATATCAGAGTTAATATCAGAGTTAAAAATCAGAGTTAAATATCACAGACTAATATAATCAACTTTCCATATATCAATATAAAATTTTATCATAATTATTGAATAAAAATTCGGTAACATCATTTCTATGTCCCATATCCATCATTTCACGTTGTCCTGTTTCGTCTCTTGCTAAAGTAGGTGCAAAAACAACAGACAAGTTCTTGAAGTTCATTCTATTCACGTCTGAGTAGCTGTTTATCAAGTTTAGATGTTTACACAATTCCAGAAGCACTTGTCTGTTGGAATTGGGCAAGCTTTTGACCACTGTTTGTTTGAATTCCTGGATTCTTTTGACTGGATCACTGATGTTGTTCAACTTGATAAACTCATCATACAAATCATATGGAATAAGCGGATCAGGAATCTTTCTCAAGTACCGCTTCAAGGCTGATGTAACAGCATTTATGTCACAATCCAAGGTTTCTGTCAACCTAGTCATAGCCTTTTCATCATAATTTTTAGGATTGATGTTTGAAAACGCCTGTTCAATTGCTTGAATAGTCAGGTTTCCTCCACTGATTCTGTAGATTCCTTCCATATCAAGGCCTCTTGTCTCTACTTCTTTCAAGCATCTGGTGACAATCAATGGCATCGCTGTATTTTCATGCTTGGATCTCATTTCAATGCTAGAATGGAACAACGGAACCTCATCACCGCCACCAATGTTATTGATGTTATTGTTCAAAAGTGAGTCTAGTATGTTTGAAGATCTAGATTTTGCCATTTGACCAAAACTTCTCTTGGACTCAAGCTCATCTTCAGTTCTATTTGGCAGTGAACTTATGGTGACTACATGCGGAATTGCTAAATTATTGGTGCTAATACTGCTGCTCATATTATTTACACCATTCACATTATTAAATCCAATTTTAGCTCTTCTCCAAAACTTCAACTTCGTGGCCTTTTGGGTTTCGATTTGCTCATCAATTTCTGGTATGGCATTAACAAGCGATGATGATGAATTCGAAGCGTATCTTGATATTTCTTCGGACACTGCAGGAGATTGTTTAACGTCAAGCTCTTTCCTCTGCAATTTTAAGTCGTTGATCTCTTTCATTATTTGGTTGTACATCTTGAGTTCGTCATTAAACTTGTTTTTCAAAGACGAGATTTCAGTGTTTAGTTTGGACTTATCATCTTGTAACCTTCTGACATCATTCAGTAAGCTCTTCTTGGTAACATCCAATTGAGTAACTTCCATTTTCATTCTTTGAATTTCTTGTTCAATTTCCAAACCATGGTTCAACACATGGACAGGAACCAGGTTCTCTGAATTGGATCTGCTATGATAGGTGAAAATAGGAGGACTAATCAAGTTTGCGAGGCCGTTACCACTAATAGAGCCATCACTTACATGTCTTGAATGCCCCTTATCTTCCTTTTTAAAGAAACTCTTGATACCAGTGCTGTTACCTCCACTAACTGATCTCTTATGTCTCAAACCTAATCTTGGAGTTCTGAGAATACTTTGTTTTCTGACAAGTTGCTCAGGAGTACCAGAGTTTGAACCTGGAGCAAGGTTGCTCTCATTTTCATCCTCCAAGTTAGTCACAGAAGGGGTTGGATTAACAACAAATTTACCATTCTTAAATAAATTGGAGTTAGTTGAGTTTGTTCTCTTCTTTAACACATCGTGTTGATCGTTATATTCGATTCCCTCTAATCCTAAACCGTTGAGTAAGTCTTCATTACCGCTTGTAATGGCATCTAAGTAATAAAGATCAGAAGCAGAAAGTTTACTTCCATTAGGTGTATTTGGGACTGAAGGCACTGAAGGTAAAGGAGCACGAGGAGGCGGAGAAACAATGCTAGATGGTGGCTGGGTCTTTTTCTTTGGTGTCAGAAGATCTTGATGGTCTGGAAATGAACTTTCAACTGTTTCCTGGTCGATTGTGTCCTCAAGAGAAATAGAATCTTCTTGGGCATCATGATAGATGTTTTCAATATCCTCCACAACTCTCGCATGCCTATTAGCTTTAGCTATCGGACTAGTGCAGTCAGCTCTCAGCTTTGTGTCTTCCACATATAATGAGTTTTTATCGATCAAAGTGTCAGGACTTCTTGGAGACCGAAAATTTTCTGTTTTTTGGTTTGGACTTAAAATAAGCAAATTCTTTCCTTGGAATGTTGTATGAGAAATTGAAGTTGGTGACTCAAGTTTCTTCACGTCACCGAAACCATTCAATGCAGGTGCTGGTTGTAAGTATTGTCTTGAAGGAGTACTTGGATTTCCAGCAGTAGAAGTGACAGAACGTTGGTTTAGCTCGTCGTCAGAATCGTTAATTTCTTCAATTGAAAGTTCTCTTTCAATTGCCTTAAGAGGTTGAGGATGTACGACCTTTTGTTGGTTAGGATCTAACGATTTTCTGAAGCTTTCTCCCAACTTTAGAGTCTCCACAGGTGAGCCAGTCACAGTAGGTGCGGTGGAGGTTGGAATGCCTGGTGGTAGTACCGGAGTGATTGGTAGGTCTTTGTCTTTTGATAATGCTGAAGTGGATCTGGAAATATCTCTAAATAAGTTAAGGTTGCTGGAAGCCTTAGAGTCTAAGTTTGGAGTAGGGCTCCGAGAGCGTTCATAAAGGTCGTACAAGTCACTTTGGGCGTGGCTGGAGTTTGCAGTATGAAGGCTGACATTGCTGTAGGAAAAGCTGTTGGTGGATGTAACTTGGTTTTGGGATGGAGAAGTAGAATTAGGATGGACAATGTGTCTAGGTTGATATAATGGTCTTTCCTCATCATCCACGAGATTATTGATTGTATTGAAGGAGCTAGCACTTGATCTTGCCGAATTGCTTTCCTTCAATAGCTGTTGTTGTTGTTTCTTCATGTCGTACCTCTTCTTTTTGGCCATCAACTTTTCATGGCAACTCATGCAAAACAAACCTTTGGACGTCCTAGCGTACCTTAGGTCTTCAATCTTTTGTTTACAAGCCCTACATTTGAAACACGACGAGCAGTACGCTTGGTCTCCGGTCAATATAGCCAAATCGTCGATTTTCTTTCCACACTGTTTACAGTTATATGAACAATTGGAACAGATCAAGTTACCATTTCCCAACACTAGGAAGTTGGAATTGCAACCCAAGGAGCTGTTACACTTCGAACACTTGAAGCAGCTGATGTGCCATCTATCTTCACCTAATTCATACGCGTGTCCTTCGTAGATAGGCAAGTCACACTTCTTACAGTTCTGTATTCTTCCTTCGAGAAATGGATCATTATTCCCTGGAGATATAGACATATTCTGAGACATAGCGAGCGTGTGTGCTTAGACGAGTAAATGTGGTCCACTGATTGTGGTGATTAAAGTTGAAGTTGCAATTTTTTTGAGGACCAATCCTGCCGTGTTTTGAAGGAATCCTGCTATTTTATTGAGTAATAATGCTGATATAGAAGTGGCTATAGATGGATATCGAATGTCTTGTGGTTAGGAGCAACCCGTGGAACGTATCCTTGAAATAATTCGATGAAACAATTGCGAATTTTAGATCCAATAATCGGAGCTGGTGGGAAAACGATGGTGCGAAAGGCGCGAACTTGGTGAGGTTCTAGAACGAGGATCTGGAAGTACGTGGGGCGAGAAATAACTCGAGTATTTTTGGAGGATGTAAAGTGTTAGAATGCTTCACTTCTAAGGTGTCAGAGGTGAAACATGATGATTTGGGATGTAATTTAAGATTGAGTTATTAGATTGGCATGTATGCCGATTACTAGAGGCGGCAAACAAGTACGTTTCATAATGTTAATTGGATCTAGACTGGCGTCAATTGTAGTTTGTTACATGCGACAATGTCTATAAGATATGAACCTAGACCACGAATGGAGTAGAGTGCTGGGGATAATTAAAGGAACCGGTTGCGAGATTCTGCATATGGAAGCAGTTATAAGTATCTCATGTGTGAATGATTGCAGTTCTCTTTGTTATGGGATTGCTGAATATAGTGTTTCTGATAGACACAGCTATTCAACAATATATGTGAGCCCAAGTCACTATGACCAGAAAAGTATTCAACAGTTGCCTTCATTCGTTGGCTAAGTAGTTTTCAGTTTCATGTTGATTATTTTCCTAACATTTCTTGTATTTTTTCACCACCTTTTCAAAACTACTCCAGTAAGAGCATGTTTTTCTGAGGTTGAAAACTACACCTTAAGTAGTATATATCCAACTCATAGTTCTATTAACATCTATAATAACCGCAATATTTATCACCGATCACTTCTTTTTCCTTTAAAGCTCCTCTGCAGTCAAATCTCGCTTGATTTTGAAAGGATGCCCACGCCAGTCGATTTCCTGCCCCATGATGGCTATTATCCAGATAGGCAAGGCAAAAACCTCTCGCAAAGACCATACGAATAACCATGTCATTTTATCCTGGTTGTTGTTGGAGAAGTGAACCCATTCTGGTAAGTTCTGTGACAGGAGTAGGTTTGATATCAAGATCAAGTATTGGCAAAAGTCAGTAGCGCACCATAGTACCATATGCAAAGCAAAAATAAAAGGTATAAAGTAGCGTCCATAACAAAGGTAGCTAATGGAAAGAGTTCCAAATAGTCCACACACTAAGGACTCGGTAGTGGGCTCGATTAACGTGGCCATGAACACCATGTACTTTCTAACTCTCAACCATCTGATTCTACGCTTGAAAAACTCAATCACACCGTGTTTAGAGTCCTCTAGTTTGTTTAAGGGCTGGATCACGATATCGGTAGTCAATGTAGTTCTGCAGAACAAAAATTCCCACATAGCAATTGCTATCATGTTATCCTCACCAATATATTTAGCAAAGAATTTGATGCTGTTTCCTGGTCCTAGATGGCTCAACTGCTTAGCCAGCTGTTTAATGGCCATATCCTGAAAGAAAGAATTATTGCTGAAAGGAATTTTGGCAACGGCAGTGTCCAAGTCAGATCTACGGAACAAGTTGGATTTTCCATTTACACAAGGAGCGATATTCACCTTGTTTAGGCTGACGTAGAACTTCGAATGGGAGGAGAACAAAAACATCTCGTCTAGCTTGTTTCCAATTTTGCTGAAGATGGAATTGTCTCTGTTGATTGCCATAGCCAAAGGAACGTGGTGCACCAACTTGACCTTCCTGGGGCTGCTATTGCGTTGTCCCCCATTGATCAAGTTTTCATTCAAAGCTTTCACTGAATTTTTCAAATTGTTGCATGGAGCCCATACATTTGAATCCATAATCCACAAAATATCATATTTAGCATTCAAAAACCCTTTAGCAAGATTATTTACCTTGGGATTCGGCCCATAGTGATCCAAATTGACTCCATTTCCGTCGTAGCTTGATATGTAGATCTTGGCATCGATATTAGGATACTTTGCAATGAGTGATTGCACAATGGGTATGGATGGATCTGATTTTTCATCCACACAAAATATGATTTCTAGTTTGGAAGCGGGATAGTTTTGCATAAACGAGCTTTCTAAACAGCTTTCTAGCTCTGGATCCACACCCTTGATCGGCCTTAATACAGTCACAGGCTCAAAGTTGCTAAGCTCATGATACTTTTTGTGGTTGTAGTTTGTGTATATCTCATAGAACCCGTTCAAGGCCACCGCTATTATGAACACATACCATATCAATAGTACTATGCATACAATCTTCCAGAGGTCTGCCATTGTGTAATTCAGACGTGTTCTATACGAAAAAGGTTTTTACAGGCACGTATTTTGAAATTTTGCTATTATTTTGAAATTTTGCCATTAATTTTCAATTTTGTCTCATTTCGTTTTTACGAACTGCATAAACACCCATCACCTATTACGTAATAATTCGGTACTTGAAGGCTGTGATGATTCGGGTTATTACGTTTGGTGAGGTTGGTACTTAATGATACAGATTTGTGTAGATTTGTGTTCTGGTATTAGATTTGTGTTCAAGCTTACTGTTCTATGTTTTCTGTCCATGTCTTATTTCTGTCCATGTCTTATTTCTGTCCATATGTACTGTTCTTACTTCCATAATCCCTATATTACCTACTTCCCTATAACTTGATTGAACCTCTCCTGAAGCATTGATCCCATTTCTCTTGAAGAATTCAAGTCCTCCGAATGACTTACATCTTTAGCTTGTTTATCATCAACCACCACATCCTCAAATAGATTCGAAAATGACCGTGATTGTGAAGTGTTATCTCTGGAATTCTTGGTTTCATTCATCTTCTCCTGGTTCATTATAGAATGATATAACGTCGACTGAACTGAGTTGCTCTTGCCGGTCTTGTCTTCTAAAAATACATTATCCTCATCCAACTTTCTCTTTCTGCTAATTTCTTCAGATTTCTTTTGGATTTCAATAGTATCAAGATCGGGAAATGGTGGTGCCTCTTCGTCCTCATCGTCGTCATTGGCCTGTTTATCCACGGTAATTAGCACTGGCGGTTTGATTTCACTTATGTCCTCCTGGTATTGTTGTCTTATTTCGATAGGAGTCTTGATATACGAATTTCTTTGCAGTCCTTTATTGCTTCCCAAACCCATACGTTCAAACTGAGGAGTACGTGGAAACCGCTGAAAATCGCCTTCGTTCTCTTCCTCGTTATTAAGTACCACTGGTGAAAGCTTGCCAAGGGTATTGATTTGTTCATCGAATTCATTATCTGGGATGCTACTGTTAAGATTTCTGTCTGGAGCATTACTGCTGGGAGGGGCACTGGTACCGTTTCCATTGTTTTCGTCTGAATATGCGTTTATTTCCGATTCCAAGGTAGGTGGTTTTGGTAGCGTTGGTGACGAGTCTAAGAGGTCCTGGATCATAGATGACCGTCTTCTAGCATCATCCATAGCTCTGTTTGGGGTTTTATTCTTTTTGGGACTTGCAATAAACCTCTGGTATCTGTCTAATGACTTTCTTAATCCAAAAGATACGGCTTCATCTGTTTTTGGTGATGTGATTTTGTTCATTAAAGCTGGTGGATGAAGACTCAAACTATCAGTTGAGTCGAATTTTCTTGCAAGTTTTGAATCTGATTTAAATGGATGATTAAGCTGGGGCGTAGAAGCTACAAACTTCTTTTGATTGGTATTAGGGTGATCTGTAGACCAAGTAGGTGTCAGTTCTTCGATATTTCCCTTCAACAATGGCTTTTTGAACGAAACCGCTTCCTTTTTGTCAGCCAACTCGCCATCTGCAACATTTTTCGCTAAATTATCTGCCTCCTGTTCTTCTTCATCCTCCAGAACCAAAATATTGTTGTCTAGACTCTTCAACTGGTCTTTAGTGAGCAGCTCCCTGCTTTCAAGTTCCACGTGGAGGGCATTTTCAAAAAAGTACTTCCAGTAGTTCAGATTCTTCCATACTTTATCGCTGGCATTGGCATACTTTCTGATAATTGGGAATATCCTATCATTGATTATGGTGTTTGATTTTGAGAGATTTGTGTCTATTTCTTGTAAAGTCAACGTAATCTGCTGCTGCAAGTTTTCCAACTCCATAGTAGCCGATAACCGTTCATCCATATCCTCAGATGCACCGGGGTTCAATGACTTCCTTGCAGAAGATGGTGCAATGGAGTATCTCTTCATGGTTTGTTTTGAATATAACGCGCACTCAATCTTCGCACAATCATCTTTTTTTAAGTAGTATGGGAAACGCAATGTCATTGTCATTTGCTCCAGAGTGTAACGAGAAGAAGACCAAGTACGATGACTGCTTCAACAAATGGTATACGGAGAAGTTCTTGAAAGGAGAGTCTTTGCAAAATGAGTGCACCGGTTTGTGGGATGATTATATTAGTTGCGTGAACACGGCATTGGCAGCTCATCAGATCAAGCCTATCTTGGACAAGGCTCGTGAGGACCAACCGTTTAGCCACGAAGAGATCAAGAAGAATTTGGATGAAAAGAAATAACTTGTATATAGCTCTTAGAATGTATTTCTTTTGTTTTGGTAACTGTTTAAAATCTTCCATATTGATTAATTTATTATTCATATTTACGTAATAATCATCTAAACAACTATTTCGTTTCTTATATTTACGTAATAATCATCTAAACAACATATTTCGTTTCTTATATTTACTGAATAGTCTACAGAAGTATCACCGGTATCTAATTTTCTACATATCTAAAACTTCAGTCAAGTCTCCAGTGACATCAACATCCACCCCAGTCATCTTAGTCTTCACAATTCCACAAACCCCATTCCATACCTTATCCACAACCCACTTCAAGTCTCCACTTTGCTTAAAGTCGGGATATGCATTTACCTCGACCAACCAAGCATTTAACTGGGCATCAACAAGGAAATCTACCCCAAAAACCTCGGTGGCATTGCTGAGCATCTGGAAATTGATCTTATCAGATTCAGCAGCCATGAAAAGATCACGGGCTATTTGACAGATCTGGTTGAAGATGATGTTTTTTTCAAACTTGGAGAGTGCAATTTCCGAGAATGGAATCACTTGAGGTTTTTCCTGAAGACATGAATTGGTAAGGTGTCCTTTCATATCAATATGTGTTTCATTGTCATCGGATGTGTTGTAGGGCAGGTCTGCAAACAAAACCAACATTTCGTTGGCCACCCAAACCTTGAGTGCTCCACTAGCAACTATATAAACACGCAAATGGAACTTTTTATTGTCATATTGACCCAACAAAAGTGGTGGAATATACTGCTGGATAATAAAATGACGTAACTGAGAAATGATGATACCGTTGCCCGATTCTTTAACCTTTTCTTCTGCTTCATCTTCATCATCTGTTCCGTTACCGTATTCTTCTTCAAACAGATTGAAAATGGCCTGGAGCTGGTCTTGTGTCTTGAAAACTCTAATCCCTTGACCTTTATCACTCATACTAGGCTTAACAAGCCACAAATTTCCATCTTCTCTCCAGTCGCATTCATCCAAAGCATCATCCAAGAACTCGGCATAATCCAATTCCAAGTCAAAACTCTCAGGAACCGATCTGTTCAAAATCAGTGATGGGTGTTTGGCAACATAGTGACGAACTGTGGAAGCGAGATAATGTTTTCTGATCAAAGCTTTACGGTAAATGTAGCTCGGAGTGAAATATAACGGATCAGTGATTCTGTCGAAATCAATCAGTTCATAGTCTGCATAATGGAACACTGGAGCTGTGCTTGAAATAGTAGAAGTTATTGGAATCAGATGGGATTTCAAACCCTTGGAAATGCAATCAAAGATATAGTCGTGTGAGTCAATATCAAGGAAACATGATGGGAGTTCGGCTTCTGGTTCTAAAGGAATCTCACCTTGTAAAGGTTCAACTTCCATGAATTTAGCCCTTAAAGGAGTAACACTTATGTCCCCGTTAAGCAAAACGCGATTATCGCTGTGTGATAAGTCCAGCAACCCGTCTTTATAGATCTTTTTGAAATCAGGGTTCCATTTATAACCATCACCATCCTTTTCATAAATGGATTTTCCCCATTTATTATTCAAGATGGGAGCGAAAAAAGCCTTTGCATCAAGAACATTAGGTCCTAAAGGAACATTGATGCTGTATAACTCGACATGTTTGTTCCAGTTTGAGTACAATTGTTCTATCACTTTCACAGCCATGACACTGGCATTTTTTATTTCCTGATTAGAATGCACTTTGTCGTATGAATAACTCAAGGCTATGGATGGCTTTTCGTGCAAAGCTCCTTCCATAGCACTTCCAACAGTACCGCTGGCAAGAATATACAAATTGCTCAGATTCTTACCGAAATTAGGCCCCGATACCACCAAATCTACATCAGGGATCAAGTGATTCAAGGCCAAATCAGTACAAGCAGCAGGTGTAGAGTCGACCAAAATCCACTTCAAGTACCCTTCGACTTCAAATTCGGGGTTTGGTACGTCAAAAGGACCTTCGTGTTTATTCAAATCTTCAGGCATCACCTCCGACAGTTCTGGTTTAGTATAGATGTACGACAACCCCACTATCTTTCCTGCGAAATGAGCCTTGCCGATCCAGGATCTTTGTTGATTAGGAACAACTATGGACAATTTCCAATTCTTTCGTAACGCTTCATCGATGAAAAGCTTTATGTAAGGGCACGATTTGTCGTCCAATGGACCATCATCGTTAACTAAAAGTACATGCATTTTGACATTTTTCTCATCGCGAGTGCGAAAGTTCAACGAAGACATAAAAACTACACCAGGGCCCGATACATTAAAGGTATAGAAAGCAAGAGCCATGAGTTTTTTTATGGGAAATTTGGAGGACACTTCGGTGGTGGATCCTGAAAAAATGAAGATTGCAGCCATCCAGTTCGAAGCACAAGCCACGACGTTCAATAAGTTGCTAGCCATGTGTGAATCGAAGTGCATAGGCCATACGTACGGAGAGGGAGACTTGGCAAGCGGAGAACAAAGTTGTGTGGATAGATGTGTTGTAAAGTATTTTAAGGCTAATCAGGTAGTGGGAAAGGAGGTGCTGTATAATAGCAGATTCAGTATTAACAAGATGCCTGGGTATGAGAAGGCGAAGGAGATGATGAATAAGTAATGTATATAGAATAGACGTTTTGCTAACATTACTGGTAGTTTGTTAAATTTCATCAGTAGGTTTGTGGGTGGTTTGCTTTTAGTAGCGGTTTTAGAGGTTTTAGCGGTTTTAGCGGTTTTAGTTCTAGTAGCGGTTTTAGAGGTTTTCTAGTAGCGTTTTTAGAGCCTTTTTAGAGGGTATGAAAAACAAGACTACAACCATTTTTATATTAACAGCCCTCCCTTAAATACTCTTCTCGTTAGCTTCTTCTGTCAATGACTCCTTACCAAAACTCCAAACACTCCTAGAAGAACTACGGCAAATTAAATTATTTACCCCATGTTTCAAACTATGGTCACTAGACCTTTATACTCGCATCAATTTGATATCAATACTTACAATATAATCTCCTATTTCCTTTCCATAAACAACCATCTCCGTATATATAAGCCAATCGCCCACCACCAGCGTATTCGTGACCAGTACTAAGTTAGGTTGGCTGCAAAACTACACAACCGGTGGTCGTGCGATACTCAAGAAACTTGACCAAAACCGTTCGTCGAAATTGGAAAAATGAGTGAAAAATTCTACTACATCATTCACAAAGCAAATGTCAGGACGAAAATATAAGAACCAGCAGAAGAGATTTAATAACGGCACCACCGCAAACGGGACCAATGGCTCGGGCACAGTAAACGGTATAGACGCAAAAGAACTCGCCAGCTTACAGGAAATGTTCCCAGACTGGAGTGCAGATGATTTGGTCAGCATTTTGAACGAAAACAATAAAGACTTTGAAGTGGTTGTGGACTTGATAGTTTCTGGCAAAGTGTCGAAATGGGAATCCACCACCAAGAAGAAAGAGCCTGTACATAAAGACAAAGACCACAAAGACAAAGATCACAAAGACAAAGACACAGTTTTCCACAGGGAACCAAGAGAACCAAAGGAACTCAAAGAACCAAAGGACAAGAAAAAGAAGGGTAAATCTGTACCTGCTAAGAAACCTGTTCCTACGGTTAGCAATGGAACTTTGCCTGTGCCTGTGAGTGCTGGATCATCTTGGGCAGCTGCTTTAACTGGTAAGAAGGACGAACCTAAGGAAGAGCCAAAGGAGGAATCAAACGAAGAACCAAAGGAAGAGATCAAAGAGAAACCAAAGGAAGAACCCAAGGTAGAATCTAAACCTAAGGAACCAAAAGAACCAAGAGAAAAGAAGGAAAAGAAAAAAGACGTCAAGACTGAGAAGCCAGTTGAGAAGAAAGGAACCTGGGCTTCGATGTTGACACCAAAGCCAGCTGCTCCAAAACCAAAGGTGGAAAAGAAGGAAAAGAAGATTGAAGACATAACTATCAAGGAAATCCAAGATATGATTCCAAAGGTTCCGGAAGTGGAACCAGTTGCCGAGCCAATTACCGAGCCTGTTGCTGAGCCGGTGGAGGAAGTTGTTGAAGAAGTTGAAGAACCAGTTAAGGAAGAACCAAAAGAAGAAATCAAACAAGAAACTAAGGACGAACCTTCTGTTATCTTGCCAAACAATAACAACTTGAACAACATTGGAGTTACCTTCGGATCTCTTTCTGTGGAAGAAAACAAAGACAAAAACTACTATTATCAACAACCAGTTCCAGTAGCTCAGCCAGTTCCAGTTGCCCAACCAGTTCCAGTTGCCCAACCAGTTCCAGTTGCCCAACCACTGCAACAACAGCCACTGCAACCACAACAACAGCAACAACAAGTCCAACAGCAACCACAACCAGCTCAACCAGCTCAACCAGCTCAACCAGCTCAACCTCAAGCATCTGCTCCACCTCAACAGGCTGCTCCACAAAGCTCTCAAGCTGCTCCACAAAATGGTCAGAACGGTCAGTACGACTACTACCAGCAATTCAACCAACAATCACAATTCCAAAATAACCAATACGTTGATTACTCCAACTACAACCAGATGTTTGCTGCTCAGCAAATGGCTGTTCTCCAGCAAATGGCCGCTCAAAACCAAACGTCAAATGCCACTAGTGCCAGTGGTGAGTTTGAATCTAGCCCTGTCAACTTGAACCAGCAAACCTACTTGCAGCAACCAGGTCAACAACCAAACCAACAAGTGCAACCACAGGTTCCAACCCAGCAATTACCAGGTCAACAACCTAACCAACAAATTCCTGGTGGTCAACAGATGCCCCAGGTTCCAGGTCAAGTTCCATTTGGATATCCTTACTACTATAATTACTTTAACCAACCATTCTACAACAATGGGTTCTCTCAACCAGGCCAACCACAATCACAGGCTCAGCCACAGAGCCAACCCCAATCCCAGGGCCAACCAGGACAACAAGCTCCTCCACAGACTCAGGCTCAACCACAAGTTCAAGGCCAACCAGGACAACCATACGGTTACCAACAATATCCACAGTACGGATATCAAGATTCTCAATATAGGGGCTGGTATTAATGATTTATAGGTATATACTGTATGTATTCTAGGTTCTAACGTGTTGTAGTTCAGAAAACATCCAAAGTGGCTGCAAAAATGTCTCCTCACGTGACTGCGCGTAATTTTGGAACTGGGTTTGCTGCTTGTGCGGGGCGCGCAAGCGTAATTCCCGTCCCTAACAAAATCCTAGCATCAATACTTCACTACAACTTTTAGTACTACAAAATTAACTATGGGATTTTTATAGTGTATGTATTTTTTTACTAGGTTTTTTTGAAGGTGAGAAATTCAGCTTACACCGTAAAATGTGCAAACCATCAATACATTCAATTCTGGGTATAATTATACTTCTGATATCCTCTAGTGCATGTTTGTGTCAGTGTTGTAGCCTCTCTTGCTAATTCTCTTACACTAAGGAGTTGTAGCAAAAACCATTGCTTAGTACTACGGCTACAAAATGGCTGCGAAATCACACCCACACCAAATCACGGCAAAACTTCAAAATTGGTGGCACAGGAGTATCCATGGAGGTCATCCAATCATGTCACCACAACCCCTATGCTTATATAATAGAACCAACCAAAAAATGGCCAGTTTTATCAAAAAGGTGGGAATCCATACATTTTTGATGATTTCACAGACCTGGTGGGAGTTGCGACATCGTTAATTTTGCGTCTCCATAATAAGGTTGGCTCAGGACAGGAATTTGGGATGTTTTCAGCCGGTTTGAATGGTAGATGGTATCTATGGCTTTTTATATTACATTTATGTGGTACTGGGTCATGATTATGTACTGCAATGACAGAAAGCTGTTTTCCTCGACACCGTACTGATATGGATGTCGCTAAGTATTAACTACGTGAGTGGTGTGTATGTCGTGCTGCCTGGCGACATTCACCACCAGAAAACAACAACAATCAAAACAACATGGAATTTGTATAAATATTCCCCCAATCCCAGGAAAAAAGTTTCAATTATAATTTTCAATAACCATGGCTGCTGAAAAGAAGAAAGCTTCTAGAAAGAAGAAGGACCCAAATGCTCCAAAGAGATCTTTGAGTGCCTACATGTTTTTCGCAAACGAAACCAGAGATATTGTTAGGGCTGAAAACCCAGGTATTTCCTTTGGTCAAGTGGGTACCTTGTTGGGTGAAAAATGGAAAGCTTTAACTGACGAAGAAAAGACCCCATACCAAAAGAAGGCTGAAGATGATAAAAAGAGATACGAAAAGGAAAAGGCTGACTATGCTAAGAGAGAATCATCATAAGTGTAATTGTAGCTTTGTATTTTTAATGTATTCTACCAGTTTGTGATCTGTTTTATTGTAAGCGATTACGTCACATTCAATTTGATAATCGAATCAAGCTAGCAAGATTGAATTTGTAGAAAAATGTGGATTCATTACCATGAATTTTGTTCAATGCTGAGTCTTCAATGCTGAGTCTTCAATGCTGAGTCTTCAATGCTGAGTCTTCAATGCTGAGTCTTCAATGCTGAGTCTTCAATGCTGAGTCTTCAATGCTGAGTCTTGGTTCAAGTACCACTTAAACCTGGCTCAAGTACCACTTAAACCTGGCTCAAGTACCAAGCCTGGTTCAAGTACCAAGCCTGGTTCAAGTACCAAGCCTGGTTCAAGTACCACTTAATCCTACCTAATATATCTTCTGTATTCTCCTACTCAATTTCTCGGACTCATTCCCGGTACTTTATCGCTAACATTCTCACAAATCTGAAGTCTCCCATTTCCACACTGCAAAATGATTCCTAAACCTTACGTAAATGACGATCCCCATTCGTTTGCCTATGACACCGCTAGAGTCAGATGGCCCAAGATCTTAAAAAAGTGCATTGATGACTTACCTGCTGTTGTTGGTGCAGATGATGCTGAAGCTATTGCTGAAGACTTCAACGGCTTATTGAACGATATCAATCAAAACAAGGCTATTTTGCCATTCACGGACGCTGAGATCCACTTGAACCCAGATTTGGCTAAATATAATCAAAGCTTGCTGCAATTAGAAAAATCGGTTTTCAACGGTCAATTCTTCTGGAAGACTGGCCCATGGTTGTTCTTAGAATGCTATTTATATCAGATCATTAATAACTTCTTTCTCAAGAGAAACTTGAAGAATATCGACATCTTCCAGGAATTGAAGCAATCCACTTTGATTTCTAGTCAGTTTGGTATTGAAGAGTTGTGTAAGAAACTTGAAACCTTCAAATTCGACTCTGTGGTTACTAAACAAGACAAGTTAATTTACTTTAAAGAGTTTATAGATATTTCCTTGTGGGGAAACTCAACTGACTTGTCATTACTTGCTGGAGATGTTACCTTGGAAGATATCAAAAGCGTACAGGGTGAAGAAACTAGAAAACAGAACGAAAAGAATATCTTGGCCAACGATACTTCAAAAGTGTTTGAGCACTTGTCATCTTCTGACGATAATATCGTTGATATTGTATTGGATAACTCTGGGTTTGAAGTGTTCAGTGACTTGGTGCTTGCAATTTACTTGTTGAAAGTTGGTTTGGCTACCAAGGTGAACTTCCACGCCAAGGTGATTCCCTGGTTTGTCAGTGATACTTTGCCAAAAGACTTTGATGAATTATTCAATGAGTTGACCAAATTCAACAACACTTCTACCGATGCTTTTGTAACATTGGTCAAAGATGCAATGAGCCAAGACAAAATCACTGTCGATTCAGACAGTTTCTGGACCTTGTCAAATCCATTCTGGGACTTGCCAGAAGATTCAGTTTACCAGAAACTCCAAAACTCAAAGTTGGTTGTGTTCAAAGGTGATTTGAACTACAGAAAGTTGACTGGTGATGTGCAATGGCCAAAGACGACTCCTTTCAACACTGCTTTGAACAAGTTGAACGGCAAATTGAACGTCCTTAGTTTGAGAACATGTAAAGCGGATGTTACTGTTGGCTTGCCAGACGGTTTAGAAGAGAAGTTGGTGAAGGAAAACGGAGAATTCTGGTCGAGTTCAGGTAAGTTTGCAGTTGTGAGTTTTTCAGCAAAGAATTAGACGAGGACTAGATCTAAATAGAAATTAACACGTATCTCATGTATTAATACCTATAAACCGAATTTCTCTATATGAGTGTAGCTGGTTTATACATCACCAGCCTTTCTTGAGTTACAAGCCACAATCTTGAACTTGTCAACCAAGACCTCATCGTTTAATTCGCTATTACTGGCATCATTCAATTTAACCGACACATTCTTGATTATAAAGGTCCACACGTCGTCACAAAATCTATAAGTACTCAAGTCACCTTTGAATGTCAACTTGGACTTGCTGATATTGTTTTCAGGCTTCAACAAGTCAGAAATGATTCTGTCAAAGTTGGATAAAATGGTCATGGCCAACTGAGGCTGAATCTTTTCATCCAGAATGAGTTGATCCAATGCGTCCGTTAACGTTGTTCCCACAGTGGAACGTCTATATAATTCGTAATAACCGGTATTACTCATTGAAGATTACTAAGTGACTAATATGAAAAAATGCGACAATGGTTTTACTGTGGTAGAAGTAGGTTATGTGCTATAGTTATGATACTAAATTTGCAAGCGTTTATTTGCAGTAGCAGTGTTAAATGTAGCATGTGGTTATTAAGAATGTTCTTTGCTGTGAAATAGAAGAGAAATGCAAATTTTCTACATTGTTGATTATTTCAGTGTTACTGAGGTTAATGGCTATTTGAAAAACACTGTACTCTAATATTTTCAAATGAAAACTTGTTTTCTATAGTCCCTTCAAAGACGGAAGTCGCTTATCACAACCGTTTGCCATCGCTACAACGTCTCGTATCATCTGCAACCTCCACACTCTTATCTGTGAGATTGAGAAATTTTTCGAAATCATCTCATCTCATGTCAAGACCAGAAGAACTTGCGCCACCTGAGGTGTTTTATAACGATACCGAATCGTTCAAATACACCTCGTCTACACGTGTGCAGCATATCCAAGCGAAAATGACCCTAAGATCATTGGAATTGCTTAATTTGGATCCTCAAGAGCCTCACTTCATTCTTGACTTGGGGTGTGGATCAGGTTTGAGTGGTGAAATATTAACCGAAGAAGGCTACAATTGGATAGGAATGGATATCTCGCCTTCTATGCTTGCTACTGCGTTGGACAGAAACTCCGAAGGAGATTTATTCTTATCGGATTTGGGTAATGGTATACCGTTTAGAGCTGGTACTTTCGATGCTGCAATCTCCATTTCTGCTATCCAATGGTTATGTAATGCAGATGCCAGTGGTAACGACCCCAAAAAGCGTTTGATGACGTTTTTCAACACATTATATGCATCGTTAAGAAGAGGAGGAAAGTTTGTAGCACAGTTTTACCCTAAGAACGATGACCAGGTCAAGTCTATTTTGGACGCAGCTAAAGTTTCTGGTTTTGGTGGTGGTTTAATCATAGATGAGCCTGAGCTGAAAAGAAACAAAAAATACTACTTGGTTTTGACTGCAGGTGTTTCTGACAGACAGGTGAACTTAAGTGGGGCAGAAATGGAGTTGAACGAAAAGAGAAAGATCAACAGAAAGCAGATGAAAAAGATGGAAAGCGCAAAGGACTTCATCAACAGAAAGAAAGAAACTATGAGAAGAAGAGGAAAGATAGTGGCCAAGGACTCCAAGTTCACTGCCAGAAAGAGAAGGCCAAGGTTTTGATATATATAATATCTGTATAGTAGTAAGAGTACATTTTAGCATTTGTTCACGACTGGATTCGCAGAAATGTGAAAAATCTCATTGAAAATTTTAACCAATGCAATTGCCAGGACTTTTGAACAGTGTGAGGTTCTTCACCTATAAGGCTAAGGCGTCGATACCCACTGTATTTGCACCTTTGGCAAAGAAGAGAGGCGGGGTTGACGTTATGAGTTTCTTACAAAAGAAATTATTGGAGAAATATGATCCTACTGGGCAGAGAACCAAGTTGGTAGACCAAAAGGAAGGGTTGAGAGCTGGAGACATGATCAAAGTTACATATGCCGATAAATCAAATGTTTTTGGAAGAGTCATTGCCATCAAACGTGGTCAAAACAACGTTGGCCACAATATTTTAATCAGAAACAAGATTAATGGATTGGGGGTTGAAGTGAGAATCCCATTATATAACCCTAAGATCAGAAACATTGAGGTTGTGCACAAGCCAAAGGAATATTTGTCCAGACGTAAGCAATACTACATCAGAAACACCAAGCATGATGTTGGAAATGTTGAAGATTTCTTGACCAGAGAAAGACACGCAAAAGCCAACAAAGAAGCCAGAGAACAGAGTTAGAGTCATGTAAATAGTAGAATATATCATAAATCATTATATATCATAAATCATTATATATCCTAAATCATTATATATCATAAATCATTCAACTTACTTATTAGTTCGTTACCGAACTTGGTTCTGAAGTCCTGGGATTTATTCATCATGAGTGTTTCGAAGGTCTCAAAGTGTTGTTCCTCGCCCATAATGTACCATCCTCGAACGTCGACTGAAACTCGTTTAGGTTCGTTGTTAAGAATTAACCGGATGTGGCTTGGGGAGTATTCAGTTAGATACGAAGTTATACCATTTGATAGTCTAAGTTTTGCTTCTGGAAAGAAACTGCAGTATTCGGTGTAGATATTTGATAGTTCGTGGTTCTTTGTTTGCAATTCCATTGAGAATTTTCACCATGCCATCGTTTCAATTTAACGCCTATAAAACTTTGTTCTATAGACATAAAACTTTGTTTTATAAGATGAATGGTCTGGAATACTAAATACGGTGGAAATCAAGCACTACAAGCATAGATATTACAAGAAATAAATTTAGTCACAACTGATTCCCAGTATCTCAGGATTCAATACCGGGCGCCCAGAAACGTGCTCCAGAAGGTTCATCTACGCTTTCATTCACTTGTGAGCCCCAATTATTATAAACTGTTCTTATAATAACCTTTGTGTAAGGATGAATATGCGATTGATGTTAATGACGGTGAAAATTTTCATTCTCTTTATATACCGATTACAGCGTTACCCGGATTCGATGAGAAATAAAAACATCTAGTCAAATTCAATGGAGCTATGACTCCAGCTCAGTTTATCGGGTGCCAGTTGAAGGTGCAAATAAAAGACGGAAGGACCTTGGATGGAGTACTTACTGTGATAGATCCATTTGGTAATTTGTTGATGTCAAACGTTTATGAAACTAGTGGTGATAACTACAGAGAAACTGGCTTGGTTAGTGTTCCCAGAGAAAGTGTTGATAAGATCTTTATGGATGAGAAGGGCTATAAATCCTTGAATGAAAGCAGCATTGAGATTTAGAAGTTGTCTATAAGCTAATATTGATATCTAAGGCTTTCCAAGAAGACTCTTGAGGTTTCTGGAGTTCTTTAGCTTTTGAAGTGGTGAAGAGTTCTTTACTTTTTTGAAGCTTCTGGAGTTCTTCAAGCCTTTGAAGATACCAAGTTGGGGTTCTTGGGATGCTTTGGTATCTTGATTTTCAATTTTTTGCCTTGAGCTTTCTGACTTTGGTCGTTTTATGATGACAATTCTTCTTTTGGAATCTGTGTTGGGAGTTTCCTCGTACTGAACAGGTGAATCGATTGGTTTCCTGAAAATTATCACATTGCCATCTTCTTCTGTGTGTTCTTCTTCTTCCCAAAATTCGGGTTCAATTGGTTCTGATTCAGCAACATTAATAGAATCTCTAGGTTTCTTATCATCGGTTCCTAAACCAGTTGCCATACCAGTTTCCAAAGAAGTGGAATAACTAATGGTGTTAGTTCTGGTGGGATTTGAAGTACTCTGGGTGTATTCCCCAGGATAATCGGGGGGAAACCCGTTGGTGGGAATGTGGTGTTCTAAACAGGTCCCGTAATAATGATCTCTGGCACTTTCAAAGTTACCATAAGGACAAATATCCACCAAACATGCTATCATTGGGTCTTGTTTGGAACAAAGACACCACATGTCTGCCTGTGCTTGTGGGCAGGCCCTTGCCAATTCGTTGATACAACTCAAGAAACATGCCGGCGGGGTTGACACCACGACACTGAACAAACAAATCAAGGCAAGTAACATTTGTGTTTGTGAAATGGCTGCAAATTTGCGATCCATAGTTAAGGGTTTACAAACTACAGACCATACAGTAAACTACAGACTGGTGTATATAAAAGTTGGAATATAAGAGATGTTACAGAAGCCTAGAAGCGTGTAAAGTACTGAAGATTCGGTATGCAATAAGCAAACATGAAAACAAACAATTTCAAACTTCTCTAATCACCTCCACCACACCCTCCACCACACCCTCCACCACACCCTCCACCACATCCTCCTGTTCCATCTCCACAAGGCCCATCGCCGTTTGTATAATCACAGGCACCTCCACAAGCACCTGCAATAACATAAGTTCCGCTACTCATGCAGGTTCCACCACCACAATTCGACCTACGTTTAGTACCGTTTCTCCCATCGTAGGCTCCACAGGAACCTTTGGTACCGCCACATGCACTCACCACGTCTACTACTGCTTGACAGATGCCATTTCTATACAAGTCTGCATCTATATTGGTGGGTTCTGCGCCAGATGGGTTATTAGCAAAGTTGGAGGCATCAATCTTGCCTTTTGTCCAAGGTAAGTCGTAGCTTGCTCTACTAACACCATCACTTTTTGCTTTAGCAACTTGATACTTCAGGTGTAGATTATTGGACACTATTATACCTCTTTCGGTAGGAACTTGGAAGATGTTGTGGAGACTGACGTGGGAAATGCTTTCACCTTGATAGTCCACCAAAGACGTTTTTACTTGATCTTTTCCGAACTTTCTGCTGAAAAATCCTTTCAGCATGGTTCTGTTTATAGAGCAGTAGAAGCACATACAAATACTGTAGGGCTCTTTATACTTCTTGAAGTAAAGCTTGCAAGTTTTTTTGAAACTATCGTTAAGTCTTCCTTCTTCTATTTTGTCATTGTGGTCAATAACGGTGTCAGTTATGTGCCTACAAAATTCAAAGTAAGCAACTTGATCCAACTGATGTGTATGCCACACCAAGTCAATATCCATGGTTGGAACCACAGGATGTGTAGTTTTTGGCATCAATGCAAAGAACTTTCTGTATCTATCCATAGCTTCCGAGATAGTCAAGTCAATGAACTGTGAATGTAACCAATTAAACTGAACCATCTTGTCAATAAACTTGCCCTGTCTCAAAACACAACTGGTCAAGTCTTCGTGAATCAAGAAACTGTTCTGGTTCACAGGTAAAGTTGCAGAAATTGGATTCAGTTCTATGTACGACCTCATGACAAGAATAGGAAACCCTCTTAGCTCTGGAAGTTTAGAGTGGACATATTCAGGGAGTGTACCCATCTTGAATACAACGTCACTGATAACCATGTTTTTAATCACAGTATCAATCTGGATTATGTCAGCTGGTTCACCTTTCTTCCTGATATAC
This sequence comes from Yamadazyma tallmaniae, assembly GCA_030569655.1. Classification (NCBI taxonomy): domain Eukaryota; kingdom Fungi; phylum Ascomycota; class Pichiomycetes; order Serinales; family Debaryomycetaceae; genus Yamadazyma; species Yamadazyma tallmaniae. The sequence continues at coordinate 378,898 of JAJMLL010000004.1, read as the reverse complement.
TTCTTGTTGTTGATATCTAATGAAAAGTATTTAAGTATTGAACCTAACAGATGAGGTAAGCTGGCATCTCTTCGTAAAAGACGTCTGTTTAACAGATCATGAGTGATTCTCCCATCAAAAGCTTCAAACTGACACTTGCAAGAATATTCTTCCTGTAAACTAAAAAACGACTTATCTGCAAACCCGGTTTTGAACTTGTTTGTCAACGTGGAATGTGACATGAGTTTAGTACATAAAAAACAATAGATTGGAAGAAGAACTCTATGTGGCTTGAACTTGTAGGTCTGGAAATTGACATGGGAAGATTCAAAACTCAGGGTGTATTCGTCTCTTCCAAAAGAGCCGATATAATCATTCACCAAAGCGTGGTATTTTTGAGTGTATGTACTAGCAGGTTCATAGATGAAATTTCCATTAATGGCCTCACATACCTTGCCAATTGGGAAAGGACATGATAGCATGACCTGGAACTTGTTGTGCACAAAATTATCGTACATGGACTTTGGGTTCAAGAGGAAAGCGTGCCATACCAATAATACCTCCAATGGTGGTAACAACTGCAGAACAAGAGTGTAGAAACTGTGGTTAGTTTTTGCAGTGGTGGATGTAGGATCGGATTGCATTTGCTTGTATTTCATCAGTAAGGCATTGATAAATATATTGAACTCTCTGGTTGCAACAGTCACATAACACTGCCAGATTTTATCTGGGCCTGTGATAACATCCGCCGATGACTCGACAACAATCTGTTTGAGTTTATGAAAGGCATGAAGTATCTTCAAATGTGCCACAACCTGATACTTTTGGGGAAATCCTGGCTGCTTCAATAAGTGTGGTTGGAGTAATTTCAAGTACTGGTATTGGAATTCTGGTTTGTCGTTATCAGCATGGGTGTTTTCAGTCGTGAATGTCTTTTTAGTCGTGAATGTCTTTTCAGGAATCTTGAATGCCGTGTTTCCAGTCACATCCACTCTCACAACTTCTTCATAACTCACAAGCTTTTTTTCGTATTCACCAAAATCAATCTTAACATCTTCGTCTGAATCCACCATGAATAACTGAGTACTGTTTATGTGGGATGTGTAAGTTTAATTTGACGTGTTAATATCTGAATTTATATAATTGGCTTTTAAGGAGAGTCAAATGTGGATTTGAAGCGATTTTTGGGCCATTTTACGAGTTTGGCACCTCGTATTACGATTGGTTAATAAGAATTTCATGGATGCAAAAACGGCACTGGATATCGAAGTCGAGTACAAGCTATTACATTGATCTATAATTGAACTAGTACAAGCTATTACATTGATCTATAATTTCGGTGGTAACAGTAAGCGTTATCGTGTTCTTCCCATTAACTGTAGCCTTCATAATTGCGCCATTGTATTTGATAATTTGTTTTTACTTTTAGTTAGTTCTTTGTTTGAAATCATTCAAGTATTAACCAACTACACTGGTTAATATTCCTAGATTCATCCTCCAAAACACCTCTGTTCTAAAAGTGGGACAATTCACGCAAAAACATTCATGCAAGATTCAATTTTCTACAATTTCTCAAAAAAGTTGTCCAGTTCTGTTATAATTTCTGTCAATACAGCTCAAAAAAACACCCCCTCGTTGTAGATAGTAGTATTTTCTGGTACGGGAAGTGAAATACGTAGGTGTTATTGTTGTTTGTTGCAATTATAGTTCAATCGAAAGCTTCCTTTATCAATGCAAGGTTCCTACAAAAACAACGGGTTACCTAGACCCTACAATATGAAACCGATCAAACCAAGAAAGGGAGGGGCCTACGATAAGATGCAAACCAACTTTTTCAACACAGGTAGAAGAAAGTTGTTGGGTTATATAGTGTTGTTGGTGTTATTCAGTTACAGTGCCTATTCCTTGGGTCTAGCATTAAGAACTAAACCCGAGGTAAAATACGAGGTGGACGATGATATTATTAACAAGAAAATCATGAATAGATTAAGCGACGACGACAATATGGCTGGTAAAATCAGTAGCAACAAAGATGATGATTCTGGAAATATAGGTTTAGCTGGAAATATGGCTGCCAACTCCAAAGGTGATGTAGGAAGAGGTGTGAACGAGGCTCCAATGGGAGGAATGGCTAACGAAGCACCCATCGTCGGTAACGATGAAGATCTCATAGTAAAAGGGAAGAAGAGGGTTGAACCCGTTAAACCAAACCTGCTTTTGTAGCATGATAATGAATAGAAATATTTTTTGCACCACAACTAGGATTCTACTCTATATAAGAGAAACATGATTCAGAGCCAAAAGTAAAGGGAATAGTAGCTGTCATCATGGCCTAACTTGTAAACTGGCAAAGGCGGATAAAAAATATCCAAAAATAAAGGTCCAGCTGGGAATCGAACCCAGGTCGCCAGAATGTTCTGCGAATCAGAATCTGAAGTGATAACCCCTACACTACGGGACCCGCTTACGTGCTACTATGGTGAATTGGGCTTGATAGACTGTTAGAATTATTTACAAACCTTGTAACTAATAATAGTATTTTTCTTTTGCAATGCAAAAACCTAGGAGTGAATTGACACATCCCAGCATTTTTCCTTATTGTGTCAAAAAAATAGAATAGTACAGGCAACAAATAACAAGGTAATAGTTCTGTTGGCTTGAAAGGAAGTATTTTTCTAGTTACCAGGTAAACCTAGAAAAGAAAAGAAACAACTAGAAATTCTGAGATGAGCTCAACATAAACTTTACACTAACGAAAATTCAATCACTCTCCAATTCATCCATATCCCTCCATCTCTCTGCCATTGACAGCATCAATAACGAACACAAAAAACCCAAAATCATAAGTCATCTTCAATTCAATATTAATCTACCACATGTAATGTCGTAGTACAAACAGACCAACAATTACATCGCAGTCTCGCTATTACCACGTACATCCTGGACTAAACTCGCGGTGCGTGCACCCAGCAGGGTCCTGCCAATAAGGTAGTACCGCACACAAAAACGACATTGGTTTGAAATGAAAAATTCCTTCCGCTTGGAAAAATTTTTTTTCCTCTTCTCTTCACAAAAGAATCTTTTCATCAATACTCCAAGAAAAGATGTCAGCTGCCAGTGAATCTAAGTATTCTACTGAAGTTCTTTCAGAATTGTTAAGTAAATTACAAGTCGCTGAGAACAAGGATGAAGCTGCTACCAATGTTGCTTCTTTCTTGAATTCTTCTATCGTTGAACACGATACTCCTGTGGAATTCTTCACTGACTTGAAGGCTCAAATCAACAACAAGAACCCAGAAACTTCTATTGCTGCTTTGATTGCCTACAACCACATCTGTTCTGGTTTGTCTCCAACCGTTGAACCTTTGGTTGTTGACTTGGTTCCAGAAGTTGCTGCTAAGTCTGGTGACAAGAACAAGGACATTCAAGCTGCTGCTTCCGATGCTTTGTTGGCCATTGCCAAGTCCATCACCCCAACTTCTATCAAGGTTATCTTGCCAAAGTTGTTGAAGAACTTGGTTGAAACCAACAAGTGGACTGAAAAGGTTGCCATCTTGAGATCCATCTCCCAATTGGTTGACACTGCTAAAGCCCAAATTGCTTTGAGAATGCCTGAATTGATTCCAGTCTTGTCTGAAGCTATGTGGGATACCAAGAAGGAAGTCAAGGAAGCTGCTACCGCTACCATGACCAAGTCTACCGAAACCATTGACAACAAAGATATTGAAAAGTTTATTCCAAAGTTGATTGAATGTATTGCTAACCCAACTGAGGTTTCTGAAACTGTGCATCTTTTGGGTGCTACCACCTTTGTTTCTGAAGTCACCATGGCTACTTTGTCCATCATGGCTCCATTGTTGTCCAGAGGTTTGGCTGAAAGAGACACTGCCATCAAGAGAAAGGCCGCTGTTATTGTTGATAACATGTGTAAGTTGGTCGATGATCCACAAGTTGTCGCTCCATTTATGGACAAGTTGTTGCCATCTTTGAAGTCTAACTTCAACACCATTGCTGACCCAGAAGCTAGAGATGTTACCAACAGAGCTTTGACCACCTTGAGAAGAGTTGGTGCTGTTGGTCCAAACGATGTCATCCCAGAAGTTTCTACTGCTGGTGACATTGAAGTTACCTTGCCAATTTTCAAGAACTTGACCAAGGACCAAAAGATTGACGAAAAGAGATTCGCTTCTGTCTTGAACTATATTGCTGCCATTGGTGGTGACTTGGTTGACGAAAGAGAAATCCAACCAGAAGCTTGGTTGCAAAGCGTTTTGCCTTTCGCCACTATTGTCTTGCACGAAAAACAAGCTAAGGAAATCATCGAAGAATACAGAAAGTACGCTATCGATAACATCCCAGCTCCTCCATCTTTCGAAGATGAAGAAGATGATGGAGAAGATTTGTGTAACTGTGAGTTCTCTTTGGCTTACGGTGCTAAGATCTTGTTGAACAAGACCCAATTTAGATTGAAGAGAAACAGAAGATACGGTTTGTGTGGTCCTAATGGTGCTGGTAAGTCTACCTTGATGAGAGCTATTGCCAACGGTCAAGTTGAAGGTTTCCCATCCCCAGAAGAATGTAAGACTGTCTACGTTGAACACGATATCGATGGTACCCACGCTGAAACCTCTGTTGTCGAATTCGTCATCCAAGATGGTGAAGTTGGTTTGACCACTGATGCTGTTGAAGCTAAATTGAGAGAATTCGCTTTCTCTGAAGAAATGATCAAGATGCCAATCTCCTCCTTGTCTGGTGGTTGGAAGATGAAGTTGGCTTTGGCCAGAGCTGTGTTGAAGAACGCCGATATCTTGTTGTTGGATGAACCAACTAACCATTTGGATACCGTCAACGTTGCCTGGTTGGTCAACTACTTGAAGACCTGTGGTATTACTTCTATCATTGTTTCTCACGATTCCGGTTTCTTAGATAACGTTGTTGAATACATCATTCACTACGAAGGTTTCAAGTTGAGAAAGTACAAGGGTAACTTGTCTGAATTCATCAAGAAGTGTCCTTCTGCTAAGTCTTACCAAGAAATTGGTGCTTCTGACTTGGAATTCAGATTCCCAGAACCAGGTTTCTTGGAAGGTGTTAAGACCAAGCAAAAGGCTATCGTCAAGGTTTCTAACATGACCTTCCAATACCCAGGTACCTCCAAGCCACAAATTAGAGACATCAACTTCCAGTGTTCTTTGTCTTCTAGAATTGCTGTCATTGGTCCAAATGGTGCTGGTAAGTCTACTTTGATTAACGTGTTGACTGGTGAATTGTTACCAACTGAAGGTGAAGTTTACGTCCACGAAAACTGTAGAATTGCCTACATCAAACAACATGCTTTCGCCCACATCGATAACCACTTGGACTCTACTCCATCTGAATATATCCAATGGAGATTCCAAACCGGTGAAGATAGAGAAACCATGGACAGAGCTTCTAGACAAATCAACGAAGAAGATGAAAAGGGAATGGAAAAGATCTTCAAGATTGAAGGTTCTGCCAGAAGAATTGCTGGTATCCACGCCAGAAGAAAATTCAAGAACTCTTACGAGTACGAATGTTCTTTCTTGTTGGGTGACAACATTGGTATGAAGTCTGAAAGATGGGTTCCAATGATGTCCGTCGATAACGCTTGGATTCCAAGAGGTGAATTGATGGAAACCCACTCCAAGATGGTTGCTGAAGTTGATATGAAGGAAGCTTTGGCTTCTGGTCAATTCAGACCTTTGACCAGAAAGGAAATCGAAGAGCACTGTGCTATGTTGGGTTTGGATGCCGAATTGGTTTCCCACTCCAGAATCAGAGGTTTGTCTGGTGGTCAAAAGGTTAAGTTGGTCTTGGCTGCTTGTACCTGGCAAAGACCTCACTTGATCGTCTTGGATGAACCAACCAACTATTTGGATAGAGATTCTTTGGGTGCTTTGTCTAAGGCTTTGAAAGCTTTCGAAGGTGGTATTGTTATCATTACTCACTCTGCTGAATTCACCAAGGACTTGACTGAAGAAGTCTGGGCTGTCTTGGACGGTCAAATGACTCCATCTGGTCACAACTGGGTCCAAGGTCAAGGTGCTGGTCCTCGTTTGGAAAAGAAGGGTGACGAAGAAGAAGACAAGTTTGATGCCATGGGTAACAAGATTGCTGCTGTCAAGAAGAAGAAGAAGTTGTCTTCTGCTGAATTAAGAAAGAAGAAGAAGGACAGAATGAAGAAGAAGAAGGAATTGGGTGACGCTTACGTTTCATCTGATGATGAAGATTTCTAAATGCTTGATGATTATTTATTAATTTGATAGATTGGAAATAGGACTTCTTTACAACATTTTTTTTTAGGAATGGAAAAGTTAGTTATTTTTTCACCTTTAATTATTATGTTAGTTGTTTTGTATGTGTTTATACATCTATATATATAATAGATTCTTTTTCAATACTGTTGTAGTTTATATCATGTAAATGATGATTTCGTGGTTGGCGCCAGTTGAGTCATTATTTAATTCATAACATATTTACTACCATATTTACTACCATATTTACCACCATATTTACTACCATATTTACTACCATATTTACTACCATATTTACTACCATATTTACTACCATATTTACTACCATATTTACTACCATATTTACTACCATATTTACTACCATATTTACTACCATATTTACTACCATATTTACTACCATATTTACTACCATATTTACTACCATATTTACCACCATATTTACTACCATATTTACCACCATATTTACTACCATATTTACTACCATATTTACTACCATATTTACTACCATTTTTACCACCATTTTTACTACCATATTTACTTTAATACATATTTACTTTATACCATATTTACTTTAATACATATTTTCATGCTATTTAATTACATAACATACTTATTTACTACCATATTTACTTTAATACCATATCTAATTTAATTTCATATCCAATTTATACCATCTTTTTCATGATATTTACTTTAACACCATATTTTCATGATATTTACTTTAATACCATATTTTCATGCTATTTATTTCATGCCTTCAGTTGTGAGACAATTCTCCATCTCAAAACATTGGCTGCGAACATGTTAAATTTTATATTGGCGGTAATTCTCATAGTCCATACAGTAATATGTGAATATACCGCTTCCCAGCATATATATGGAACGGTTCCTACTCAATGTCCAAGTCGTAACTTGATTCGTGTTCCTAATGTATGTGTAAAATTTTTTTTGTATTTGTGGATTATTATTTTTGCAACTTTTGCAATACTAATATGATAGAAACTTTCCAGAGGTGAAGAAAACTACATAAGTGAAAGGAGAAAAATAAGTAAAGCGTCTTTGATCAATGTTATGAAATCTGTTAAAATTCCTGGTTTTGATTCGTCTAGGTTTGTAAATTCTTCCAGTCCTATTAATATTGCCATTGCAATAAGTGGAGGTGGCTATAGATCAATGTTGACTGGCGCAGGTATCATGAGTGCCTTTGATTCTAGAACTCCAGGTGCAGGCTTGCTTGCTGGGTTGCTCCAAAGCACAAACTATGTTGCAGGAATTTCAGGTGGGTCTTGGTTGGTAATGAGTAATGTGGTAAACAATTTCAAACCCATGATGCAAGTGAAGAATGAGGAGTTCAGAGAACTTCAGAAACGATTGCTAGTCGGGGTTCCTGATTTTGACCCAGGGTTTAGACCTGCCCAAATTCAGAGTGATAATCTGGTTGGATACTTACCGAAGTATTCAAATACCACAGAAAGTCCAGTACAGTCAATATTGAAAAGTTTAGTCAATCCAAATAACCACACTACCAATTTCACCGAGATTTTCGGGTTTTATAAGTCAATCCACCTTGAAGTACAATCCAAGAAGAAGTCGGGTTCATTCATTTCACTTACTGACTATTGGGGAATGGCATTAACACAAAAACTTTTCAACGGAGTTAAAAGCAATCTATTTTCTTCACTTTTCTCCAGTTTGTCTTCTTTTAGGCAATTTCAACAACCATTTCCCATAATAACTTCCATCCAAACGTCACCAGAGGCAAAGTTTCAAAAAGAAAATAGCATCAATTCACACTTGGTAGAGTTTAGTCCACTTGAGTTTGGATCGTGGGATTCGTACATCAATGGGTTTGTGGAGTTGAAGTACTTGGGATCGCAAATAAATGACGGCAAAGCATCTGAATGCAAGCTTGGATATGATAATATCGGATTTTTGGCTGCAACTTCGTCCTCCTTATTTAATAATGTGTTCATCTTTATCCACAACTATTTATTTGAAGTCAAAGAAGAAACCAAAAATGCAATCCAAACTATTCTTCAGACTTTTGGTCTCAGTCCTAGTTTCACTGATGCTTCATTACCAAGGACTCACCCAGACTATGCTATTTATTCCCCCAATCCTTTTTTCAGATACACAAATGCCACAGATTTGAATGTTGTTAACAGTAACCACTTGTATTTAGCTGATGGAGGAGATGATGGCCAGAATATTCCATTTCAGCCTTTGCTACAGCCATACAGACAAATTGATATAATTTTGAGCTACGACATGTCATCGGATGTGTACAACTTTCCAAACGGAAGCAGTCTAGCCAATTCTGCAAAGCGATACCACAGCGAAACCAGCAAATCTGATCTAATTTCCTTCAAGCTAGCGGATCAAATACCTAGAAGCAGGTTTCCAGCTGTGCCTCCACCATCTTATAGGAAAACTGGGGTTATTTTTTTAGGCTGTGATCTAGTCTACGATTATCCTACATTGAAATACTCACAAGAGGACTCCACAGCTGCCAGTATTCTACCTCCGTTGATTGTATATACTCCCAACAACAACATCACAGTTGAATCCAACACTTCAACTTTCAAGTTGAGTTATACCCAGCAAGAAATTGATCAGTTTTATGAAAACGGATATAGCCTAGCTACTAGTTCAAACTCCAGTTATTTTGCAGCCTGTTTGAGATGTGCCATATTGAAGCGTGCATTTGATAGAAAAAGGGAGATAGTTCCAGAGTTCTGTCAGAGTTGTTTCAAACAATATTGCTGGCATCCTTTAAGCACAACCACTACATTAACATCAACTTGAGTCACTACGATATGTCAATAACTACAGAGACTTCTCGCTTCTGCGCAAAAAAATTTATCAAATTGTTCGAATCATTTGTTCCACTATTTAAATATCAAACCAAGTATACAAAAGACACCAGGAAAGAACACACATAGGAATTTTTTACCAAGCATAAATGAAAGATTACAAGGACCCCAGTTTGCCGGTGGACTTGGCCATCAACTCGCTTTATATGATCATCTGCACTGGCCTACTATTCTTTGTGCTAATGGGTATTTCACTTTTCTACTCCGGGTTAACTCAGAGAAGGTCATCTTTGATACAGATGGCATTGCCTAGTTTGCTCACACCTTTTATAATTCTCGAATGGTTTATTTGGAGCTACTCATTATGCTATTCCAGTTCTGATAATCATTTCATTGGCAACTTCGATTTTGCTGTGCTAAGACAGTTAAGAAATGGTGCCGTAGAGGTATATTCCACTCCAAGAGGGGATATTCTTTCTATCAATCATTTTCTCTTTAATGGTTTGTTCAAAGCTATTTGTGTAGCTTTTACTTTTCCAGGTTGTTTAGGTGAAAGAGGAAGGTTTTTTCCTATGATGCTATTCTTATTCATTTGGTCAACCATAATTTATAACCCTGTAAGCTACTGGTTTTGGAATAGAAATGGCTGGTTGCTGGTGGAGTTGGAAAACTTACCTGTGCTTGATTTTGCAGGGGGAAATTGTATCCATATAATAAGTGGATTCACAGCTTTGGCTTACAGTTACATCTTGGGTCCTCGTAACCCTAAGATTCTTTATAATTACAAGAGCTCTAATAATGGATTAATTGTAATAGGCTCATTGTTTGTGAATTTTGGTTGGGTTGGTTTTTTAGCTGGATGTGATTTCAAGTTTTCCACATATTCTATCTTCATCATGGTGAACACCATCTTATGTTCTTGTGTAAGTGCAATCGTGTGGTCTGCTATTGACTACTATTACTCCGCCATTCCTTTGGATAACGATGGAAACGGAACCCATCAGTACGAAAGAAGAAAATTGTCGATTGTTTCTTTATGTTCTGGATCTATGACTGGATTAGTAGTTTTGACACCTGCAGGAGGATATGTTTCATCACCAACTGGATTCTGGAAGAGCATTGTTTTTGGAATCATTGGTGGGGTAAGTGGGAACCTAGCTACTAGATTGAAGTTTTATTTCCACATTGATGACTCTTTTGACGTCTTTGCTATTCATGGTGTCGTAGGCTGGGTTGGAAGTTTATTGACCGGTATCTTTGCAGGCCACTCTTACGGATCTAAGGGTGGCTGGGTAGAAGGAAACTTCATTCAAATATGTTATCAATTATTAGGGTGTACTGTTACCTCAGCCTACACATTTATAATGTCGATAGTGTTTTTATACTTGATTGATTTAATTCCTGGATGCCATTTAAGAATTGACAAGAATTTTAATAAGAGAGCAAGGTTGGCTAGAATGGATACGTTGCCTAAAAAGCTCGAGATTGAGACTGCCTTGTCTCCCACCAATGTTAACGAATATGAAATCATGACTGAAAATGATTTCAAGCTTGAAGCCTATGAATTGTCAGGAGGTGACCAATATGAATTGAATGGAGAATACATGATGGACTATATGGAGTATATTAAAGTGGTGAGACCTGAGGATTACTTAGAGGAATATTCTGGTACTATGGCCGGCAACTTGGAGAATCTAGAACACAGCACCCAACATCTTGATTTCAACACAATCCATGAGTTTTTTAGACAGCAATGCACTCAAACCCATTCTTTACTGGAATCCAAACAAGAAGGATTAAAGCAAGACTAACGATAATGACCTAATGTACATTAATAAATAAGCAGGACATAAATACAATATCTATCTAACTAATCATTCTGATGGTGAATTCAAACATGGCAAAAGTGGCACCGTTTGCAGGCGCAGCTCTAGCAATGGTTGGAATGAAACCTTTGTAAAAACCTCTGATACCGGTCTTGCTCCAAATGTCCTTAACCACATCCAACGAGCTCTTGTATGCTGGTTTGCTCAATGAATCGGTTTGCAATTTGGATTTGATAACATCGACAGGATAAATACCGATCCATAAAGTGTAACCTGAGAGACCACCAAAAAGACACAACTTCCAACCAGGGATGTCAGTCCTCTGGATCTTCTTCTTCAACATTTCCTTAGCTATAAGGGCTTCGTAAGTAGCAAAATAAACCCCCAAACCTATGGATTCCCTGACTAAGGTTGGCGCCAACCCTTTGTAGATACCAGATGATGTGAAAATTCCATACTGACCAGAGATTTTTTTAAAGCAATCGATAGGACCTGTAAACAGCTTTACTGAACCAGTCTGAGTCTGCAATCTGATACGTACGTGTTCGATGGGCGATGCTAGAAACCCATTTGCAAAACCAGCCACTGCACCACAGTTGAAAAACTGCAACAAGCTGGGAGTAGCACCGTTTAGTTGTTTATCATAATGACGTTTCATGAACTCATTGACCGAGAATTGTACAGAGACACATGCTCCCACACCAACCAAGGGAGTCAAAGTTCCCTTGTAAAATCCTCCAAAACCCTCATTAGCGATTAACTTTTTGATAACATCGCCAACACCAGAATAAGTACCTTCAGCAGCAGATTGCAATCTGACTTTCACTGTATCAAAAGGCTGTCCTACAAGAACCTGGGCAATACCTCCTACAGTACCTGCAAGCAAGTCTTTTACTACTTGGGAGTTGGACTCGACTGGAGGTTCTTCAAGTTCAATAGTCATAATTGAGTATTATTTTTACAGATCAAAATTTTCTGACATTTTCATTCAGCTTAAACGGCTGCTCTGGCCCGTAATTTATTATATAGTTTTTTCACCCTATTACTTATCCATTATACATCTATATACCTCTAGTTTTCATCCCTGCTCTTGTTTGCCAATATCAATCCATCAAATGGATTCATACCATTGCTGGCAAAATATTGGCCAGAAGAAACGTTTTCGTTCATGTTGGGACTGATGATAGGATTCTGACCAATGGCCAAAGTAGGTGGATTACCCGAGTTACCTATGGAATTGATGTGATTGTTATGAAGACCGTTGTTTCCATTATCATTATTCAATGGTAGCATAGCTTGAGCCGCTGGTCCCAAAGCCGCAACCAACGGGGTTCGGACCGGTGGTTGTTGCATGTTAAGTTGACTAAGATTCAATTGAGAATGTGAGGAGTGAAAATGGCCAGGATGGGCTGAAGATGGCGTGAAAATATTGGAAACACTTGGGATCGATGTTAATGCAGGAGGATAGCTTGATTGAGATTGGGAAGAATCAGAAATCGATTTGTAGGATGAAGCTTCCAATAAAATTGTAACATCCTTGGTAGACTTAGTGAGCTTTGCCATTGCTGGCCTGATTTCATTCAAAATAGGCAAGTCCTTCATAACGCTCTTTACAGAAGAAAAAGTCTGAATGATGGTTTTCAAAAAAGCATTTATGTCATCCCAGAATAACTTTTTGGTTGCAAAATTTGGATTGTTTCTGATAGTCAAAAGCTTGGTACGTAATACCTTGATAATATCCATGGAGGAAACACATACATTGGTCAAATCCTTTATTTTGGATGCCAATTGTGGCCCAATAGCACTGTCGACAGAAGGTTCCTGAGCACTAGCAATTGCACTTTTGCTGATTGCTTTGGTTAGCTCTCCAAATACATCTTGTGCCTTGGTGGTAGCTATTTCGATGGCTTCGTACAAGTTTTCGTCCACATTTTCATTGTTCTCAAGATTAATAGTAGATTCTGTTCCAGTAGCTGTCAATGGACCTGAATTGAAAGCCAGTTTGGACAAAGTAGTATTAACTGAAAGTCCAGGTCTCTTATCGTATTGTTTGGAGTTGGTATTTGAAGTCAAGATCTTGAAGGCGTTGAAAAGTTCATTGAACGATCCATAAATGGTAAGATATAACATTCTGATAAAATAGACATCGACTTTTGCAGTGAAACTTGCAAAATTTTCACTTAAAATAGTCATTATAGACTTGAAAGACGATATGCAAGAATGTAAAGATTCTATTATCTTGTCTTTACCCATGCTGTCATGGTGATCTTCGACCATTTCCAAATTCTCTACCAAACTGTCACTGTTAGACTTAGCAGTGTACAACAAAGAAACCATTTTTATGATGATCTTTTTGTCTATGCAGAATCCACTTAGTCTACGGATGGAGGAGTGTAGTTCACTAAACAGAAACAAAATTTTCCTACTGACCTGAACTAAGTCTCCAACAGATTCAATAGCATTGGCATTTGTCAGAGGTATTTCAGATTCTGCGTGTTTCTTAGTATCATTGAAATGTGACGCATTGGGGATAGGGACGCTAGGACCAGAAGACAACGTATTTGTTGGTTTCAAGGTGGGGTGCATTTTTCCAGACATAGTTCTGTGGTCTTCCTGCAATGCGGTTATACTGCCATTTCTTGAGGTTTGAGCAACACTTCCAGTTTGAAAGTCGTTGTATTGAGACCTATGCTGTGTGGTTTCGTCCACCGGAACCTCAGCCAAGGTAGAAAGTCTTCTAAAGTACGCTCCCAGCTTCTGTTCATCACCCTCGTTGTCCATCATTTTATCAATCTCAATATAGGTGTTGGATCTGCTTCTCTTAGGTGCAAGTGAAGGAGTTATAGGTGGTGAGTTAGGTGTGGAATGGGAGTTAGATGAAGGATTGCTACCACCCAAATTGTCACTGGCCAAAGTGCTTGTTGTGGTGGTACCAACATTCGAAGGTTGTGGGCTGATAGTGCTGAATTCTAGCGAAGTTGACGAATTAGGTACAATTAGTGGAGATGGAAACTCTCCTGAAGTCAAGGAATTATCGGTTTGGTTATCCTCCGAATTGTATTCGTCAGGTTTCTTTATAATAAGGCCCATTCTTCTAGCTGCTTTAGAGGACTTCGACTTGGTTTCCGTTATAGACTTGCTCCTTGTTAATTGCGGAGTGGGCGAAGTGCTTGTCAGCAGTGAAGATTGTTTTGAATGACTAAATGTGTTGATAATTAGACTATTGTTTGCAGTTGAATTGGAGGTTGAATTTGGCTTTGTTGAACCGTTAGGAGTGGAGGTGGAAAAAGATTCCATTAATTTGGATTCTATCAATGAAGAATTAATGACTAGGTAGTTTTTTAGTTCTCTTACCCAATCCAAATCTGACAGTTGCAGCTGAAGACGGCTTATAATTTCAGTTGATGGTAGCACCAAGGGATTATTGTTTAGTTCTATGAAGTTCAAATTTGGAAGTTCACCTAGAATAGGAGGCAAATACCTGATGTGGTTGTTTTTCAAGTTTATCAATTTCAAATTGACCAACTTTGACAATTTCAGCTTGGACAAGTAGTTGAGTCTATTGTTCGATAGGTCGAGAAACTCCAAGTGTTGTAGCTCCATGATTTCTGTAGGTAATTCCGTGAAGTTATTGTCGTGGAGATCCAAGTAGCGGATGGTTCTACCCAAAAGTTTCAAATTGGAAGGAAGTTCATTCAAGCCGTTTTGATTCAACAGAAGTTTTTCGATTTCCAAAGGTGAATCAAATGATTTTAAAAACTGGTATATGTACTCCACGATATCTGACAAGGGCAAATTCAAACTCCTGGATATGTTGTTGAGTTTCAATGTTTTCAGGGTGGTAATGGAATCAACCTGTTCATTGAGGTAGTCAAATACCCTAGTTTTAGCCAGTATGACCACCGAAGACATCTGTTTCTAGTTTATGTAATTCAATTTACTGTATCTCTAATTATGTGATCTATTGTCAATAAAGGAGAAAGGAAAGACTTGGGTGAAGGAAAAATTTAGGACAGAAACTCCATTAACATCGAGTCAGTCCGATGATTATCACAGGTGATGGGTCTTATTACCAAATACTACTGTAATAGGTACCAGGGAAAACTTCAGAATCAATCTTGTCAAGACGATTTGATTCCTTTTGTGAGAATTTCCTTACATAATTGACGAGACAAAATTAATGAGACTGTAAATGAGACTTCAGACACCATAGTTAATAACCACAAACACGACTACGTGGATTCTGAAATGGAACACAATGACTACAATCCACAAAATTACACGAAATTCATATATACATTAACCGTGAAGACCTTTGTTGACAGCATCCTTTCTCTCTTCCCATACTGTTTTACCAGAGCATGAACACACCAACTTGTCGTTCTCCCAAGCCCCAGCACTACGTGCAATCACTCCCACAATAGACGACTCAGTAGGCTTATCACTCAACTCTGACAAAATCACAGATCTGCCAATCAAGTTTCCAACATTCAATTTGGCGTATAAGAACCCCTGGCCTGAGTAAGTATCGGTGGTATTTGCAGCACCAATGGAGTTGATGACGGTTGTGGAAGAAGATGGAGTGGCGACTTCTATAGGATCCAAGTCATAGAACGAGTCTCCAGTAGACAACGCACCCCTGGATAAGTTTCCAGATTCTCTAATGGAAGGATAATAAGTACCCTTAGGTAATCCATTGACGGTCAAATCTATGAATAATTCGTCATCATTGACATTGACAATTCTGCAAAGCCCTTTGACGGGTTGTTTGCTATCCTTAGGACTAAATGATTCCAAGATACACACACCAGCACTGTTAGGTTTACCAGTACCTCTGATAATGGCATCCTTTCCCGTTTCCTGGATCGATCTAACAATGGAGGAAGGTGCAAGGGAACCTTTGGTTGTTACAATATTGGAGCCCAAGTCAATTGAAAAGTCGGAGATACCTTGAAGAGGCTTCAAGACGTTTTCCACAGCCTGGACACAAGAGTTACATTCCATGGGAACGTTGAACACGATTTCAAACTCTTTCATTAGTAATTGAGGTGATACGATTTTTTCTGAGTGTTATTTCTTATATGGCCAGACCCGTGCACCAGAATTTGCAATTAGTAATTAGTACTGAGCCTAGATAGTGGAACTAAGAGCCACGAATTGCAGCACAAGGTAGAAATCCTAGTACCAGAAGGCCTAAAGTTACGATTTATAATCTGGATTTCTAAGGTTGCCTGATTTAGATTTTATTTACCTTAGGTCTAAGCAAGTTATGGACTGTAAAACAAGACTTACAATTAGTTTATGACAATTAGTTTTATTACAATTAGTTTATGACAATTAGTTTATGACAATTAGTTTATGACAACTAATCTCATGGTACCTAATCTCATGGTACCTAATCTCATGGCAAATACGCTAATAAGTGGACTTTGAACTACTAAACCCAAGCTACTCAACACAATTCTCTAATTACATCTTATTTATATACAACTCAATTGTACAGAACTAAAAATCTCCAGCAAACTAAATTTTCAAAGAACTCATTCTTCTCTTGTCTTCACCAATCTTGGTACAGACCCAGGTGGAAGCATACATATTGATTCTATCAATACTCTCACCGCTTTCTCTGATGGCAGCTGGTTCACACCTGAATCCATTCTGCTCAAAAATCTTAATGTACCATGGATATTGAGCAGCTGATCTCAACATTACTCTACCATTCTTAGCCAAAGCCTTCTTGACAGCCAAGATTTCATCAGTAGCATCCTTACCATGAGGATCAAACCAATCCATGTGGTCCATAATGATGGCAATGGTCAAACTGCTTTCCTTTAATCTGTAGAAAACATCATTTAAGGTATCGGTGTGTAATCTAATGTGGTCCAATGGTGATTCACCAGTTTTTGGATCAACCTTGGTGATATTGTTGTAACCCTTGGTAGTCAAATAGTCAGGACAGTTTTGTTTAGTGTATTTTCCCATTAACGTCAAGTAATAGAAGTAATTGTCGGTAGAAATCAAAGATCTGGAGATAACTGGATCCAAGGTATCAATGACATACTTCAACACAGAGTTACCCATCATCTTGGCTTGGTTTGGGGGAACTCCCAATGCCTTCCACAAAAATATAGGGTTACCAACCAACAAGGTACCAACAATTGGGTTGAACAAAGATGGCTTGATCTTGCTGTTCCAAATTTTGATTTGTTCTTTCAAATCAGTACTTTCACAGATCTGCTTTACATATTTGGTCAAGCCACACATAGCAAAAATGTACTTGGCCAATCTCAAGGCCCATCTTGTTGAGCCAGTATCGTACAAGCCAGGACCACTAGGGTTGAAGGTCTTGTTACCTCTTTCAAACCAGTATTGCAATGCAGGAGAACTGATACTCTTGGACAATTTGGTCAACAAGATGTCCTTGAAGTTAGCAATCTTACCGTTACCAAAGATAGACCAGATTTCTTCTTGTTTCAAGTTTCTGAAACTGGCCAACTTTAATTCCAACAAGTGGTTTTGACATGGGTTCAAATCAACTGCATGAATCTTTTTCGGTGGGTTTGGCAAACACGCATAGTGTAAAATGTTGTCACCAGCAGAAGTGATGGCTAAAACAGTATCGTTCTCGTTGAATTTCAAGATCTTGTGGTCTTCTCTTGGGTCTTCCCAGGTAAAGGCATAAATGTATTGATTCTTAAATTGGTTATACTGAGGGTTCAAATCATCAAAGTAGACTCTCCAGATTTCTCTTTGGTAGTAAATAGATGGGTATGGCAAGTTTTTAGACAAGTTGCTAATTAAGGCTTCATGTCCTTTGGAAACGTATGGTTGCTCTTCAAAAGAAATAACAGAAGCAGAAGAAGGAGAACTCTTGATGTTGGTTGGGGCCAAGTATGGAGATTCGGTAACGTGACAATTGATTCTGTTGACTAAATTCTCGTTTTTGGACTTGTGACAACCGATCCAGATGTAGTAAGGAATTCTACCCAAGTTCTTGTTGGAAGTGTTGATAGACTTGATAGTACCAAACTTGTATTCCAAGTAGTTTCTTCTTGAGGAATCTAAAAAGACCTTGTCTGCTTCAAACCAAATTCTCCAGAAGTTTCTGTTAATCCAGCTAGAGTTCCTGTTGATTAAACCACCCAAGGTGTTTATTCTGCCAATAGAAGTGTCATTTGATTGGATACCGAAATCGACAGAAGCAATAATACCAGTTTTGTCCAACAACTTAACAGCATTATCAATAGTGTTGTAGTAGGTTGGAATCATTGACAAACTGTAACTAAAGGTGATCAAATCAACTTTTTCATAAGGAATCTTGAAACTAGAGGCATCGGCAATCAAAACCTCTACGTTGGTGAAACCCAAGGTCTTGAATCTGTTGATGGCAACCTCACACAAACTTGGAGACAAATCAACCAAGTAGATTTTTCTAAAGTTTTTGATGGAGTAAATGGAGTTCATCTGTTCGATGTTCTTACCAGTACCACCACCAATATCTACCCAGACCAAGTCTTTTGACTTTTCCAAGTGACTGACAGCCAATTCCAAACATTCATTTCTACCTTTCAACAAGAATTCTCTAGTTTTGTCGTATATGTGAGCTTGACTCTTGTAGAAAAGTTCTAAGTTGGACTGTTGCTCTACACCAGTTTTTTTCTTGTAGAAGAAAGGTCTGATGAAACAGTTCCAAGCAAACAAAACCAAAGATTGGATGGTTTTGTTGAAAGTAACAATGGAAACAACTCCAATAAATACAGCAGAAAAGATGTAAGTTGAGTTGTTATCAGCTAAGGTATTGAAATCCATTTTTGCAAGATTATAACTTTAGGGACTTATAAGACGTAGCAGCGTTCGATTTTGAATAACTGATTGGGCTAATTCTTATGTTTGTTGCAAGCAACCAGTTAAGCGCCAATATATTTAACCGTAAGAAGTGGTAAAACGATGGTGATCAGAAGGTTGAAGATGATGCCACAAATCTGATTTGTACTGGACGTGGGATCTTTCACAAAAGAACTATAAGAAAAGCACCTGAATGCAAATTAAAGGATAATTGGGGGTTTAAATGTGATTCAATTACAGGTATCGGGATGAGAAACGTTTTGCGACATACCAACTACGGTGGACCAGATTTTGCAATCACAATGTCGCGAGCAGATATGGAACGTGTGGGTTAATGCCACTTACGTAAAGCACACGGTGGTTAAGTATGGCGATTTGGCTGGATTACCTAAAGGATAAGTAAAATTGGTTCTTGTGACATGTGCTAGACGTGTACTTGAAAAATTGAAATATTTATTATTATGGGGAAGTAATTTCACATGCCAAACTTAGATAATCCTACAAGTTCTAGTATTAGATCAATTGTTGGGTGTGACCACGATTAGCTGAAGAGGGCTACAATTGCACAGACTTTGACTAGATGGGGAAAGCTAACACAAGACTAGGGATCAAGTTTGGGTAAAAGGTATGACACTACTTGGGTACACGTAGATCTAGTGTGATGTTATCTAGTGTGATGTTATCTTGTATGAAGTAATTGATCGAAAGACCACTCGTGCTTTAATAATTTATCCACATGTATATTGTTTAGGCTTAATCGTGTACTGTTAATTAAATAGACTGGTAAACAATCAGGCAAGACATGTCCCGGATATGCACCCCTAGAAATGTCTATGTGGTAGAAACACTTAGAAATGTCTGTAGTAGAGAGGTTAAGGTTTGTTTAATTTCCAATTGAAGCTAAAATCGTAAGCGGCCACTGATGACGTAGAGAAGGGCTGTGATGTCGTGCATTTTTGACTTCCTTTGATTTGTGTTGATTGATGTTGAATTGAGAAGATAGTTCATAGGAAAACAACATAGATTGCAGCAAACATCATGAAAAACTAGGCAAATTTATAGGAGACATAGGCAGTGATAACCAGCAAGTAGAAGCCCTCAAAACAGCCACCTAAATATCGTGGAGATGTTATTCCTAACACGTCACAGCTAAAATGTTGAAAGTTTAGCAGTCATCCAAGTTGATCTTGCAAGCTGATCTTGCAAGTTGATCCTGAACCTGATCTTGTTTGATGCCTCGATTATACTATCTGGTGAACCTCTTGTTGCAATACTTAAGTAAACCATGTACCGCAGCGTTACATTCATACCGACTTACTGTCAGGCAACAAAGCCATCGTAACAAGGCAATTTTCTTTCCAAGTCTCCCAATAACTATACACATGCAATTACTATGAATTAAGTAACTTCCACTTGCTGCTTTTTCTGTCCTAGTAACATCATACAACTTATCAGCCTTACCAAGTTGACCTCAATGTTACCGCGAAATCAACATTTCCTCACCAATGGCCCATGCTACAATAAAGTCAGGAAGCATTAACCTTCTTAATACCATCATTGGTGCGGGAATTTTGGCCATGCCGTTTGGATTGCGGTCCAATGGGCTCGTTTTTGGGCTTTTTCTTATTCTCTGGTCTTCTTTGACTTCCTCATTTGGACTTTATCTTCAGACAAAGGTCAGCAAATACACTGACCAGCAGACATCAGTTTCGTTTTTCAGCTTAAGTCAGTTGACATATCCCAGTTTATCGGTTGTTTTTGATGGAGCCATCGCCATCAAGTGCTTTGGGGTGGGAGTCAGTTACTTGGTTATCATCGGAGACTTGATGCCTCAGATAATGGAAACATTGAAATTAGAGGGAATTGTGTTACACAGAAATTTCTGGATCTCCATATTTATGGTGTTAATTGTTCCGTTATCCTATTTGAGAAAATTGGACTCCTTGAAATACACCAGTGTCATTGCATTATTTTCAGTTGTGTACTTGATTGTTTTGGTGTTTTACCATTGTGTATATGAGATTTTGTACAATAGTGAAATTGACCATTATAAAAACTTAAACATAACTTGGTTTGGTCCAATTTCAATCCAGGAAACATTGAAGTCGTTCCCTATTATGGTATTTGCCTACACTTGTCACCAGAATATGTTTGCAATTATCAACGAGTTGCAAGCTAGTGATAAAAGTGGTTCCAAAACAAGACAATCCAATATAATTATACGTAATTCCATTTCCACTGCCTGCTTCTGCTACATGTTGGTAGGAGTTACTGGGTACTTGACGTTTGGTTCCAAAGTTAATGGTAATATTATCAGTATGTACAGCAAAGACTCAATTTTGACGTTGATCGGAAGATTGTGTATTGTTGTCATGGTTGCATTTTCGTACCCACTTCAATGTCATCCATGCAGAGGCTCGTTGAACCATGTGATCTACTTTATCAAGCAGTCATTGAAACCTAAACGACCATCTGGCCCTCACTACAGTGCGTTGACAGAGGAAACAGAGTCTATTGTGGATGAAACTGACGAGTCTTTTATCTCAACTACCCCAATGGAAGGTTCTGCTGATACTGCAGGCCATGATCCTATCGTGGTTCCTCTTAAATCAAAGGACTTTTATATCATAACTACAGGAATAGTGGTGTGCAGTTATCTTCTTGCTATAACCGTTACTTCTTTGGAAAGAGTTTTGGCATATGTGGGTTCTACCGGGTCTACTTCGATTTCATTCATATTACCAGGATTGTTTGGATGGTTATTGATTAGACCAAAGGACAGACCACCAACTAAATTGGAATTGTTTTGTAGATATGGAGCGTTGGCGTTATGTATTTGGGGGTTTTTGGTGATGGTGGTTTGTTTATCAGCCACCATATTCCTAGGAGCAACTCATTAGGTTAGACTAAAAACTGTATTTGCACATTTCATTTAATAAAATATACTAGATTTCACATCATTCATTAAACATATTTACAAGGGAATATCTTTTCTCTCCCAGCCACCAGCCTTATGGTACTTCAAGTCGTTGGTTGGCTGAGGGTCGGTACCAACTTCCATGGCATATGGATTTCTGTCGGATTTTTGGTCCAAGTTAGCAAAGGTGTGGTTAACTTCCCTATGCTTAGCCTCGTCAGCTCTAACAAGTAGAACCAAGTCTCTAATGGTCGATTTTTCATTCAAGTCTGGATAATAATGAACTGCCACTTCAGGAACTTTGGCAGTGTCAAAAGCAGGCAAATGGCCCTGTTCCAAGTCTTTGATAAAGTGAGTGTATGTACTGACAGCTTCTTCTTCAAGATACCCGACGAATCTATGACAGAACTTAGGGAAGAACAAGTAGTTGAAGAAAAAGATGTTGCAGAAAACACCCTGGCCCATGACAATGAACAACCGAGTGAACCAAGAAGGTCTACCCAAACTAATAAAAGTCATCAAATGGATTCTTTCGTTGTAGGCCTCGTCCAATAAGGTTTCAATCCAAGCCTTGTCACGTTTCAACAACCTTAGACTGTGTAGGTGCCTCAAAAATGCAGCAGTCATACCAGGAATAGCAGCCACGCTCTCCAAAAAGATACACCGTGTCAACCATTTGTTCTCAGACATGGCTCCGACTTCAGAATAGCCGAATTTGTTGGGGTGCTTGTAGCCAGTGAACAAATCGAACATTGACCTGAACAACTTCACACTTCCATTTGCAATTTTGTCGCTGGTGGTCAAAGGAGTTCTATGCTCAAATTTTATAGCTTCCAATTCCTGTTTCTTGAACTCAGGATGCTTGAACAAAGGATGGGTGATGAAGGATTGATCGAACTGCGGAGTACTAACGAGTTTGGTAGCGATACCAAGGAACGACTTTTTAACTGGAGGTTTGATCATAGTGAAAACTCAATGAGTACAGGATAAAAGTTAACAGTCAAAAAGAATAATGCAAAGCAAATATACCCCAGAGGCCACTTCTTATATAGATTTCGGCTTACAGGGTATCTTGTGGTATTAAGTAAATGTTTTGTAAGTGACCAATAATTTTGCAGCCATTGAAGTGTGTGCACCAAGTATTTTATTGTCCGAATCAATTACGGAAGAACCTTTTAGGAAGTAACCACATATTCAAAGGTTTCTATTGGCCATGTCGCCGCTGCAAGTACTTGACAAGAAAAATACCAATTAGTTCTAGGATTGAAGGACGGTTCATGGAGCGAAGGAAGGTCACTACTGGGACTATCACAGCCATTCACAACTGGGACTATCGCCATTCACAACTGGGACTATCCCACTCGTAGTATCCCTCGTAGTATCTCTCGTAGTATCCCTCGTAGTATCCCTCGTAGTATCCCACTCGTACTCAAATCCAGCCGTTTAGCAATGATGTCAGTGTGAATAATTGCTCACCCTGCGTTCCTATTTTTCACGGCTGCAAATGACTCTATGGAATAATTAGGAATCACTTTTAGGAATTTACCTGAATGACCCGAAGGTTATACCGGGTATACTGTGAAGTCCTATGTGGGAAGTATACAATAAGTATCAGGTCAAAAGTGGTCATGGAAACTCAAGTGACCACACACATGAAAACTCAAGTGACGACACACATGAAAACTCAAGTGACCACACACGTGAAAACTCAAGTGACCACACACATGAAAACTCAAGTGACCACACACGTGAAAACTCACGTTCAAACACTACAATCTGACGTGTTTTTAACGCGTATTATCATGGAATGTAAACTTCAACAAGGAGCAAGCTGAAAGAAAACATTGGGGGTCAGGGCTCGTTCTTGTGTATATCCTCTGCCACTTCCCCTACCATATTTTCCCTCATTACTTTACACTCCGTCAACACCTGGAGCTGTCGCTGAAATTTTGTGTCATCGTCTAAATCTAAGAAAGCCACGAATCTCACTCTTCAATCCGCTGAGAAAAACAAATCAAATTTTTACATCTACTTGAATCTACCATTTCCATCACTTATAGTAGTCGAAGCTGTTGGTATAAGGATTCGCTATTTTCCGCAGGCACATTTCTATACGTGGGTAAATCTCCCAAAAGTTTTCACGTTACCATAAAATTTTATTCCCAGCCACATCAAAAGTTTAAAACAACATGCCATTTAAGTTGTCTGGGTTCGTATGCGACCCGTTTGCTATATCCACCATAAGTTTTGGGATTATCACCTGGATCGTGGCCATAGCAGGTGCTGCCGCCGCTGACAGCTCAACATTTCCCAGATTCACCTGGTGGGGTTTGGTGTATCAAATCTTGTTGTTGTTGGTTATATTGTTCTTATATTTGTACAATATCATTGAATTATATAAATTCACCTTGGTTGGTTTGTTGTCGGTTGCTTTTGTCTACACCTCCAACTCCACCAACACCTTGATTTACATTTCCGGTGATTCGGGTAGTTTGTGTTGTGGTGCTGGATGCATGTTGTTGGCCATGCTTAACTTGACTTTGATCATCTACTTCGGTGGACATCCAGAAAGCCCTACCAACCAATTCATTGATTCCTTTTCCTTAAGAAATAATTCCCACAACCACTTGAACAATGGTAAATACAACCACAACTTGGATGATGAAGATGACCAACAGTTCAAATCTTACCAACCTAACCAACTGAATGAGGGAAATCCAAGACATCTGCAATTGAATAACATCAAGACCGGTACTCCTTATATGTCTTCGTCTCAATTGAATGGATTGGAAAACTTTTCTTCCTCAGACGTGAATAACCGTGATTTGACCAATAATGGCGCCAACAAGAGCAATACCATCACCAGCGGAATCAACACCGGTGCTACTGCCGCCACGGTGTATAATAACGACCAGGATACCCCAGCCATGACGTTTAGATACAAAGCCAAGGCTTTGTACAGTTATGATGCCAACCCCGAAGATATCAATGAAATCAGTTTCATCAAGGACGAGATCTTGGAGGTGGATGATATCGACGGCAAATGGTGGCAGGCAAGAAGAGCAAACGGACAGATTGGTATTTGTCCTAGTAACTATGTTAAATTATTAGATTGATGTATATTAGGGTTTCTTGAATCTTCACACTCTTTGGATCAAGTCTCTGTTGGCTGAGATGTAACTCATAAAGTTAAGCTCTGGATCATTGGTTGTCATCACTCTTGTGCCCTCTTCAACAAAGTACTGAGGGTCAGTTACACAACTATATCCTATACCATTGGAGTGGTCGAAAACAACCATTCCCAACTCCTCGTATTCCGTACTGGATAAAACAGGCGACCAGTCGCCGCTAGGCACAAGTTCTCCGTGGCTGAATACCACTACCCGTGATCTGGCATGTGGATTTGAGAGCAAATTGATGTCAGCAAACATTTGCACCGAACCACCTGGCGGAGACTGGCAAGAAGTAGAGCCACTGAATAACCTGGTATTGGAACCTCCAAATTGAACTTCACGACTGGCTTTATAGCCAATGGTTATGAGACTTTGGGTAAAACGGTTGTTGAGCAAAAGATTCCCAGTTCGGATAAGCAAATCCAATCCCTGAGCCCCACCGTTGATTATGGCGCCAGCAGTACCGCCAACACCGCCTCCAATAGTAGTAATCACCTGAACTACCATGCCAAGTTCTTGATTGAGCTGAAGAATCACGTTTCTGATGGTTTGTAAGAGGTTGGGGTCAACACTGACTTCTAGTTTGACCTTTGTGGTGTTGATGAACTGTGCTGCAAATGCATTGGATTTGGAAATGGAAACAGTACTTCCCGGCAGTGCCAGCATCACCTGGGAAATAGGCACAGCCAATAATGCCAATCTCTCTGTAGCTCCGTACTGGACTTCGATCAAAACTATTGCACTTACAGTGGGATCGGTGGTGGCCCATTGATAATGACATTGGGTTTCTTCAACGTACGCCATCACTTCTGGTTGAGGTTTTTTGGTTTGAAACCAGTTGCTTGAATAAAAATCATCCATGGTTTTGTAGGTTGGACCATTGTTTAAAGTAGGGTTACGAAGAACAAAGGTATGTGGTTCGGCAATGTCCTCTGACAATGGTGTATCGGCTTGAGCCAAACTGAGGAAAACAGAAGCAAAGAGGGTTCTCGTGAATAACATGTTGATAATTGAAAAAGAAATGAAGGGGTTTTTGTAGAAGTAGTTTAGACAACATAGAAGACAACATAGAAGACAACATAGAAGACAACATAGAAGACAACATAGAAGACAAAGACATACGCATAGAACGACATTAGAAACATATACTTGTGGAAAACAATCCTCGTTAGGTAAGTCTAGAGTGTTCAGGAATTGCGTTTATACTTTCCATTCACTTCCATTTCACTTCCATTCACTTCCTTCACTTCCTTCACTTCCATTCACTTCCATTCACTCCATTTCTTCCATCTTTAATCCTTCAACATAAAACATTTCAGCTAAAGCTTGGTCTGCGCACGACCAATTATCTCAAGTTGGAAAAGTAATGAATACGCGTCTCAAATAAATATTTTACATGTCCAGTCCTACTAGAAACCCTAGAAAAAGACAAGCAGAAGAAGATGATGGTCTAATCAGTGATCATTCATCACCAATTCCATCCAGCCCCCCAATAGCCTCTTCTCCTGCCGTACCATTTGAAGACGAAGAAGAAGAAATCCACAACGATGTGCAAGATTTAAATGCAAGCGATGAAGAAGAAGGTGAGGATTTGATGGAAAACTACGAGAGAGATTACGCAGCTAATGCAGGCCAAGATACTTATGACTTGGATAATATCGATGATGACGAATATGAGGAATTGGATGCTGCTACCAGAAGAAGAATCGATGTTCAGTTGAACAGAAGGGATGAACTTTTGCAGGGTAATCGTGAGGAAGCATTTTTAGATGATGAAGATGAAGACCAAGTTGAGTTGGACCAGTATGGTTTACCTGTTCAGAGGAGAAGAAGGAGAAGACAATATGAGCAAGATGGGATGGATATGGAAGATTTGGAAGAAATCGATCCATTCAATGAAGAATTAAGTTTAGAGAGTTTAAGTGACATTAAGGCTAGTAGCATCACAGAATGGATTTTACAACCAGCAGTTTCAAGATCGATAGCCCGTGAATTGAAGTCTTTTTTGTTGGAATACACCGATGAAAAAGGTAAATCTGTGTATGGTGAGAGAATCAGGTCCTTGGGTGAAATCAACAGTGAGTCTTTGGAGGTTAATTACGACCACTTAACCAACTCCAAGGCCATTTTATCGCTATTTTTGGCTACTTCTCCTATGGAGTTGTTGAAGATCTTTGATATCGTTGCAATGGAGGCTACCCAGTTGCACTATCCTAATTATTCTAAAATTCACCAGGAGATTCACGTCAGGATTGTGAACTTTCCAAATTTAATAAACTTAAGAGATTTGAGAGAAAACAATTTGAATAACTTGATTAAGGTCAAGGGTGTTGTTACCAGAAGAACTGGAGTCTTCCCACAATTGAAGTATGTGAAGTTTGACTGTCTCAAGTGTGGTGCCGTTTTGGGTCCTTTCATTCAGGAAAGTCATACCGAAGTAAAGATCTCCTTCTGCACTAATTGTCAGAGTAAGGGTCCCTTGAAAATCAACAGTGAAAAAACATTATACAGAAACTACCAAAGAATCACCTTGCAGGAGTCTCCTGGCTCTGTTCCTGCTGGTAGATTACCAAGACACAGAGAAGTGATTTTGCTAAGTGACTTGGTTGATACTGCCAAACCAGGTGAAGAAATAGAAGTTACTGGTATCTACAAAAACAACTATGATGGAAACTTGAATATCAAGACTGGTTTCCCGGTATTTGCCACCATTTTAGAAGCCAACTCTATTACCAAGAAAGAGATTTCAAACTCAAACGTCAGCAGCTTTACTGAGGAAGAAGAGAGGGAATTCAGAAAATTGAGTCAGCAAAGAGGCATCATCGACAAAATCATTGCCTCTATGGCACCTTCTATTTACGGTCACAAGGATATAAAAACAGCAGTGGCGTGTTCATTGTTTGGAGGTGTTCCTAAGGATGTAAATGGTAAACATTCTATCAGAGGTGATATCAACGTGTTGTTATTGGGAGATCCTGGTACTGCTAAGTCTCAGATTTTGAAGTATGTTGAAAAGACTGCCAACAGAGCGGTTTTTGCTACTGGTCAAGGTGCTTCTGCAGTTGGTTTGACAGCATCTGTCAGAAGAGACCCTTTGACTAGTGAATGGACTTTGGAAGGAGGTGCTTTGGTTTTAGCTGATAAAGGAACCTGTCTTATTGATGAATTCGATAAGATGAACGATCAAGATCGTACTTCTATTCATGAAGCTATGGAGCAACAGAGTATTTCTATTTCCAAGGCAGGTATTGTCACCACTTTACAAGCCAGGTGTGCAATCGTAGCAGCAGCTAATCCTAACGGTGGTAAATACAATAGTACCTTAACATTGACACAAAACGTTGATTTGACAGAACCTATTTTGTCTAGATTTGATATATTGTGTGTGGTGAGAGATTTGGTGAACGAAGAACTGGATGAAAGATTAGCAAGTTTCGTTATCGACTCTCACATGAGATCACATCCAGAAACCTTTGTCGAAGATGACGTTGAAAGAGAAGACGAGGACATGGAAATTGACACTCCAAGTAAGAACTCCAGACAAAGAAGATTGGATCAGATCAACAAGGCTAAAGAACAGGAGATTTCTCCAATCAGCCAGGAATTGCTCTCAAAATACATTGCCTATGCCAGAGCCAAAATACATCCTAAATTGCACCAAATGGATATGGATAAGGTTTCAAAGGTGTATGCAGACTTGAGACGTGAGAGTATCGCTACGGGGTCTTTTCCTATCACGGTCCGTCACTTGGAAAGTATTTTGAGAATAGCAGAGAGTTTTGCAAAGATGAGATTGAGTGATTTTGTTAGTCAGAATGACTTGAACAGATCGATTAAGGTGAGTATTGATAGTTTTGTGGGTGCCCAGAAGGTAACTGTTCGTAAGCAATTGCAAAGGGCCTTCATGAAGTATACTCTTCCGAAGAGATCTTAATTTGGTGATTGTTTGTATAGTAATGTATTGATGTTTAACATAAAATGTAAATAATAAATGTCTTACAGTATAACATTAATTGACAATAGACCCGTCCAACCTACCATATTTACTATTTTTCTCTAACAAATAACTTGAACCTCAACAATGTCTCAGTCTCAATGGTTATCAAATCTCAAGAAACGAAGTCAACGCGTTATGTTGGACTTGGACGAGTATGTTAATTTTAAACGGTAAAACACACGAGTACTAACATCCAGAACCATCAAGAACATTAAAGAGTGCAAGTTCATACCCGAAAAAGACGTGGAAGAACTATGTGCCAAAGCCATAGAAATCTTAATTGAAGAAGGAAACATCCAGAACTTGGATACTCCCATCACAATGTGTGGAGATATCCATGGGCAGCTTCATGATGTATTGACACTATTCAAGACCGGAGGCGAATGCCCCGGCACTAGGTACTTGTTTTTAGGGGACTTTGTCGATAGAGGATTTTACTCCGTAGAGACATTTCTCTTGCTTATGGCCCTCAAGGTACGATATCCAGATAGAATATTTTTGATAAGAGGAAACCACGAAACAAGACAAATCACTACCGTGTACGGATTTTATGACGAATGCCTCAGAAAATATGGCAGTGTGAATGTATGGAGATATTGTTGTGAAGTGTTTGACTACATTTCGTTGGGAGCAGTAATCGGAGGAAAAGGAGGAGTGTTTTGCATCCATGGTGGATTGAGTCCTGTAATCGATAAGATTGATCAAATCAAAGTCATAAACCGTAAACAGGAGGTTCCTCATGAAGGTGCCATGTGTGATCTCTTGTGGTCTGACCCAGACCATGTTCCACAGTGGTCAGTGAGTCCAAGAGGTGCTGGTTACTTATTTGGATTCAACGAGGTTAAAAACTTTCTACATGTGAACGACATTTCTCTAATTGCCCGTGCACATCAGTTAGTTATGGAGGGTTACAAAGAGATGTTTCAACAAGGACTAGTCACGGTGTGGTCTGCACCCAACTATTGTTATCGATGTGGAAACATCGCACTGGTTTTGGCCATCGATGATAACTTGAACCGTGAGTATAAGGTATTTGAAGCCAATGACAGCCAGGATATCACATCCATTCCATCCAAGAAACCCAGCGTGGATTATTTTATCTAAGGTGCTTATAAATATTGTTGATAAAACTCGGGAGTTAATGGAGTTTAGTTTTTATTAATGGTGCATCGGAAAATTATTAATATTACTAAAATGTCGTGATTACAATGTTATATAATAACAGACACTGGCACTAGCTTTCAATATAATGAAAGTTGCTGTTATTTACTATTCCACCTATGGTCATATTGGTCAATTGGCCAAAATCATTGCATCTGCTGTTGAAAAAGAAGGTGCTGAAGTTGACATCTACCAAATTCCAGAGACTTTGTCTCAGGAAGTGTTAACTAAGATGTACGCTGCACCTAAAGACGAATCAGTTCCGGAAATTACAGTTGACAAATTGGCACAATATGATGGGTTCTTGTTTGGTATTCCTACCAGATTCGGTAACTTCCCAGCCCAATGGAAGACTTTCTGGGATCAAACTGGCTCTTTGTGGGCTTCTGGTGCCTTGTATGGAAAGCTGTTTGGTATATTCGTGAGTACTGGCTCTTCAGGTGCTCAAGAATCCACTATAAGAAGTTCTTTGTCTAGTTTCATCCATCATGGAATGAACTACATTCCTTTGGGCTACGGTGAAGCCTTCCCATTATTGACAAACTTGGAAGAAGTCCACGGTGGTTCTCCTTGGGGTGCTGGTACTATTGCTGGGGGTGATGGAAGCAGACAACCATCTGAATTGGAGTTGCAGATTGTTGCTATTCAAGGAAAGTCTTTTGTACAATCTGCTAAGAAGTTTATTCCAGAACCAACTGAACCTAAGTCTGAACAGGGTTCTAAGTCTTCATTTACTGATCTGGACGAGAAAAATACCACTGAAACCAGAAAAGCTCAACTGAAGCCAGCTATCAAAGAAGACCATGTTTCCTGCTCCAAATGCATTGTTATGTAAACCCATTAATAGTTAATAGAGAGAATATTCGGAGTATTGTATGAATGTAGTAATTTTATTGATAACACCCGGCAAACCGGTACAGCGGTTGTCCGAAATCTCCCTAGGATCACCGCGGAAAATATAAACTTAAAACCCCATAAACTTCTACATTCAAGTCCATGAGCCAACAGAAGAAGCGTAAGAACGACGAACAAACATATGATGTCAGCGACAAAACCTCAAACCGAAAAAATGCCCAGGCTACTCGAACATTAAGAGCATGTGACCTATGTAGAAAGCAGAAAACAAGATGCTTCAAAGTTAGTGATGATTCCCCTTCCTGTTTAAGATGTACTTTTCTTAATAAACCATGTTCTTTTGCTGCTAATGCTGGTACTATTAGTGGTGCAACAACTTCAACTGACAAAATGGACTTGGTACTTGAAGGAGTGCAGGAGATATTGGGGATTTTGAAGACCAAAACAGGCAATTTGGAACCTGCACTGAACGCGAATCCCGTGAGAGATCCCGTGCTTGATCATGTGACAATAAATGAAAACCCACTTCAGGAACCCACCAAAGCCGAGCTCAATCCAATGGATATTGAAAACCATACGAACTTCAAGCTGCCAACCAACTCGTTATCGGTGGCTCCCTTCAGTATCATCCACAATCGTGTGCAAGGAAAATTTCTTCCCAAATCAATTGAAAATTTGTTTCAGCTACCTTCTCAATCAGGAAACACCACTAACATAGTATCACTTAATATCTTGAGTTTATCTGAAGTTACGAATCTTATGAATGACTTCAGAAGGAATTACGGTAGATGGATTTCGTTTCCTTCTAACCTCCCAACGGAAATTTTAGTCGAAAGGCTTATCAACAAGTCTCCATTACTTCTCACAGCTTGTTGCAGCATCTCTTTGCGGTACCTGTTCAATAATATGAATCCTGGAGATATCAGTAATATCACCCGAAAAAGAACTGTTTTCAATATGCTAGTTAAACAGCTTATTACCGAGTTTAATGCCAATTTAATCAAGATTAACTGCTTCAAAACCATGGTTGGAGACATTGAATTTCTTCAAAGCATGGTAATACTATCAATCTACTCGTTAAGTTTAACTTCCATCATCTACTCAAACCATAACCAACTAAAAACAAGTATTAAGGACCTTAATGTGAATTTAGACCAAATCAACTTTGACCCATGGTACTTGTCAGGACTAGCACTCACGATCTTTGTGTCTAAGATGTCACTAGGAAATCTTCTTCCAAAGAACATTTCTTCAGAATTGACGTCGCCTTTCACTATTTTGTACGACGAAGAATTAGATTCCAATGAGTATCAGACACTTACTGTGATGAGAATTTACAATCACTTGGTTCTTGTTCATTTGATGAACTGCATTTTCACAGGAAGAATGTGCTTGATAGATGAAATCAGACTCAACTACTGCAATATCACTTTAGGACTTCCTTCTTCTACCAACTTTGACGGAAGAATGGTTTCTGAAATTTCAATTCTTCTCATTGCTTATAACTTCATACAAATGAACTTGAACTTCAACAAACTCACGTCGAATGAACTTAACGCAAACTTTGCTGCTACTTTGAATGATATTAAGCTCTGGCACGAACAATGGGAGTACTTGTTCCAACAGCCTGCTTTACAGTTTGTAGAAGTCTGTTACAACTTCTGTTATCTCATTGTTTATTACGGTTACAACTTCCAGAGATACTTGATTATAAATGACTTGGAGGATTTGGATAATCAGGACTTATTCCAAGCAGACAATATTCGGTTTATTTTACAACAGTGTGATGGAGAATCTCTTAAAAAGTTATTTGAGCATGCCAATACCTTGGTAAATTTTGTCACACTTATCAACAACGATTCCTATTTTGCATATCTTTCAGACCAGCTTTTATTTTGCTTCTACTTTGGGGGTATATTTCTAGTAAATTATATGCGGTTTATGGTGGATAAAGGAAATCTTGGTTTATTGGGATTGGGAAGTGCTAATGATGTAGGAAGCTTAAGTAACGTCAAGTCATTGGCTGACAAGTTTGACAGAATAAGTGGAAATAACCCTGACGATATTTTGTTCAAGTATAAGCTAGGGTTGAAACACGAGTTGAGCAAGAAGTTTTCTGAGTTTAGGTAAATCCAACTGAAATTTTACGTACTTTAAAGGTTAATTTCATTTGGTGGTGTACATTGTCTTGTTTTGAAGTGGCTGTAAGAGTATTTTTGGTGTTGCTGAAACATCTAAAGTTTATTTATTCCTTGATACAATACACATTCATGCCTGTAAATTCATAATTAATTAAAAAAACAAGAAAAGTGGTCAATACACTGTAATTTGCTGCAGCTATAACTCAATAAGGTTAGCCTGAACTTACCAAACAAACGAAACTATAGCCTCCTCTTACACAAGATTATTTATAGTCTCCGATTACCTAATAGAGCACAGCGCGGAATTATTTTCTCCACCTGTATGTACCCGAGAGGGCACATATGCAGCAACACACGAAGACTTACCTTTTTGAAGGATATAAAAGCCTAAGGAACTGCTGGCGGAATATTAATTCCATAGTATTGAGCTGTGAATACAATTACCAAAGAAATCAGAGAAAAACAAAATGGGTGTTATAGGCAGTTTGATAGGTGATGCTACCTCAGGTGCTGGAAGTTTATTCGGAGAAGCTACCGCGGGTGCTGTTTCAGTTTTCAGCCACGCTACTGCGGGTGCCGGCCTGATTTTGTCCCATTCTAGTGCGAGTGCTTCGGGCTCTGCTTCTGCCCATGGTTCGGGCTCTGCTTCTCATGCTTCTGGTTCTTCTTCTCATGCCTCAGGTTCTGCATCTTCTAAGCACTCCAGTAGCTCTGGTAGTGGTGGTAATGGATTTGATGCACCAGCTGTCTTGGCTCTTGGAGCTGCTATTTTTGGGTTGATTTAGTTCAATAAATGATGTTTAGTATTTTTTGTAGTGAAGAGACTCTTTTAGGTACGACGATGAACATTGGTTTGCTAGAGGTAATCTCTTGGTTTGTAAATGCATCGCTTGGTTTGTGAAGGTATCTCTTGCTCATTCTATAAATAGACGTGGGAGTTATATTTAGCTATGCTTGCGGCCACAACTGCGAATTGCAACATGCTTAGGAAATAATCATATAACAATAAGATCAAGAGGTATTTTCAAGGTTTGATTGTATTCTGTATTCTGCTTATGGTGCAATTTTGCTATTGAACTGCCTTGCCCTGCAGGATATATTGCTGTATCAAAGGCAATAGACGCTTCAGGTACAAGGATGTCTTGTAATTTGACACTTTGTTTTAATTTTCTCAATACAGAACTCTGCATACGTCATTTAGAAATCAATTCCGTAGGTTATGATTTTCTTAATTTGGGTGCTTGGTTAGCGGTTCCTAACCGGTGGTACTTCAAGTTTTTGTGGCAGCAGAATCATATTCTTAAATCAAGTAAGCAAATGCACCATGTATTTCTATACTTGATCTACCTTCATCTCTAAGATTATTATAAACTCAACAGCATGTTCTAACTT
Source organism: Yamadazyma tallmaniae (assembly GCA_030569655.1). NCBI lineage: Eukaryota > Fungi > Ascomycota > Pichiomycetes > Serinales > Debaryomycetaceae > Yamadazyma > Yamadazyma tallmaniae. Next base: position 344,524 of record JAJMLL010000004.1, on the reverse strand, counting down.
ATAACTTTTTAATAGGCTGTTGTATTCTCTCTTGCACATTATCTAGTAAACTCTATAATACTGTATAATACTGTATAATACTCTATGAACTCTATGAACTCTATGATACTCTAGAATACTCTATGATACTCTATGATACTCTATGATACTTCATGAACTCTATGATACTTCATGAACTCTATGATACTCTATGAACTCTATAATACTTCATGAACTCTATAAGACTCTATAATACTCTATGATACTTCATGAACTCTATAAGACTCTATGATACTCTATGATACTTCATGAACTCTATAAGACTCTATGATACTCGTGGTCTCGGATGCTTATTCTCTTAATCAAACTATTTCAGTCCACAAGGTCTTGAAATAATTAAACTGGTATAGCCACGCCTCGTATCATTTAAAAATCCTTATCGCGAAAATAAACGTTGTCAAACATGAAAGTTAACGAACCAAAGCGTACGTATCGTCACGTTATTCTTGACGTTATACTCGCTTTGGCGCTTATGGCGGTCTTCTGGACGCAGTTTCCAAGCAACACTGTTGCAACCAATCCAATCGATCTCAAATCTAAAAAGAACATCATCATGATGGTCACTGATGGAATGGGTCCAGCATCGCTATCACTCGCACGGTCATTCCGCCAACACCGCGACAATCTCCCCTACGATGACATCCTCCTGTTAGATAGATTCCTTGTGGGAAGCTCCCGTACCAGATCCAGCTCCAGTCTTGTCACCGATAGTGCAGCTGGAGCCACTGCATTCTCGTGTGGACTCAAGTCCTACAATGGTGCAATTGGCGTGGATCCAGCGCTGGTACCATGTGGTACTGTATTGGAAGGAATGAAATTATTAGGCTACAAAACCGGACTTGTGGTTACCACCAGAATTACTGACGCGACTCCTGCTGCATTTGCCGCACATGTGGACCACCGTTGGCAGGAAGACTTGATTGCACAGCACCTTCTTGGTGAGACCCCTCTCGGACGTACCGTCGACCTAATTTTAGGCGGTGGCCGTACCCATTTCTACCCTACTTCAGGCTCCAGCCATGGAAATGGTGGTAGCCGCACTGATGGCAGGGACTTGATAAGTGAATCAAGCGACACCTGGAGCTATGTTGGAGACAGAAAGTCTTTTGATGCTTTAGATAACGGAAATAATGTCACCCTTCCATTATTGGGACTTCTTGCTGACTACGATATTCCCTACGCTATTGATCGTGATAATGCCGTTTACCCTTCGCTCTCCGAACAAGTCCGCGTAGCCCTCACTGCGCTCACCAAAGCTACCGAGAACCTGGACCAAGGATTCTTTCTCTTGATTGAGGGCTCTCGTATCGACCACGCTGGTCATGCTAACGATGCTGCAGCCCAGGTCCGTGAGGTGCTCGCCTACGACGAAGCATTTGCAGAGGTGATTGAGTTTATCGATGCAAGTGAAGTAGCTACTGTTGCTGTTTCTACTTCAGATCATGAAACTGGCGGCCTTGTTACTGCTCGTCAAGTGTCACCAGATTACCCTGAGTATTTGTGGTTTCCAGAAGTTTTGAATAGAGCAAAGCACAGTGGTGAATTTTTATCCCAGGTTTTATACCAGAAACCTGCAGAGAATGACGACTCTTCTAAAAGGGTAGAAGAGATCACATCTACTGTCCACAAGCATCTTGGCTTTGAACCAACACAGGAGGAGGTTGACAGAGTTCGGGGGGCACCCTCTCGTGATGAGGTGATGTATGTGCTTAATGACATGGTTTCGGTTCGTTCTGAAACAGGCTGGACTACCCACGGTCATTCTGCAGTGGATGTCAACATCTACGCTCATACAAACTCACCTGCACTCCAGAAACTGTTGTACAGTTTATATGGAAACCATGAAAATATTGAAATCGGTCAGTTCATGGCAAATGTCACTGGTGTGGACTTGAAGAGCATCAGCGGATTGTTAAAAGATGTAGAACATGCACCTAACGTTGCACATGTTGCACATGATCATTATGGTCACGATTTAGATTAGATTTGTTTGTTATTCACTGGGCTCTACTAATCGCTCCAGAGCATCCAGGTACTGGATTGTTAAATAAAGGCCCAAATGCATTCACCATAGCTATATGTTTATATGTTACACACAACTAATTGTCATATGACGTTAGTCTCTTTAGTCCCTTAAAGGGATAGAACCGCCTTACGGCATGGGCACACTTAAAAGCACACCTCCCGAAAACGGAGAAACGATAAGGTCGAAACTCGGATAAATAAACGGATAATAAACTCATAACCAAAATGTGCATACGATAACCTTATTTTGGTGCAACATGGGATGAGTCAAAGGCCGTTTCTACGGTCCAAGAGTGGAAATATTTGTTGTTGTTTATTCGCTTTGACAGGGAAGTTGAGTGTTTCTAGTGTATTTTTGATGTTTCTAGTTTATTCTTGATGTTTCTAGTGTATTTTTGATGTTTCTAGTGTATTTTTGATGTTTCTACTAAAACTACCATTTTCTTTCTGGCAATATTTATGGCAATACAAATTAATACGATTCAATCAACATCAACTACCCAGAAAGTCTAATCATTCAAATATATATTCTCTATAATACTAATCCTCCTTATCAAAAACCTGTTGTAAGTTGGCAGAATAGTCAGCCTTACAAAACTTGGCTCTCAATGTCTTACCAAATTTATAAAATGCAAATGGAATAACCATCATTGCTAGTGAAATAAAAGCCAATAACCAAGAAGCCCACTGCAATCCCAATTTATCGTACATTTGGGAAATGAACAATGGAAATGCTGCTCCACCAGAAGATCTAATGAAAACCTTTGTACCTAAAGCAGAAGCGGCGAATTTGGCATAGGTATCCAAAATATAGTTGTTCAATGAGTAGTACAACAAAACCATACCAAACCCAAAAGCTATACCAGAAGAGGCAGGACCAACCCAAATTATATGCTTGTAAGAAGTTGCTCCCAAAATGAACAAGGCGATAGCTGGGAATGGAGCACCCATCATAGCACCCATAAGTCTGTCTTCAGGCTCTGGTTTTCTGCTTCTGATCAACTTGGAATATCTCTTCTCCAACATGGTGGTGAAAATCAACGCAAAAGAGGCACCAATCAAAATTGGAATGTACATAAGACCGACCTTGTTATCTTGGTAACCGTATAGTTTACCAAAGATTACAGGGTATGCAAAGAAAAATGCATACAACAAGGCATAAATCAATGCAATAAACAGACAAATTAAAACTAGCACTGGTTCTTCAATAACAAATCTCAAAGGTCTAATCAACACTTCGTTGGCTAATTCCTTCAAGGTCATAGGACTGGCTTCTTGTTCGGTCATTATCTTTGCATTGCCGGTTTCTTTTCTCATCTCTTTAGCTCTCTTCTTCAATATAACTGGTGCATAAGTCTCGGGCACGGTTGCAATCAAAATCCACATAACACCTGCAAAAGCCATATTTACCCACACCATAAGATCGAATCTTCCGCTGTCAACAGATATAAATCCATTCACAATACCTCCAAACACAGGGCCAGAATATGGACAGAAACTAAACACTGCAATGGCAAGACCTCTCGTTGCGTCATGAATGTCACAAATTGAAGCACCCACTATGGTTAATGCCGACGATGAAAAACAACCCAATAAGAACCTACATACAAGAACGGTTCCGATGTTCTTTGCAAGTGCAATTGGAATGTTAAAGATGACGTATAAACCAAACGACACAATGTAGACGGGTCTTCTTCCGTACTGTTCACTTAAAGGAGCCCACACTAAAGGACCCACAGAAAAACCAATGACCATTAGCGACACTGATAACACACTTACTTCGGTGGAAACCCCGAATTTTTCGTTGATTAAGAATAAACCACCTGCGAGTGAAGATGAACCATAAGCAGCTTGGATTACCATCATGGAAAGAACAAGTGTGTAGTAAATTTTCCACTTCATGGACCAGTTCAATGGATTCTCTGGGTCGTCTTTGTAGAAGGTGACAAGCTCAATTTCCGGATCTAATTCCTTTTCATCTTGCAGGTATTCGCCAATTGCACCAGCAGAAGATAAGCCTCTGTGTCTTCCTAAACTAAGTAAAGTTTCCACCTTTACTAGACCTGTTTCAGTTTCCATGGTGTATTCTTCCGGGAAGATAGGATCATGTACTGGAGGATCCACTATTTCTCTTTGACGGATCTCTGAGTCTAAACCTCTCTCATGCAAGGACTCATACGTTTCTGTTCTAGTTTTGGTCAATGAGTTTGCATTGTTGGTTGGCATTGTATCTAACGATAGTTTTGATTGGGCATCTGTGTTATCGTAGAACTGTTGGGGAGCTTGTGAGTTAAGCGAAATACTGTCGTCACTCATGTTTAGCTTAAATGCAGTGGATATGCACTTCTAGTGCTGAATTGGTTTAAATGTACGTAAAGGTACTGTAGTTTGTACTTGAAAGTACGATCCACTCTGTTAATTAATATGTTATCAGATATGTCGAATGAAATCTAACAAATCTGAAGTGAAATAAATCCTATTTTATGTTAGTATTCATAAGGGAATCTGGTCTTATTTATATAATGTTGTTCCAGTGATAAGATCCGGCTGTTGTTCCTAAACCTTTCATACAGAAACCTCTTAGTGTTCATTCACTTAAGAGGGGTGCGTTTCCGATTAGCCAGACGGTGCCCTCAGCTGTTGTTCCATGGCTATTTCTGTGTTGGTGTTTCTATCAAGCAGTATATTATATTGCACACTTTACAATAGCATCCATATCAGGGTACTAACTTAGAACTCTTGAGTACAAATTGTGCAATGGCTCATCCCTCAAAACTTCACTTCCCTTGCTTTATGCTTAACTCCTGTCATTTCCGACTTGATCCCTTTGTTTTCAGGATATATATTTCCGACCGTACCTTTTCGGGCATCCTTATGGAATAGTCATAAGCAGGAATTCAGTTTAACTTGTACCAAAATCGATTCGTACTATATCTTCTTCTTTGGCTAGTAAATATCGTTTCTCTAGCTGTAGCACCCGCGCATAGTCTTTTGTCTTGTTCTACTACAAGAGCCTCTAGTGTGTATGCATTTCCCTCCGAACACGGAATTATATTACTTCGGGTATTGTTAGTTAATGATTTCTCGTAGAAATTAGTTATGCGGTTCGGATTATTTACGCATCTTGGAAATGAGGTGGTGGATATTTACTGTTTAACAATTTGTAGTATTCAATACATTACAGTTATTATCAACTATTAAATTAATTACTAGCTGTATTCTGGAAGAAAATATTTTTATTTCTTGCTTTAACTACGTAATACTAGTGCTACTGTCAGCATTAATGTCAGCATTATTGTCAGTACTTTTGTGAGTACTATTGTCAGTACTTTTGTGAGTACTATTGTCAATATAATCAATTCTCAACACAATAGAAACCTATCTATCATTTCCGGCATTTGCTTTCAAGAAATGAGGGATTTTCTGTGAATCTTTGCAATATTGCTGTTGCCGTCATGAACACTTTTTATCCAGTTTTAGGTTACTCGCATATCCGGAACATTTGTTTTTAGCTCAACTGGTGCTACTCCAGCGTCAGTTTTGCAACCAGCCTGGTTCTGCACTTCCTGATGATTCTACTTCCTACAGTAACTTACATCTTTCTATTCCATTTATTCCTAATCCTATCTACTCCTACCCCTATCTCTATTTTAGTAAAAACCCCAAAGTAACTACTTGAATATCCAATATTTCTTTTTCTTACCTAATCTCCGTTTAACCAAGGCGGAAAACATTTCCAGTCTCTTAAACTGGAAGCCTACACCAGACAGCTGTCAGGTTCTAGAGTTACTTTGTTACTCTATTAGCCCCTCGATCTTTCATATACTATATAAAGAATACTGCTTTGTGATTTGGGATCCTACTTGTTCCAATGCTGGTCGTGACACTACTTTGTCACTATGTTGTACAATCGTTTGTTCGACTCCACCTTCACGGTAGGCCGCACTAAACTCTCTTGTAAACACTCCAAAATCGTCTTCTTTAAAGCTTCCACGCTTTCTTGACTAAGCTGGAAGTGAAATGCTATTCTGTTACCCATGAGTTTCACACCATTCTTCGCTCCTCTCTCAATGAAGTAGTTCTGGTTCATCTTCATTGCTTTGAAGTCTATGAAAACAAAGTTGGTATCCGCTGGACTTTCAAGCTTGATTGAATGTTGTTCACAAAAGTGTGCTACTTCCTTTGCATATAAATGGGCGGTTTTAATTTTTGAAATGTTCTCTTCTATGGCAACAATAGCAATAGAAGTCATGATTCCCGCCTGTCTGATACCCCCACCAGTTTGCTTCTTGAAATGGTTGGATCTATCAATGAATTTCTGTTCCCCAACCAACATCGACCCAATTGGGGCCCCCAAGGACTTGGACAAGCACAAAGAAACTGAATCAAAATAGGAGCAGTATTCCTTGATCAGTACTCCGGTCTCTACTGAAGCGTTCCAAAGCCTAGCTCCATCCAAATGCAAACGAATTTGATTTTGTCTGCAAAATGCAGAGATAGATCTTATCTCCTCGATTGGCATGATAACTCCGTGAAGGGTGTTCTCTAACGATACTAATTTAGTTGGCGCTGCATGAATGTCTCCGTCGTCAGGTGTGTAATTTTCTATTATGTCTTGCAAGGTTAGGTAGTCATTGTTTTGTGGCATCACTGGGTGAACCATTGCCTGCGACAATGTTGCCAATCCTGCAGCCTCGTGAAGGTATACGTGAGAACGGTAATCGCATAAAACTGAGTATGGTGGTTGCACCAAATTAGCACGTATACCAATCTGGTTTGACATCGTTCCACTGACACAGAATAACGATGCTTCCTTACCTGTTAACTCACATATCATTTCTTCGAGTTGCAATGTTGCAGAGTCTTCTTTATATACAGAATCACCATATGTAGTTATTGCCATGGCTTTCTGTATCATCGATTCCGTGGGAACAGTGAACGTATCACTTCTAAACTCATTGTGGGTGCTAAATCTTTCTTCGGTGCTTACTACCATCTTCAATAATCTGATCTTTTCTTATTTTCTACTTTCTAGTGTTTTATATGTGTCTTATTGACTCATCGCGGAACTTACGCCGAGTGATTTAATTAGTCAGCTCTGTTATACGGATCTCGTCTGTCGTATAGATTATACACAGCAGATGGTGTATTAGAATAGATGCTATATTAGTTCGTGTAAACTAGTGATGCTGTTGAACAACTTTAGGGGTAATACTTAAGTCTTATATATTGATGTGATGCGCCGTCGATAACCGAAAAGCGTTTTGCATTGTTTCCTATTTGGGGTACCTGCATGTTATATTTCAATAAGGCTCTTCATCTTTGTAGAGATACTCCACCAAATTGTCCATACTATGACCGTTTCGATTAAAGTTCGGGTTAATGTTGGGGTTGATACTATTCTGGGAAATGTGGCTGTTTGTCACCAGAGTAGCTGGAGGGCTGACACTGAGATTTGCAGCACTGAGATTTGGAGAGTTCATGCTGCTATAGTGTGCCCAACTACCAGAATGGAAGTTAGCATCCCAAATGTTGGTGTTTAAGCTGGAAGATGTGGCAAGATTGTTTCCTAGTGTTGGGTTGCTTACATTCTGGTTAAGAACATTGAGAAAGGGTCTATCGTACTCTTTGTCGTAGTTGATTGGATTCATGTTCACGTTGTGCATGTTCATGTTGTTCACGTTGTTCATACTGTTCACGTTGTTCATACTGTTCATGGTGCTCATGGTGTTCATATTCATATTCATATTGGTGTCATTTAAGCCAACATTACCGTTATTGACATTCAAATTACTGGCGTTGTTCAAACTACCAACGTTGGCATTACCTCCGGCCCACACACCATAGTCATACTCCGGATACACTTTCGGAATAGGCAGTAATTGCTGGAACAGTGGTTGTGGACTACTCATAGAATGCTGGAGATGTAAAGCAAGTAGCTCGTCTCTCTGAACCGGGGTATTATGGTTAGAAGAACTCGAAGAGTCCTCGTTGTAAAGTTCGCCATAATAGTCTAAGCTATTCATTATTTGAGCTGGCGGTGGTGATGCTGACTTCACTGATAACGTCTGGCTTTTGGATCTATTTCTGTTTTTACGCTTTTTAAACAACTTGTTTGCCTCGCCGCCAAATTGAATGCTGGCATCATACTCGTCTATGAACTTTGGAACATAGCTTTTATCGTTCATAAACTTCAAGTTCTCTAGATCACGCTTATTGGCACAGTAATTCTTGATTTCAAGTTTGAAGTTGTTCTTCCAAGCATTATCTAATCTGTTAAGCTCGCCTAAATTGGTTTGGATTTCATTGGACCAAGTGGTATTGCTACTAATGTTATGAAGAATATCTAAACCCTTGTTGTTGATAGAATTATCATCATTAAATACCTTTTCTTTCTGCCACGGATCAATAAGTTTTTTCAAGAAATCGTAGTAATTATTGATTTGTTTTCGGTTATTTTTGTACACCTTTAAGTTCACTTCGTTGTCATGCATCTTTGACTTCAATTGTGATATTTCCTGCTTTATCTCAAATACCTTCAAGTTTATGTCATCCTTCTCGCTCAGTTTCCGCTGTTCAATGTTAGTCTTCTCTTTCTGCAACTGTTGTAGGTCTTCTTGTAAATGCAGATTACGTTTAGCTTTTGACTCATGGCTCTTCTTATTCTCTACCAAACTTTCAACAAACCTATTTTTCTGGAGCATTACATCTTCCTTACGCTTCTGCTTTTCTTTGATGGATGAATAAGAGTTATTGGCGGTTTTATTGGATTCCTTGAGCTTTAGTTTCAAATCTTCATAGTTCTCATTAGCTCCGGTCATCTCCTCTTTCACGCTACTTTCCATACTCCTCAACTCTTGCAAGTTCCTCAAGAACTTGTATTGGTAATATCTGAGGTATCTTACTATCTGCTTCTCGGTCATTGCTGAAATTTCAGATATTTTGTAAACCTCCACAATATCAGCAAAATCTTCATCCAGAAGCTTATTCAAACGCACAGAAATCTCGTCATCAGAAAAGAAGGACTCGTTGATGTACTTTTCGGTGCTTTCAACACGGGCTGTCTCTACAAAAACCGGAATGGATTGAGATCTAAAGTTGTTGACCAAGTTTACAGCTACAATTTGAAGTTGATAAACTGTATCAGGAACCAAATCGTTGAACTGACAGTTGGTGGAACTTAATGTTGCTGCTTCTAGATTGTTCACTAGCACCTTATAGTTTAACTGCTCGTCGTTCCTGGAAACTATGTCCCAATGAATGGTAACTGAGGTAGCAGTGATGGAATCAATGGAGATATTTGGAATGAACGGAACTTCGATATGAAGGTCCCGAATAATTTCGGCGGTGGGTGCCCGAAAGAGCTTGGTGCATCGGTAAATCAACCACAAGAGGGAGGGCACCAATGTGATGAGATACTCTATCATTGGAGAGTTTACAAATTTTTTCGCATTCAAGTACTGTGGTGTCGTGTGAATTCCACGTGAATGTTGTGGTATTTTCGCATGCATTAAGTGTGAAAATGGACACATTTCCGCGTGTGTTGCACGTGATCATTTTTGTTTTCTTCTCTGGCTTCTGATTTTCAAATACCTTGAAGAGAAGAGTGCTATGATCCCTTTTCAATTCAGCAAAAGCTCACTTTTCTGCTTCATTTATCAGTATCTTGAAATTCCCCTTGTTTGACACCTCGCTTAACCTGCATAATAAATTGGTTGCTAAAAAGTCACCCAAACTCAATTCGAAATTACACTCCAGAATGAACAAATTAGAGCTTGTGACCCAGCCAGAAGCAGAAACTAGGGACAAAAAACCATTGGATGAAGCCTTAAACAAAATCAAAGAATTGATCCAACAAAACCAGGATAACGAGGGAGAAATAGACTTTGAAGGGTTCAAGATTCCTTCAGACAAAATACCATTGGATGGAAATTTCTCTACGGAAGAAATAAAGAAATTGGTCAAAATAGCAAAACTGGAAGGCATTTTGGACGAGAATGTGGAAGTGAAGGTTATTCTGAAGGGAGAAATCGGAGATAGAGTTGAAATTGCAGAGACAAATAAAGAAGAGGAAGAAAATCCGGAGCCAGAGACAGAATCAGGACCTTCTGTAGGCGAAGAAGTTGGAAAGGCAATTAGAAGGGAAGACGGAAAGTAGGTTTGAGGTGTTCTGTATTATCGTGTTTCCAAAGCTTAAGATAAAATTGGTCAGGCTGGAGGTTCCAGATCTCGAGAGACCAGCTTAGAAAGGTTCCAGGACAAACCTAAGGAGTTTAGAAGAGGTTTCAGAGTTGCCCAGGGCAAGTAACAATACATAGGAGATAATAAATGAATTAGAATATGTCCTAGTAATCACCTTGACTCCAGTGCACCAGTAATACTCTTACTTTTTCAAGCTATTTGTCTGTTGTTTCCATTTTTCCTACCCTGAGTTACGCTTCAGCAGTTACGCTTCAGCAGTTACACTACAGTTACACTTCTACACACTTCAACAGTCACACTTCAACAGTCATACTTCAAAAGTCATACTTCTACACACTTCTACAGTTACACTTCAACACACCTCAACAGTTACACTTCAACACACTTCAACACACCTCAACGGTTACACTTCAATCTGAGCTATTACCCATCGCTCCTTATCAACAATAGCGTATCCCGGCAAATAATTAAGTGTTTACATTACCTAAAAATACCATGGCTGAATCTCTCAAGTCTAAAACATAGTTTTTTGAAATTCCACATTCCTTCCGAATTTCAACTCAATCTATTTTCAAATTTCAACCTTCGTTTTCAATCTTCTTCAGGGAATAAAAAAAACATGCGAATTAGATCACCAATCCTAGCACTAGGAATAGTTCTATCGCTTGCAATAGCACTCCTTTATTCATACAAGCTTGGCGGTGCGGATGCGGCTGCCTGTGGGAATATACGGATGTATCCTAGCTACTCTAGGATACTAAGCTTCAACGAAAAGTATACTCCATATGCTGGGAAATACTCGCTATACTTGTACCGTGAACAGGGCAAAGACTTGAAACCTTCACGGCATAACAACTACACCTTAGATGGGGTTCCAGTGTTGTTTATTCCGGGCAATGCTGGAAGTTATAAACAAGTTCGTTCCATTGCTTCCAAGTGTGCAATGTTGTATGAGGATTATGGCGGTGCTAACATAAACGTTCGCAACTTGGATTTCTTTGCTGCTGACTTCAACGAGGACCTAACTGCCTTCCATGGAAGAACCATGCTAGACCAAGCGGAGTACTTGAACGAGGCAGTCAAATTTATCTTGAATTTGTACGAGAACACCACTTCGGTGATGGTTGTGGGCCATTCTATGGGAGGCATTGTTTCTAGAGTCATGGTGACGCTTCCCAACTACAAAAAGGGCCTGATAAAAAGCATAATAACCCTTTCGTCGCCACATGCCAAGGCTGCATTACCTTTTGATAGAGACATCATCCGTTTGTATCAAAGTTTTACTGATTTTTGGAGATATTCTTCTTCTGAACCTTTGAATCCAGTCCAAAAAGAAGCTTACGAGAGGATCCACGACATTTCTCTTATATCCATCACTGGAGGACTACTAGATGATGTTCTTCCTGCCGATTATACTTTTATTGATAGCACAATCCCAAGCACCAATGGTTTCACTGTTTTCACTTCAGGAATTGAACATGTGTGGACTTCAATAGATCATCTAGCAGTGGTTTGGTGTTCTCAGTTACGTGACGTTCTTCTGGAGATTCTTTTAGAACTCGTGGACTATAGGGTTCCCGAAAGAGTGTGTCCTTTGGAAAAGAGGATGCAGATATTCAGGAAACACTTGAAAACTTTTGAGATTGAGTTGACTGAACCAGGAGTTCCGTATGAACTGGTATCCAAGGAAGCAGCTAACATTTATAAAAATAAGAATTTAGCTTTCATCACTCATCCTGATAATGTTCAGCCAATTGTTGTATGCACAAATCACATCTGCCATGATGTCACCGACCAAGTATCTGCAATTCCTGGTGGACTTGTAGCTATGAAAATTGACGGAAAGTTTGAATCTGTAATCACAAAAATGGCGCTGACCAGGTTCGAAAGGCGGAGCCATGATTTATGGGCTTATACCAATTTGAAGTTACCAGGAATACTACTCTGCGAATTGGAGCTTCAGATAGATAACAGCTTGATTTCCTATGATGTGGTGTTTTCACATGCTGTGAAAGTTAGACAGTATAACTCTGTGGAATCAAAATGGCACGAAGGAACCAAGTTCAACTTGAACTATCACGGCTCGGCGCCTTTTATTCCTCATTATGACACAGAGACACTTGATATATGGAACTTGGGACGGTCTGAGTTGCATGTTTCCATTTCTATTAACCTCCTTGTTACTTTGAAGATGTTGTTCATACGCTTTAGGCTTTCTATCGTATCATATGGATTGGTTGTTGTATTAATTGTTCTTTTAAAACAAGTTTATGACTTTGAGCATGGTAGCAAGGGTTTTCTTAGCTTCAGTAAGACCTTATGCAATCTTTTGACCTGGAAATATTTAGTAGCCACTGGAGTCTTCTGCTTGGTAGCTAATGTTCTCATCAATATTCCAATAATCAATAGAGCCATCAATTTGATTTACTTTGAAAATGAGCCATTACTTGTTCTAGGGGTAAGAAATTTCCAAATCTTGAACTGGATGTTTCTAATAATAGCTGTATCGTTCAACTACTTCATCAGCTTGACGATAGAATTCTTGATCGGCTTCAAAAAAGTATCCCTGAAATCAAAACCGAGGGTGAAGCTAGCAGTTTCAGCTATGTTGTTTTTGATTATGCTATTTTATCTTCCATACCAGGTGCTCTACGTGATCTGTTTCATAGTTCAGATGTTGAAGATGTTCAGAAGTGAACACCACTTTAACGTGACACTATTCCTTATACTTTTGTGGATCCTTCCTATTAACATTCCAATAGTGGCAGTCTTGGTGCATGATCTCACTATTAGCTGGAAAACTGCATTTTCTTCCCATCATAATGTGTTGTCGATACTTCCAATGTTCTGCTTCATCAACTTATCTGATTGGAGGTTGAAGTTTCCGTTGCCAGTAAAAGTGTTCACTGTGTATTGGATTGGATACACATGGCTTTATGGATTGATACATACATTTTACTTGTTTCATATGTTTAATTACTTCTGCTTGTTGATGTTACTTGATTACGCTGTTGAAAAGTACACATGGTTGCTCGAACGTAATTCATTTCTGGATTAGATTCAATCTGGACGCTTTATGATGCATTTTCACAGATTCCCATTATATTATGACTCTACTGTTACATCAGACTATTTATTACACAAAGAAATCAACTCCTCGTCCCCTTCAACTAATTTCTTCAATCTATTCGTTACTTTGATCATTTTATACATCAACAATAGCTTCAAAACCGGTCTGAACTCTTCACTGATGCTTCCTGGCACCTTTATTTGCATTTCGAAATACTTGTCTTTGTTATTCTCCAATAATTCCTTCAATTCTTGGATCTCGTCCCTACTTAAACTACTCAAGTTATCTAAAAAGTACTGTATCTCCTCCTTGATGATGTTATTCTGGCCTATCTTCTTCAATTCATTTATGCTTATTGTCTCAGACATCTCACAGGTATCTTCCAAGAAAGGATTAGAATTTTCTATTAAATACGACCTTTCGTCGCCATAAACCTTTCCCTCGATATCTTTCCTCTTGTTTTCTAAAGGAGCCATCTGATATCGTACCGAAGGAAGGCTTGCAAGTTGTTCGTACATTTGTGTTCCGATATCAACAGGTTCTTTTTTTCGGGGTGATTTCTCGTAGAGTTTAGGTGCTGGATCAATGTATATCTGATCCCATGCCTCCTTTTCCTTTCTACAGGGGCTATTTATGTGATTTTCTTTTGTAGCGGGTTCCTTTTTACATACATTTTTCAAAGAATTCAATTTCTCATCAAAACTTGATTTAACAGTCTCCTTAGAAGCCACTGTTTCAGTGGCTTTAAAATCCAGAAGAGCCCCTTTCCCTGCCGAATTTGATCTTCTTGGTTTAACAGGGGATGTAAGTCCGTGCTTTTCCCTTTTATGGTTACCTTCCATGAGATCAATCACTTTGTTGTATCTTTTCGGCGACCCTAGGTCATTGAGCAGTTCAAAATCGCTCACGCTTTCGTCACTCGTTCTGCCTGTCCCGTCCTTACCTCCTTTACTCTCTCTAGTCTTTCTGCGCTTCAGAACGAGGTCTGGCGACGGCATCAAAAGGCTCTCGTCATTCTTTAACCTCATAATAAATCGCGAAAACGAAATAAAAACTAAAACACTCATTTGTGATCCAGTTATCAGTTACTACGACTGGATTTATCGGTGTTGGAGTGTTCTTAAAAGGTCTTTAAAATAGCATTTTGTGTTATTGCTGTTTAGATTAACCATTTTTACTTTTTTTGTACTGTTTCAGATATAAATTCACCTGGCACAGATAATTTTCACAAAAAAAGATGTCACTTGAAAAGAAGATCAGAAACTTTCTCCAGGGACCAAGGAAAGGAGAAGCCTATGAATTGAAGAGCGGTCTTGTCAGTCAGTACAAATATGAAAGAAAAGATGCCATTCAAAGAGTGATTCAGGCCATGACACTTGGTAAAGATGTGTCGTCGCTATTTCCTGACGTGTTGAAGAACATTGCCACCTACGACTTGGAGCAGAAGAAGTTGGTATATCTCTACTTGATGAATTATGCAAAATCTCATCCAGAATTGTGCATTTTGGCTGTAAATACTTTTGTTCAGGATACAGAAGACCCCAATCCGCTTATTAGAGCTTTGGCAATCAGAACTATGGGTTGTATTAGAGTCAACAAGATGGTAGATTATATGGAGATTCCATTACAAAGAACCTTGAAGGATGAAAACCCTTATGTCAGAAAAACAGCTGCTATATGTGTAGCCAAGTTGTTTGACTTGAATCCTACAGTGTGTATTGAGTTTGGTTTCTTGGACGACTTGAAGAAGTTGATCTACGATTCCAACCCAATGGTTATTTCCAATGCTTTGAACAGTTTGTACGAAATCAATGATTTGAATAGCGATGCCAGCTTGAATATTTTGACCATTAACTATGATTTAATCAAGAACTTGTTGATTTGTCTCAACGAATGTACTGAATGGGGAAGAATCACTATCTTACGTTGTCTCAATGACTTCAATTGCGAAAATGCTTCACAGGCTAACCACATAATCGAAAGAATTATCCCTCAATTGCAACACATCAACCCTGCAATTGTATTGTCATCCATTAAAAGCATCTTGAAACATATAGAAGCATTGGACTCCAAGGCCGAAAGGGACGCTGTGTTGAAAAAATTAAGCAGTCCATTGATCTCATTGATTTCAAACCCAGTTCCAGAAGCCCAATATGTTGGTTTGAAAAACATCAGAATCATCTTGGAAAAATACCCTACCATTTTGTCAAAGGAATTAAGAGTGTTTTTTATCAAATACAGTGACCCATTATACTTGAAGTTGGAGAAGCTCGACATTATGATCAGATTGAGTAACGAGAACAACTTCAACTTATTGTTAAACGAATTAAAGGAATACTCCATGGAATTCGAAACCTCTTTGATCAAAAAGTCCATCAAATCAATTGGTTTAATTGCTATCAAGTTACCAAATTCCATTATCAAGTGTATCAACTTGATCATTGAATTGATTGACTTAAGAAGTAATGAATTGATTGTGAATGAATCGATCAACTGTTTAACATTGATCTTAAGAAAATACCCTGGCAAGAACGACTTGATCACTTTAATTTTGCCTATAATCTCTAACCACTTCAAGTATGAAGTAGCTACAGACGAATCCATGTTTAACTTCATCTGGTTGGTGGGAGAATATCCAAACTACTTCACCGGTTTGTCCAAGATCTTATCGCACCTTTGGGAGGAATTTAGCGAATTCAGTGATGAGGTCAAGCTCATTTGGCTTAACTCGATTGTGAAAATCAATCTCAACTTGAACAATGTCAAAAGTTTGAAGAACCACAAAGAGCTTTACCAGAACTTATTGCAGAAAACATTAACCGAAATTACAGAAAATGACGAAAATATTGACTTGAGAGACAGAGCATATATCTACTGGAGATTATTATCGCTTAACGATGAAACTTTGTCCAAGAAGATCATTTTGCACGACCTTCCACCAATTGATTCCGTAATCAAGAACTTCAATCCTAAAATTTTGGACCAGTTGATAGAAGAGTTGGGTACATTATCGTCTATTTACGGTAAACCTAGCTCAACCTTTATCAAGGTGCAATCTAATGACGTCAAGCAAGTTATAGGAGGTGAGGTTGAAACCAACGGAAAGGTTCTTAAGGAAGACAACTTATTGGATTTCGATAATGATACCAATAACGAAGAGATTTTAAGCAGCAAGTCCGATAACATTTTAGACGAGTTGAATGACTTGTTTTTGAATAATGACTCCACCAACTCCACTAAAAAAGACACTGATAATATCTTGAACTTGTTCAACGAGATGAATGTGAACGAGCCAGCTAAAGTTGAGACTCAACCGCCTAATGGAAAGAGTAATATTGATGATTTGCTCGATTTGTTTTGAACGTATAGAAAAATCAATGTGGTTTTATTTAATTCATAATAATGTTCTTTATTTTATAGTTCCTGAAAGTCCACGTACTAGTGTCCTATTTTTCCTAATTTATTGTTAATTCAGGGTCTTTGTTGCAGGTAGTTTTGTGTTCTAACTTTGTCTCAAAAATTTCGCTTGTTTTTTCTAGAATCTCAAACATGGTTGTCCATAATCCTAACAACTGGTATGTATAACTTGCCCAATAACTAGTCAAATCGTCTTAAACTGCAGCAAATGACCAAAATTACTGTCAAGTAACTGCCAGAGAAATTTAGAATGTTTAGGATTACTAACTAATGAAGGCACTGGGTTGACAAAAACTGTCTTCCATGGTCTAAAACCTATTTAGAATCCGAAATAACCACTGTTTCGGTGGAAAAGGACTCCTTCGAAGGTCTGATCAGTAGTTTGGATTCCATTACTGGAGACTGTGATGTGACCCAAAGAAAGGGCCAAGTTAAGTGTATTTTTGACTTGACTTTGACGTTTGCTGTTTCAGGTAAAGCAGAAGAAGAAGAAGTTTCAGGAACTATTACCATCAACGAATTCATGCATGATTTAGATGAAGACGAGTATGTGTTTGTGGTCGACTCTCCCTATAGTGTAGAGGTGAAGAAATACTTGGTTCCAGCTTTAAGAGCAAAGTTGATGCAGTTCCAACAAGATTTGATCAAGGCACATGAAACTGACATCCAAAATTCTACCGTGTAGTGCTTTCGGTACAGAGGACCCGTAGAACCCCTTATAGATATACGATTTAGAGAGTAGGATGATTTCCAGGTGATTTTTCACGTCTACAATCATTAATATACAAACTACTCAAATCCCTCAGGTACTCCTCTGGCATGTCTTAACGACCCATCTCTTGAACCCAAGTAAATCTCGGTTGCTCCGGTATCGTTAAACTCTCTATCAAGACTGTACCAGGGAATATTACCGTTTTCTATCGACTTCAAGAACTTGAATGTCTCAACATCACTATATGGAACTCCAATACTGGGATCAAAGTACTTGACTTCTGTACCTGTGATAAGACAAACCTTCTTATTTCCATTTGGCAAATAAAGTCCCAAAGGTGCTTCTGTTTTGATGTGAATATTGGAGTCGTTATCATCCTTATATACTACTTCTTCCAATACTTCTTGACGAATACCAAGTTGTGGGAGTCTGTTCAACTCCTCAAACATGGAGTTATCTTCTGTTAAATCAGTAGCAGCAGTAAACAATTCATCTTTAGCCTCTTTGATTTTAGCATATGGATTGCCAACATTACCGATTTTGAGAATAGTCTTCAAATCTTTGAATCTTCTGGATCCTGTCAAAGACGCTTGTTGACCAAATACAAACTTTCTTATGTTGATTTCGTTGATCGGATTGTCGTTAGTAAATTCCACAAGTTCGACTACATTTCTGCAAACTTTTTGTATTGGCCCTTCAAAAATTTCGGTTTCTTCTTCCTCGTTGTTTTCGAATTCACTGCTTGCTTCCACGCTGTTTTCTCTGCTTAGCTGTTCTTCATTTTTAAGAGTTTGGAAATCATCCACAAAGGTAACTGTCTTTCTTTCTGGTGTATCCTGCCTATCAGTTACTTCCGGTTTTGCTGTTACTTGAATTTCCTCCATGCTCTTGGTTTTCTGTGCAGGTTCGTCTTTAGATTCTATTGAAGTTAGATTGTTATCTTCTTCTTTTCCTTTTTCTTTGTCCTCTTCTTTGTCCTCTTCTTTATCTTCTCTTTTATCTTCTGCTTTATCTGATTTACTTTCTTCGAGTGCTCCTTCCTTGTCAGCTTCTTTAGCTTCCTGTTTCACTTCTGCTGTGATAGAGTCCTCTGATTGGTTTTTGACTTCGTCTTCGTTGGTTTGAGAGGCTGTGACTGGTGTATCTTTTGAATCTTTGACCTCAACGTTTTCAGTGGGTATTGTCACTTCAGAAGCTTTCATATCTGTAGTCTCAGGACCCACATAAATACTATCAGCATCCGTTGCTACTTCACTTGTAAGTCTAGCCTGTTCTGCTCTATAGTATGGCAACAGAACGTCCACTGAACCGGGATATCTAGACAAATCGATATTAACAGTTTTCTGAATTCGCTTTAAATTTTTCTTCTTTGACTTTGAAGTCACAGCATCAAAGATTGCTCTGGCATTTTCAATCTCCTCTGTAGGGCTTATGTACTCTTCTATACTTCGGAATCTTACAATGTTAGTCATTTTCTTTCTTTTCAGCTGCAATAAATACTTTTGACGTTCTTTTTTCACCACCTCTTGTTGTTGAAACAATTCTAGCGATAATATATTGGCTTTTTCTGTTTCTACAGCTTCCGCCAACTTCTCTTCCTGGGTCATTTCACGTTGTTTGATTCTGATTACTGGAGTCAACTGTGCTCGTCTTGATTCGTCGTCACGTAATTTTTGCACTAACGCCTCCTTATTTTCTATAGCAGAAGTTCTGGAAGATTTCCTGATACTTTTCATCAACGATTCAGAAGTAATAATCTTCTTGGGTTTGGATTTCACGGTGGAATCGTTGGGCTTGAATTTCTTGATTTTAGGGACAAGCTTGTTCAACTTCTTTCTTTTCTTTTTTCTTTCTTCCTTTTCAAGTTCTCTTTCACCTTCTGTATCATCGTTATCTGACTGTGAGATATCTGAGTCTGAAAGAACATCATCTGAATTCACGTCTGAATGTAGTTCATTTGCAATATTTTCTGTCTCTTCACTTTTCTCGTCCTCGTTTCCCTGATCGTTATTTTCTTTATCTTCTCCTTCTTCCTCATCTTCCTCCTCGTCATCTTCTCCGCTCTCTTCTTCGCTGTCTGCAAACTCCTCGTCGTTCTCGTCTTCTTGAAATAACAAATTCACATTTTCATCATCCTCACTTACAAACTTCGAAACTTGCGGCTGTGTGTCGTTTTCTAGATCAATCAACTGCTTCAATCTTGACCCGGCATTGGCTCTTCTTTTCCTCGTCGTCGTAAGAAACTCTTCCTCCATTTAGTTTTGAGTTATGATTTTGATTTTTCTGCTTCTCAAAAAAGATTGCGAACATCATGAACAGGTTGGTGGTTAAAACTCCTATAATATCTGGGAAATTGCTCCAAAACCCGCGTCAATGTATGAACAGAGGTTCTTTAACGTCAAATATCACTTCTTCGGGCCAGAAACTGGCTAAAACTGCTATGAGAACTTTCACATTGTCTTCCTGCAACCTTCATCAACTTAACACTGGAACATCGTCAGACGAGTTATCCCACTTCAATGCGTTGGCTAAGTCGTGGTGGGACGTTGACGGACCTCAAAGAATCCTCCACAAAATGAATTTGATCAGAATGGATTTTGTGAATGAAAACATAAAGGGCCATTTGAAACTAAACGACAACTTGAAACCTGAAGAAGAAGTATACATTCCGCCATTTAATGTGGATTTATTACCTGAGCCAATTAAACAGAACATCTTATTGGACCAAGAAATCAGAAGAACCGAGCTTTTGTCTACCAAAAATCTCCGTGTGTTAGATGTTGGTTGCGGTGGTGGAATCTTGAGTGAATCCATGGCTAGGTTACCATATGTTAAATCAGTTACTGGGATAGATTTATCACCAGAAGTGATTGAAGTTGCTAATGCCCATAGGCTCAAAGATCCAATGTTGGATAACTTGCAGTATAAATTGCAATCACTTGAAACGGTGCATGAGAAGTTTGATGTGATAACCTTATTTGAAATTCTTGAGCACGTAGATTATCCCTCCAGAGTGTTATTAGAAGCTTTAGAGAGGTTGGAAGAAGGTGGCTGGTTGTTTTTATCCACGATAAATAGAGACTTTGTCAGTTGGTTCACCACGATTTTCATGGGAGAGTACGTTTTGAATATTGTTCCTGTGGGAACCCATCATTTGGATAAGTACATCAACCACAGCGAGATTAAGCAGTGGGTGGACAAGAATGGCGAGTTTAAGTTGATCGATTCTAGAGGATGTGTGTACTTGCCAGGATATGGATGGAAGTTTACTAGCAATGAGAATGTTGGTAATTATTTCATGGCCATTAGAAAGGTCTAACTCAAAGAGAACTTAGGTTCAAGGCAAAACATATATCATTCATGTATATACTAATTGGCAATTTTGGCCGGCTCTTCACTCTCGTCAATAAATGTAGGAACCTCAGTTGGGGTCTCTTCAAGATAACTAGGCATAGAAACTCCTTCGTTGAATTCGTTTTCATATTCCATTTCTTCTCCTAAAGCATCTAATTCTGCATCCAACTCACTTTCACTGATGTCATCTGGAATGTCATTTGTCATAGACAAAGATTCCTGTAACTCGTTGGACTTATCAATCAAGTCCAACATTTCATCTTGCAACGCTTCAATTTTGTCTATATCTATTTTGCCGTATGTCTTCTTCAATTGCTTGTTGGCTTGTTTCATGGCATCCACTGTAATCATGGTGTTCTGCAAATTATCTGTGGTCATGGCAGCCTGGGTCATGTTCCAACTTTGGTTTTCCAATTGATCTTTCTGACCTTCTATCTGCTTTCTTTGCCTCAAAAGCTTCAATGCTTTCTGTTTTAACGCAGATTTACCTGGTCCGTCTCTCATCCTGCTTATTTTCTGCTGGTACGTGGACAATTCACTGTTGATTTTAGCAAGTTTTACATCTAATGTTCCCACTCTATCATCTATGTTTTTAACAGCATCGTTAAGTGATGGTTTGGGGACGTTGCTTTTACTTCCAAAGAGTCTGTTCATGGCCTCCCGTAGCTGTTCTATCAGCTTTGTGATATCGGTTGCAGAATCTAATCGCGAGAACTTTGTCGTGGCGATGTCGTGTTAGATGTCGCTATATCCACGTGATATGGTGGAAATCTGTTGCGAAATTTCATCAGTCAAATCTAATAATTACATATTCCAATCATCTTTATTCCACAGTTTAAATCGTATAAAAACAGATTAAAATTGCAGAAAACACAGGGTAAGAAGTAAAATGGCACCTAAGAAAAGTTACCATATCGATACCGAGCTTGTGTTCTCCAAGAGTGACGACCAGTTCAATGCGTCAGTTCCACCTTTGTACCAGAGCGCTACTTTCAAGCAACCCTCCCTTAATAACATGGGAGAATATGACTATACTAGATCAGGTAACCCAACAAGAACATATTTGCAATCGCAAATGAATAGAATCATGAGAGCTAATCACTCATACGCCGTGACTTCAGGAATGGGATGTTTAGACGTTATCACCAAGCTTTTGAGTCCTGGTGACGAAGTGATTGCAGGAGACGACTTATATGGGGGAACCCACAGATTGTTGACGTATCTCCACAAAAAAGGAGATATTGATTTGAAGCATTACGACACAACCAATACTGAATTAATCAAATCCAAAATATCCACGAATACCAAAATGATCTTTTTGGAAAGTCCTACAAATCCGTTAATGAAGGTTTGTGACGTCAAATCCATAGCCACATATGCACACGAGGTGAATCCGGATGTTGTTGTTGTTTTCGACAATACCATGATGTCTCCTATTTTGATGACTCCATTGGACTATGGTGTAGATATCCAGTACGAGTCTGCAACCAAATACTTGAACGGGCACCACGATATCATGGCAGGAATCATTGCTACCAGAGACGCCAAGTTGGCTGAAAAAATCTACTTCGTTATAAACTCCACTGGCTGTGGTTTATCACCTTTCGACTGTTGGTTGTTGTGCAGAGGCTTAAAGACCTTAAGTGTCAGAGTAGAGAAGCAGCAACAGAACTGCTACAAAATTGCAGAGTTTTTGAACAATATCGGCTTCAAGGTTAGATACGTGGGGTTGAAGAACCATCCACAGTATGCCTTGCATAATTCCATGTGTAGGGGTGCTGGAGCTGTTTTGAGTTTTGAAACTGGAAATATTAAAATGTCAGAAAAGATTGTGGAGAGCACTGAGATCTTCGGAATTGCTGTTTCTTTTGGATGTGTTAACTCCTTGATCTCTATGCCATGCCAGATGTCCCATGCTTCAATTGATGCTAAAACTAGAGAGGAAAGAGAGTTTCCTGAAGACTTGATTAGATTGTGTGTTGGAATTGAAAACTGTGATGATTTGATCGACGACTTGACCAAGGCTTTATTGAAGAGTGGTGCTGTCAAGATCAATGCAAAGGACCAGTTGTTCAATGCTGTGTCAGTGCAAAGTAAGTTGTAGAAATGATAATGGATACTTTTGTTAAAGCCCTCTACACTCTAACAACTTATCTACTACAAATCTACCTTGTAGTTCATCCTGTCTTCCACAATTTATCACTCTACACTTTTTTGCTGCATTCTTTTACGCAAATATTCACTATATTTCTTCTTTCTCGATGGCATTTATTACCATTCAAATCAACGCGCTAAAAAACGCGTAATCATGTCTACTGTAGATGAAGGTGTATTGATGAAAATGTACTCTGTCGCTGACAGAAAGAAGTACCAAACCACTCCATTCGTTGTCCAAGTCATCAATCTCAAGTATTATGATGATGCTGCTCACAGAGTCAGAGTTATTATGTACGATGGAATCTATAATGCTCATGGTGTAATTAGCCAGGCAGTTGTTTCAAAACTTGAAGCACAAGGTTTTACTAAAGGTTCGCTTATTAAGGTCCTGAGACACCATCCTAAAGACTCCCAGAAGTACTTTACCTACTTAGATGATGTGGAAGTTGTTGATGCTAACCATCCGATTGACATCAGTGACACCACCAAGCTCTCAGAATACTTCAGCGCTCATCCTGAATTAAGCTACTTTACTCAACACCCAGAAGAAAAGACCAACTTGGAGAGTGCCCGTGCAAGTCCAGCACCTCCTAAGAAAACAGGAAATGTTGTTCCTATTGAACTGTTGTCTCCATACCAAAACAGCTGGACTATCAAGGCTAGAGTTTCCTATAAGGGAGACCTTAAAGAATGGCAAAACGCAAGAGGTTCTGGTAAGTTGTTCAATGTCAACTTTTTGGATGAGTCTGATGAGATCAGAGCCACTGCTTTCAACGATATGGCTGAAAAGTTGCATGGAATGTTGCAAGAAGGAAAGGTCTATTACGTCAGTAAAGCCAGAATTCAAACTGCAAAACCTCAGTTCTCGAGATTGAGACACCCTTACGAGTTATCTATGGATAAGGATTCGGTTATTGAGGAGTGCTTCGATAGTCTGGAAGATGTACCTAAGCTTCACTTCAACTTCACCAAATTGGATCAAATTCAAAAGGCTGAAGCCAATTCTATTGTTGATGTAATTGGTGTATTAAGAGAGGTTAAACCTGCCTTCCAAATCACTTCCAAAGCTACAGGAAAGCCATTTGATAGAAGAGATATCTCCATTGTTGATAATTCCAACTTTGCAATTACCGTTGGTTTGTGGAACAACACTGCTCTTGAATTTTCATTACCTGAAGGAACTGTCATAGCCTTGAAAGCATGTAAAATCCAGGACTTCGGAGGCAGAAGTTTAACATTAACCCAAACAGGTTCCATCTTGCAGAACCCTGATACTCCTGAAGCCTATCAGTTGAAGGGCTGGTATGACAATCAGGGATTGAACGAAAACTTCAAAACTTTGAAAGTTGAAGGCAATGGTAACAACTACCTCAATTCCAGAAAAACCATCTTGGAAGCACAGGAAGAGAACTTGGGATTGAATGAAAAGCCCGATTTCTTCAACGTTAAAGCTACTATTAACTTCTTCAAAACGGATACCTTCTGCTACGCCGCATGTAACAACCAGGTTGGTGGCTCAGATTCCCAAATGAACACTTGTAACAGAAAAATCATTGATCAAAACGATGGAACTTGGAGATGTGAAAGATGTGATATCGTGTATCAGGAACCACACTACAGATACATTTTAAACTGTTCGATTATGGACCACTCTGGTCAATTGTGGACCACCTTATTCGACAATGAAGCTGCCAAAGTTTTCCAAACTTCCGCTAACGAGTTGTTTAGACTCAATGATGAAGATAACGACAAGTTCAAGTCTATTGTTGAAGATGCTACTATGAAAGAATATGCTTTCAGAATCAAAGCAAGACTGGAAACCTATAATGGAAATACCAGAATCAGATACCAGACCACTGGGCTTTACGATGTTGATTTTGCTGCTGAAAGTGATTTTTTGGCAAAGGAATTAGAGGCTCTTTTGTGAGTGTTTTTTGTATGAGTTTATATAATGATGTGTTGTACTGTTTCTGTCATTAAAAAAGTTAAAAAAAAAGAGTAAAAGAGACCCTTTCTGTATGTGATGTTTATATTATTTCGGAGCTTTACATTGTAATGAATTAAATTAATAAGCTTGAGTGTTGAACTCTATCAAGCCATTGGAGTCCAACCAAAACTGCTTGAGTACCTCGTGTGCTGCTCTTTGTCCTCTGGTGATCATTAACTTGTTAATAAACATCTCCTTGTCCTTCTGTACCATCTTAAGATTAATTTCAAGTAACGCTGACATCAACCAATTCTTAAAATATTGGGTATACCTACCAATTAATTGTCTGAAAACAGGGTAGAAGTGGTCTAGAAGTGATCTAGGGCAAGTGATGAAACTTCCTACCAAATTCTTGGTTAGCAAGTATCCTAGATTCTGTGAGATAAGGTAACCTTTAAGAAGCTCTTGATCAGCCTTAGATCCTCTTTTTAACGATAATGAACTCACCCAGAATTTCAGTATCGATTTAATGATCAAAGTTTCTTTGGCATTTAAGTAATTTGTGCAGAATTCAAGTATCTCTTTGTATATCTGTGACTTGATTAATAATACTGGCTTCTTGTCAAGAATGGATGTAAATAAATCTATTGAGGATGAGATTAAATCAGGGTCGGCGTTTATCAAATCTAGCTTTTTAATGAAAATATCATTTATAAGAATGTCTAGAATCTCTTGCGTCAATAGATTGTTGTTAGTAATTACGACCGTTTCAACAAGTTTATAAAGGTAGCTGATGGAAAGCGAGTCACAGTTTGATGACTTCTCTACAACAAAATTCAATATAACAGGAATGTCAAATTTGAAAGGTCCACTTATAGGCTCATTCAATCCAGTCCTAAATATTTGACAGCAAATCTCTGTAATGTTGGAGTTGTTGATGAAAGGTCTGAAATTTAAAGAAAATTGGTTGATAATAGACAATATTTTATCTTTGATTTTTAAGTTGTCCAATTCCCAGTATTTATTGATTAAATTGATTTCTGTATCGTTGAATATATCTTCCACCTCATCTGAAAGTATGCTGGCTTTTCCACATTCTTCTACACATCCCAATAAGGACGATAAATATTCTTCTAACTTCTCCAAATCATCGTTGATATTGTCATTATCAATTGAAGTCATTATTTCAAAAGATTTTTTCTCTATGACGTTTAGGAGCTCAAAGAGACTGCTCCCTGATACTGCTGGAGATTCATTTTGGGTGATGGAGATGAACGCGTTTACCATTCTTTTCCTAATCAAGTTGTCAAAGTTGATGTTGTTAATCATTTCCAAAACTAAAGGTTTCAAATTCGGAATAAATCCTCTTAAATTTAGTTTGCATTCCTGACAAATATGGACTATAGTCTTTGAAGCATTCAAAGATAAATTTTTGCTTCTTGCATCGTTTGAATCAAGAATTATGTTGAACAAAACATCAAAAATTGTCCCCAAATAAACACTTCCTTTGTCAGTTTTTAAGTAAAATTGAACAGACGAAATATAATTAATAAAAGTGGTGAGGATGTATGGTAAAAGGTTGGAATCAATATTCGAAGTCAATGAATTTAAATTGAAAACTTCGAGTATTTTGCTCTCAAAGACCTCATTCGTGAATGGAATTAATAAACTACTCTGAGACTCATAAAATGTACTGTCTTCATTAATCTTGTACAAGATGAATAAGGTAGATTCAAGTTCAATTATGGAAGAACTGGATGTCTGTTCAATACAGGCTTGAGATATCTTCTTATAGAATTGTAGCTTCAATAATGAGTACATGTTTGAAAAGAAGTCGCCCACATTGGATTTGAAGTATAAAAACTCTGATTTATTCGATTCCAACATTCTTGAATCTGTGGGGAGGTTGATCTTGGACCAGTATATGCTGCAAATAGTATTACAAAGTTCGTTTCTCTTGGTGTAGAAATCCTGTTTCTCTATTGAATCAAAGGAGTTCTCGTATAATTCTTCGTTATCAATAAAAACGTTGAAGAAATCGTCCCAGAAAGTCAAAAACTGATCACTTATCTTCTCCTCAACAATAGCTATTCCTGGAAAGTTTGTCAACTTCGCCAAAAGGTTAAGGATGTATTGATTGGTAGGGAGCAGGAGGTTTTTGGTGATGGTTAGCGAATCTAGTTGCACTACTATAATGATCAAGTTAATCAAGCTTGATATTTCTTCATAGTATTCTGACTTGAAAATAATCTTATTTATCAAACTCTGGCCCCAATTGTTTTCTTCAAACAACACCTGTTTGAGATAAGTTCTGGTATCAACACTAAGCATCTGAGGATTTATTTCTAGAATCTCTGTCAAACATGCTACAGACTTATTTATGAGCTCCATAATCTCTATCTCATCTCTTTCATCATTTTCAGAAGCTAAGAATTCCAAATGACTTAAATTAAAGTGTTCGAAAAGATATTTAACTAGTATGCAATCAGAACCGTAACGAACAGTTGACTGAGACTCTGCCAAAGAGATGTAGGTCATCCATGAGGTAATGCAGTCCAAGCTTTGTACATCAAGTTCATATGGAATGTGCGTGTTATTGATGTATTCATACTTGGCCAAAAAATCGTATATGATGTTCATATTGGAGTAAACATCGGTGAATATGGCCTCGTGAATTGCTATGATTTTTTCCTTTTTGACCAACTCTTCTACTAAAGTTGAAGAAAATAACAAAATTACTGGGATAATTCGTGGGTTTAAACTTCCAATGTTCTCTTTCAAATCAATAGAAACATTATTTAGAACATCTAGTAATCTATTGATGGGATGATGATACTCTTTGAAGTTATATATGTAAAGCAAGGCTAAATTGCTTAGGAGTTTCTTTAATATCAATCCATTGTCACCTAATGTTACTATGAAGTATTCTATTTGCTTTAGAAGCTTGTTTAGTTCGTGTTCCTCAAACACCTTGATTCGGTTTATAAGTACAGTGTATGTGAGTGCACCAAAAAACTGGCTGTTTTTGTATGGCAGCTGCATTAAGGCATGGGCCAAGGTCCCATCGTCCTGTCTTTGAATTGTGGTGAGATCATTCTGGAGCTTTTGGATTTCATTGGGATCTTTGGAGGAGTATAGTTTTTCTATACTTGTGATAACCTGGGCAGCATCCATGAGAATTACATCGCGCATTTGTGAGCTTAACTTGCATTTCTTTGGGAGCTGAAAATAAGTGGTTTGGAAGGATTTTGAGTGGTATTCTTCAAATCTACTTGGTTGTTAATATATTCAAGTATTTTCTACCTATGAATTATTTTTACTAGTTTTTAAACTTCGTGCTACTGCGTTTTGTAGTGATTTTCTTGACAAAAGAGCTATTTACGTAATTTGAAAGTATAAATCTGGTTACAACACTCAAATCATGAAAGTATCCACCATATATGCCCTTTTATTTCAGTGATGATTCCCCTCTTCTTTAGTCATACACAAACATAATCACTTACTGAAGTTAATTCAATCTCACACCACTAGTTTTCTGGCACAACTGAAATCCTCGCCCCAACTTTCCACCATCATTCGCATTTCGCTCTGGTTTCTTTTAAATCTAATCAACATGAGAAGAAACCAATGCAACAACTGTACCTGTTCGCCGGGCTTACTCTCCCGTACCAACAGAAGAAGCTCTCTCATTGCTAGACAAATTAACCTCAAGCGTTCTAGTACCAGTTCCAGACCTGGTTCTTCCAGAAAAGGCTCGGTTTTTTCCATCGACCCATCAGTGCTTTGCGTGCCAGATAATAAAGAGGTCAACACCTCCAAAAGATTGGAAAAGTTAAGAAACTTGATGGAACAAGAGGGCCTCGGGGTCTACATAGTTCCTTCTGAAGACGAACACCAGTCGGAGTATGTTTCTGCAAAGGACCAGAGAAGAAGTTTTATTTCTGGGTTCCAGGGTAGTGCTGGGGTGGCCATCATCACCAGAGACGTCATGTGTATGAATAGCGTTCCAGAAGGTTTAGCTGCCTTGTCTACTGATGGTAGATATTTCAACCAAGCTATGAACGAGTTAGATTTCAACTGGACCTTGTTGAAGCAAGGTGCTGTTAATGCTCCGACTTGGGAGGAATGGGCGGTGCAACAAGCAGTGCAACTTTCGTTGGATTCTGGAAAGAAAATCAACATTGGTGTTGATCCTAAATTGATTACCTACCAACAGTACTTGAAATTCAAAAGCTTAATTAATGACCAAGAAAGTAAGAACAAGAAAGCGGATGTGGAACTTGTTGCTGTAAAAACTAATTTGATTTCCAAAATGTGGGAATCTTTTGAATCCTTGCCTATATTGAACACCGATAAAGTAAAGATCTTGGACAAGAAGTACGCTGGAAAATCCGTTCAGGAGAAGTTAAAAGATGTAACTGAAGATATAAAACTGGAAAATGCAGATGCTTTGGTGGTCACTGCATTGGATGAAATTGCCTGGCTATTGAACTTGAGAGGTAGTGACATTTCTTACAACCCATTGTTCTACAGTTATGTTATCGTGACGTTGGATGAAGTGACATTATTTATCGAGGATGGAAAATTGGATGAAGAGGTCAAGAGCTATTTGGACACAGTAGTTATAAAACCATACGCCGACTTCTGGCCAAGCTTCAGTGCCTTGAGCAAACAGTTTCAGATTGAAGAAAAGAAATTTTTGATCCACAGCAATGTATCTTGGGAAATAGTAAGAAGCTTGCATTGCGATAGAATTGACATTTCCAGAACCGTAATTGAGGATTTGAAGAGTATTAAAAATGAAACTGAAATCAAAGGTGCTATTAATGCTAGTTTGAAGGATAGTAGAGCTTTGATCAAGCTGCTTGCTTGGTTTGAAGATCAACTTCTTGTAAAGGAAGAGATGTTGGATGAAATCCAAGTGGACTTGAAGCTTTTGGATTTCAGAAAACAGGAGGAGGATTTTGTAGGATTATCATTTGGCACCATCAGTTCTTCAGGGCCTAACTCGGCTGTTATCCACTACAGTCCTAGTGCTACCAATTATTCAATAATAAATCCTGATAGAATCTACTTGATTGATACAGGATCTCATTTCTTGGATGGTACCACCGATATTACCAGAACTGTTCACTTGACTACCCCAACCAAGTTGCAGAAGAGAAACTATACCTTAGTCTTGAAGGGTATGGTTGGTTTGTCGGCATTAGAGTTCCCAGAAAACACCTTGGGTTCCTACTTGGACTCTATTGCCAGACAACACTTGTGGAAGTACAACTTGGATTATGCCCATGGAACTTCGCACGGTATTGGTTCGTACTTGAATGTGCATGAGGGACCTATGAGTATTGGGTTGAGACCTAGTGCATCTCTGGTCACCATTAAACCGGGAAATATCATTTCTAACGAGCCAGGATACTATGAAGACGGCGAGTACGGAATCAGAATTGAAAATGATATGTTGGTGGAGGAAACTGGAAAGACCTACAACGGTAAAAAGTTCTTGAGATTCAAGACCTTGACCAAGGTTCCTTTTTGTAAGAAGTTGATCGATATCAGTTTGTTGACCGAAGACGAAGTAACATGGATCAACCAATACCACAAGACCATTTGGGATGAATTATCATGTTCGTTTGATAAGAATTCTTTGGAATATGTGTGGTTACAGAGAGAAACCTGCAGTTTGTGATTGAATGGTTTAATTTATGCTGCGGTATTTTTTGGCCAGAAGCAGCTTTAGGCTTCGAGTTTGTAGTTTATAAATTATTATACGTAAAATAGTCATACTTTGGGTATGTTATGTCTATTAAGTTTGATAAAGAACGAAACTTCATGAACCATGTGTAAGAATAGAGTGATGAAAAAATTCGGTTGCGAGTTTGCAGCCAAATTCATCCAATCAGCTTCAACCCGAAATTGCTTACTTTAGTGCAAGCAAAATATTTCTCAAAAAAATTACTACGAAGACATTAATAATATTATCATGAACAGAAATATTTCGTTAATAAAAAGAAGCATCGTTAACGGAAGGCTTTGGATAGTCAGAAATGCTTCGCAAGAGTCTGAATCAAAGAGATATATACAGACGATACCAATAATCAAGGAAAAACCGGACTTTTATTCGGGGTTGAATTTCAATAACTTCAAGAGCAAAAAGAATAAGAATACCACTACTTCTTTTAGTAGCACAAAATGGTCAAGTGTAAAGGCTGACGAAACGATTTTAAGGAGATCTAGAGCATCCAGATTCAAGAAACAGGAGGTGACACCAGAAATCAATGACAAGAATGGAGTTGTAACAAGTACAGAAACACAAGCTCCTGAGACGAGCATGAAAACAGAAGTGCAACCTGAAGTACAATCCACAGCCGAATCTATACCAAAGGAAAAGAAGAAGAGAAGAGCGTTGAAACCAAGGAAAGCCATCATCACATTGTCAGCATCAGCAGTAGAGCATTTAAAAGGATTGCTTGAACAACCAGAAGGAAAATATATCAGGATCGGAGTGCAGAACAGGGGCTGCTCCGGATTGACATATCATTTGGAATACGTTGATGAGGCCGGTAAGTTTGATGAATTGGTAGAACAAGATGGGGTTAAAGTATTTATAGATTCAAAAGCCCTTTTCTCCATTGTGGGCTCTGAAATGGACTGGCATGACGATAAGTTGTCGTCAAGATTCATTTTCAAGAATCCAAACTCAAAAGGAACTTGTGGATGTGGAGAATCTTTCATGGTGTAACGAATAGCATAGCATATATAGGGAATATAGACTCTAGAGTAAGGTTGTAAATTTGGAGTAACCGATTCGGAAACGCAACCAAAATAGTGAGTCACGTGATTGAAAGAGGAGGGGTGTACCTAACAGTTTTATTTTATTTGTGGTTGCAAAAACTTTACAAACTGAACATAAAGTAACTCTGTGTTTGATCATTTAAAGTTCTTTAATATACTAAATATTATTTCAAATGCAATTAAGTATCCTCTTTTTAGTAGCTACTGCTTTGGCAGACAAGGCTGCAAAGATCAAGAAGAACCCAGCTGATGTGGTTGCAGTTGCAGACTTTCCAGCTTCTGGTGACAAAAACGTCAAAGGAAATGTTGTTTTTAAAGCTAAAACCGGTAAATATGTTAACGTTCATGTTGATATAACAGGCTTACCAAAAGAAAGTGGTCCATTTGTGTACCACATCCACGAGTTCCCAGTTCCTGAAAATGGTGACTGTGAAGCTACTGGTTTACATTTCGATCCTTATAAGGCACCACCTGATTGTGACTCTCAGAAATCTAATGCTTACTGCCAGGTTGGAGACTTGAGTGGTAAACATGGTTGGATAAACACCACTTGTTTCGAAACCTTTTACCAAGACAAGTATTTGTCACTCCAAGATGGTACAAAATCAAGTATCTTAGGTAAATCTGTGGTATTACATTTTGCCAACTTGACCAAGTTTGCCTGTGCAAACATTGAAGTTGCAGATGCTGGTAGAATGCAGAGCATAGACGTTGATTATTCCAGAAATGGAAATGAAGACTTGAAGCAATTGCAATGGTTTGCAGAGTCAAACGACGACTCTTTACAGGAAGAAGACTCAGACCTGGATCAAAGGGATTTAGACGGGGTAGAGGAAGACTACTATCAGGAGAAGCATCACAATTACACCAACTTTACCAACTCCAGTAATGCTTCTTTGTCTGGAACCGAGGATTGTGAAAACAATGCTGGCGCCTTGCTTTCCAAGTTCTGGCCCACTACTTTTGGTCTTATTGCTGGTTTGTTGATCTAATTGGCGTTACAAGAAACATAAAACAAAAAAAATATATATTGCTAAAGTTTCTCAACTCTCTTATTTTATGCAAATACCAGCATCTTTACTTGATCTTTCTACACTCAAAGTAAGTGGCATCGATGTCGTCTGGTAAAGAACAGAAGTACTCCAACTTCTGCATTTGCTTGAACAACTGAATGGAGTTGTATTGCAACTTCAAGCAAGTTTTGCCTCCCTTACCATCTTCAGTACAAATTATACTGGTTTCAACATCCTTTTCTCCATCTATTATAAATAAGTTGTTTTTTCTGGCATCTACAAACTTTTCCACAGACTTGTTCAATTCGCTTGCCAGAGTACTTGAATTTTCACTGATCACTAAGTCGCTTTTATTGGCGATCTGATTCAAGGTATGATTGATGTCGGTTTCTTCAGGGTTCAATTGGACTGGCTTTGAAGCTAGGCTCAAAGGCTGGTGTGATCTCTGCTCTACTTTTGTGTCTTTGGAGAACCAACCCATTTTTTATTGCTCTTTATTTTATTATATTTTTCGCAGGTTTCAGAAATTTGTGTGGAGAGTTTTTGGTGGGATTTAAAATCAATTAAATAAATCACTAAAAAACATTGCATTCTAAATTATTTAACATATTTACAGGAAAATCTAATTATAAACACATCTTGCACAGCTGATTCAACATCATGATTGTGAATTCGTAATCATAAAACCCTATGACACTTAACTCAGCTAGACTCTTTTTGAACTGCTTTTTATTAAGATGTTCTATCTCTTCTAACTGCTTGCTGATATTTTCAACCCAAAGATACTTGGTATCGTACTTGATATAGTCTGGCTTAGAACGCTGCATTTCAAGAACTGTGTGGACGACTTCGTGCTCGATTCTTGCAGGTCTCTTCACATCTTGTATGAAATTGATATCTCTTTCCGGAATGTTTTCAGCCAAAGCTACTGTTGAATTGTTCACGAAAACCAATGTATTGAACATTCGCTCGAACATTTCAGACGATTGTATTGGTTTCTGCTCAAGTATTTTCAATCTCATGTTGAAGTTTTCTCTGGTAAACCTCCATCGTATGGTATCTACATATCTGTTTGTCACTCTATCATCATTGCTTATTAGTTTCCTTAGTCTGTAAAAGCTTCTATATAAACTTAGGTATTTTCCTCTTTCAGACAATAAATTTAGTTGCTGTTGCGTTAAACACAACTGTTTCTGCACAAACAACCCATTCTTATTTAAAATCATGCTCTTGGAATTTGCAGTATTTCGAATTTAATTTCGCATGATAGGAATCAGAAAGGACGAGCTCCAAGGAACCGTAGAAGAATTTATTGATTGTGATAAGTGCTTGATAGCGTTTCCCAGCGCTTATATGACAGTAAGATCACCTTGAGAGGAAGTTTTCAGTGTTTTGTAGAAATGTCGATTACTAACTACAGATTACTTTTGACATCAGAGTAAACAGTCAAGAGATATACAAGGAATATCACTGCTGGATAGATGAATTACAAGAATCAATTGCCTCGAGTAGTCTCTGGAGGTATTTAGGTTATTCTGTCAAAGGTTACAATAAGCAAAACGTAATTCAGATGGATCTCGAGTGTGTGAAAACCCCCCTGATTGTAGACGACCTTAAGAAAGAAACCAAGGAAACAAATGGCACAAGAACGATTGGAAGTTTTAGAAAACTTGATTTGAAGTTCCAATTCGTGTCACTGTGCTTTAAAACAAGTACTTTTGTAGATGTTTTCAATAGACTCGTTTCAAGTGTTTTTTTATCTTTGGAAGAATCATATCCGTTTGTGATATCATTTTATGCTAGAGAATACTTGATATTGAACTATAGTGCAGTTAAAATGAATCTTGATGTAATTAAAGAGTCTCCTGTTGAAGGGCCGGTAGCTGATGATGTCCTCGTTAGAAACATCCACCAGATATATTCTAAAACCCCAGAGCTTCATAGCTCTGGAAGAAAACTATACCAAGCTACAGCCACCTCCAGAACTAGCTTGACAGCTGTTGTATACGATACCCGTATTATTACAGACTTCACATCTAACGTTCTTAATCGTGCACAAACCAGCAGTATTCCTAAAACGTGCTGAATGTAAATAGTGCACAAAACCTCACTGATTCAAAATACTATACTGAAATCCAAACCCTGAAAACTTCTTTCCAAACATCCAGGATGTCGTCGTTCTTCAATTTGAATACACATAGTTTGAGATCAACTAGAGGATTTAAACTCAAGTCTCCAATTTCGAGCCCAAAGCCCATTTCTAATTCGGTTTTTCCACCAAGTCCTACTAGAACAACCAAAGACTCACAGGTAGATTTGAACCAATCTCCACAACAACCCTACCACACCATTAACTTGCAGAATGACAGCAAGAATGTATCCTCACATAAAGACATCAGAACTTTTGCAGAACAGACCTTGGGATCACAGAACGCTTTGTACCAGGCAGTGAAACTACCAGAAGGCGAAGACTTGAACGAATGGTTGGCAATTCATGTTGTAGACTTCTACAACCAAATCAATATGTTATATGGTGCAATTACAGAGTTCTGCTCGCCTAAAACTTGTCCTAGAATGATTGCCACGGAGGAGTACGAATATTTGTGGCAAGAAACCAATCTGAACGGAGCACAGCTGTCTCCCAAAAGACCAATTCCTTTGCCTGCTTGTGAGTATATTGAAAACTTGATGAACTGGATCCAAGGTTTCT
Source organism: Yamadazyma tallmaniae (assembly GCA_030569655.1). Classification (NCBI taxonomy): domain Eukaryota; kingdom Fungi; phylum Ascomycota; class Pichiomycetes; order Serinales; family Debaryomycetaceae; genus Yamadazyma; species Yamadazyma tallmaniae. The sequence goes on along the minus strand of JAJMLL010000004.1, from coordinate 309,103 downwards.
TCGATAACGATAACATTTTCCCATCTAAAATGGGTGCTCCTTTTCCCCAGCAATTTCCGACTTTGGTCAAGACTATATTCAAGAGATTGTTCAGAATATATGCTCACATATACTGCCATCATTTCCATGAAATCTGTGAATTGGGACTACAATCTCATTTGAACACCAGTTTGAAGCACTATGTCTTATTTAGCAAAGAGTTCAACTTGATCCAACAGAAAGATTACGGTCCATTGGAAGAATTGGTGGAGTCTATGTTACTGGGGTAGGTTTATATTGTGTTAAGGGTGTATTGTAATAAAAGGTGACTTGCATTTTTCTATCTGATTTCTCCAAATTTCAGTAAACTTCTACCTGAACTTTGCCTTCAATGAAGCTTGTTACAACAATTGCACTTCTGCCATTAAACAGAAGTGATCTGATGGATATTCCCCGGTTCTTGGTTGTCCTGAGGGTTCTTCACCCATCTCTTCACCTCTAGGCAATCTTAAAAGCTTAAGTAATTTAACATCATCACGGCTCATCACATCTTCAATCAGATCAATCCTGTTGCTGAAATCTTCAGATTTCTCCCAGTGAGTAATAACGAATATATAGTCCAACAAGCCCCTCCAAGCATGTGCCCAGTTAGAGTACATAGGTTCGTTCCGGGAGTTGTCTTTACCAGCGTTTTCAGGATCAACTTGACTGTAGGCCATTGAATAGAGAGAGACAGCTCTCACATCCAAGTTATTATGAAGAGTTTCCATTTGTGAAATCAAGCCTTGTTGTTCAGGAGTGGGATCAAAAGTTTCTGGAACTGGGTGTTGTGGTTGATTTTTACCAAATTTTTCCACATTACCACCTTCTTCTTCTTCTTCTTCTTCTTCTTCTTCTTCCCCTTCGACATTGTCATCGACTTCTTCATTATTATTCTTCACCTCAACTTGTTCCTCTTTATCTCCAGATTCTTCAGAAGTTTCCTCCATTGATGCTTTATCTGATTCTTCCTCTTTCTTCGAGTCTTCTTTACTGCTAGACTCCTTTTTCTTGCCACGGTTTTTGGAATATTGAAACAGTAAACTGCACCCAATTACATTTTTGGATCTATTAGCGTATGAAACCGGTTTGGATGTTATAGAAAGATATGGGGTATCAAACGGTTGTGCATTGAAATCACCAGCAAAGAAAGTGTAATAGCTTTTCGTGTTCTTGCTCAAAGTAGACATTGTATTTATGAACTCCTTTGTTTTCTTCAAAATCAAATACGTCTGTCTTGTTCTATCGTAGGTTCCAAAAGGATGCCAGAACAAATGCGTGGTCCCAATGATAATACCATTACGTTTGAGATTATGATGCTTCACAAAATTTGGTTGGAACTCAAAACATGTTAAAAGCCCTACATTCTGTGTAATTGTTCTGGCAGGAATTATGTCTAATTCTTCTCTATCATAATCAATAAATCCTTGGTGTTTAAACACAAATTTGGATTGTTTAAAGAAAATACACACACCATGATTTTTAATAGTATTTCTGTAGTATTTTGAGTTGTATCCAATTTTATTCAATTCAACCTTCCAATAACTATTGTACTGAATAAAGTCAAGCTCCTGGGCGCATATTATATCGGCATCATAGTACTTCAATTCGTTCAACAACACCCGAGACCTAGTAGCCCATTTCAAAGCGTTTCCATTTGTTGGGAAGAGCTTTCTTCGAATCAAAGCTTGGGCAAGCATATTGTAGGTTAGTATTTTGACTTTAACTCCTTCAATCGGCTCACTCACTTGTACAAACGGCCTGGTCTTGAACCGAAGTGCCTCTGGTGTATCCACCTGGCTAGGGTCAATACCCATTGCAATCATTTCCATCTTTTTCTGTTCTTTTTTCAACTCACGCAACCGACGCTGCTCTGCAATATACTCCGGCGTGAGCATACTTGGATCAATGCTCTTTTTGTTCTTCAACTTCTTTTTCTTTCGAATCTCTTCTTTTTGCAGCATCACCATTCTGAAAAATTCGCACCATGAACCAGATACCAGACGATATCCACAATTGCATACGTCAACTAGATGACATCCAAAACCAGTGCTTTGATATATTTGGCAAAATAGTTGACAGCCAACTGGAAGAGTTCGATATTGTCCGAAGCAATTTAGCAAAAGAATGTGGTAACTTGATATTGAAATATGGTAATATACTAGCAATATTCCAAATCAGATTGAAGAACTATATTGGATATGAAGACTACAAGTTGTTACAGAACTTGCATGAGGTGTATGAGGAGAAACTCAAAAGCTTGAAGTACGAATTGAAAGAGACGGAATTGAGATCTTATAAACTAGAAGAGGAGTTTGTACATCAACAGCGTGTCGAAAAGTTTGGGAAGGTTCCTGAGAGGAAGAAGACGTTTGAGGAGATGAAACAGGATTTATTCAAAGGAAAGCTGAATGCAGAGAAAGAATTGAAAGAAAGAAGTATTGAAGACCAAATTATGGAACACAACAAATCAATAACAGCATCGTTACAAAACACTCGTCAATTAATGACAACCTCCATAGTTCAAACAAGCTTGAGTATCGATTCTTTAACGCAACAAGATAAGGACTTGAGTACATATAACAACTTGTTGAACGAGTTGAATTCAACCTTGAAAAAGTCCAGAAATATTGTCAAGTTCATCGAGAAACAAGATAGACTGGATAAAAATAGGATTTATCTCAGCATAGGGTTCTTGATGTTGTGTTGTGCTTGGGTAGTTTGGAGAAGAATCTTGAAGGTTCCTGTTAAACTTTTCCTTTGGAGTTTATTGAAGGTTTTCAGAGTATTCCTATGGCTCTTGCCTAAACCTGCTGAACAGATAATAGCATCACAGGTGTCTGAATTGGCAGAGGCAGCTGATCCTACCCTTGCTATCGCAACAAGTGTGATTACTAGTTCAATTGTGGCAGCTTCATCAGTTGCTACAAGAATGCTACAATCTTCAGAGAAACTTATAGACAGAATCGAAAGCGAAATTATCATGGACACAGAGCCTGTACAATCACTAATTAAAGATGAGCTTTAAGGAGATGCAACAGTCACGTTTGAACCTTCCTTAGCAGAACTGTCGATAGCAGCAGCGATAATAGCTAAGTGATGGAAAGCTTTAGCTGGTGGAATAGTGATCAAAGACTTGTCCTTTTTACTCACGGCTTCAGTAAAGTTTAAGAATTCCTTTTCAAAGGTATCAACATCATCAAACTCAATGACAGTCTTCTCGGAAGCCTCTGAACTAGAACCACCAGTTTGGTAGATAATAGACTTCTTTTTGCCTGGAGAGAAGTCGTACACCACAGAACCATTAAGACCATTGATGGCAAAAGTCAAAGACTTATCGGTAGCACCAAAAGCAGAACCGTAAGTAAAGGTTCCAATAACACCAGACTTCAATTTCATAGTAGAATACATGATATCATCAGTACCACTTGATTCTCTCAACTGCTTAGTTAAAGCAGAAATAGATTGGACCTCACCTAAAACTTCAGTCAACAAGGTCAATTGGTGAACACCACCATCACTTAAGTAGCCCCCTACGTGTTCAGGCTTTTTTCTCCAAGAAGTAGCCAAGTACTTGTTGTCAGAATTCCATGGACCAGTGGATTTGTAAGTAAAGGAAACTACCTCACCAATTTTTGGCAAGACTTCAGATTTCAATACTTCAATTGCTTTAGTGAAACCCCAGTTTTCAAGAATAGCAATTGGCAAGTCAGTGGACTCCGAAATTTTAACGATTTCGCTAGCCTGTTGCAAAGTAGCAGCGATTGGTTTTTCCAAGGCAATAGGCTTGTTATTTTTCACAGCCAACTTGACGGCATCCAAGTTGAACTGAGCTGGCAACAAGACATCCACAAAGTCCGTGGACTTGTCTTCGAAGACAGCATCCAAGGAGTCATAAATTTTGGACGCATCAATGCCAGCTTTTGCAGCAAAGTCTTCAGCTTTAGATTTGGTTCTGTTGTAACAGGAGACAGGAGTCATGTTTAGCTTTTTGATGACAGGCAAATGGGTATCGGTAGCAAAGATACCAGTTCCCACGATAGACAACTTTAAGTCTGACATTTGATTTTTGTTTGTAGTGTTTTAATTATAGTTCGAAAACTTGTTTCGGATAAACACCAAATATCGGAATATTTATAGTGGTGTGGGGGATAGAGACATTTACCACCAGACGCATGAACCCCCACCCTTCATTTTTGTTGCTATTGGCAGGTGGTGCGACATTCAGGAGACAATTCGAGCAAAATATAGAAAGGGAATATTTCCGGAGAACATTTCAGCGATGGTTACAAATCCGAACGTTAGCCACCTGGGCATGTGTGACGACAGGAATGACGATGATTTGACAAGCAACGAACCTCAAGAGGATGTTTTGACCAATAGCGAGCATGATAGATCTAATATCGACAGCGCTGACAATGAGGATAACGAAACCGTTTCTCAACAAGAAAATGAACACGAAATGCAATCCACAAAAGTCCCAAGTGTGGACATCAATGAAGACATTAACAACGACCTGGAACTGGAAGCGCAAATCAACGAGGATGTCGTCAAGCATGATGACGAAGGAGAAAACTCGGATGATTATGACCCTTTTGAAGAATCAGAGGTGGCCTATCACCCGAAGAGTGTTGATAAAGAGGAGGAAAAGGACGAAGAATATGAGCCCACTGTTGTCGAAAGACCAAATTTACCTCCCAAACCAAATGTTCCTCCCAAACCAACAGTGGACTTTTCACAAAGCTCAGCAGACCCACATCAGTACCAGAGAATAATGAGACATGCTTGTGATGAAATCTGGAAGAATCTTTCTTCTGAAACTTTTGACGGACTTTCTGACTTGGAAAAGTTCAAACTAGTTGTCCCGGAGTTGGAGCAAAGAGGAATCACCTTAAATACAGGCACCAAATTTAGCCAAGTACCCAATATCAATTTTGATCAGGTGTATTCATACAACAAACCATATAAAAACTTGAAGGATCCTGTTCCTTTGATTCCGGTGAACGAATTCTGCAGAAGACCCAATGTAACACTCGCAATGACTGCAGAAGAAGAAGAAGCTTATGATTCTTTCATAAAACGTGAGGCTGAACATATGAGAAACCAAAACTGGGACGAGTTTCCTGATAAGCTGAGGCTTTTTCTCGGGAATCTTCCTGCAAATACAATCTCCAAGCAGGATTTGTTTAGAATCTTTAGTCAGTATGGAGATGTGGTGCAAATTGCCATTAAAGCTGGTTATGGATTTGCTCAGTTCAGAACGGCAGAGGGATGTGCTGACTGTATTCAGGGTGAAACACATGTTCCCCTTCACAACAAGCTTATGAGATTAGATGCCTCCAAGCCACAACCTTCAAGAAAGACTAATGATAATACACAAAGTAGAGGCAGAGAAAGATTAGAAGATGACTTAGAACCAAAAAAACACAAAAGAAGTCCACCAGAGTGTCAGATTTTTACTACAGGAAAGTCATCAGTGTTCTTTGTAAGAAGGGTCAAAAGATCTATTCAGAATGCACTGGTTACCAGCGACATTGAAGATGTTACTCATAGAGAGCTTTCGGAGGTTATAAGTGAAGCTGCCTACTCGGGAGTATTGGGAACTTGTGTAATTAAAGAACTGAAGGTCGACATCCAAACTTTCGAAACTGCTTCAGATGGAAGTATAAAGTTTGACGAGTTTGCCGATATCGAACCTGAAGATGCTGCTGACATTTTGCAGAAAGCCAAAATCAAAAAGTATGGTGGTTCATTACCACCATATCAAACTCAGCAATACGAGAATTTTGATGGATATCAAAACGATTTCAGAAGAGGAAGAGGTCGTGGAAGGGGCAGAGCAGACTTGAGGGGTAGAGGTCGTGGTAGAGGAGGTTATAATAATCACAACAGTTTCAATCATGACAACTATAACCAGTATCAGAACTACGACCAAGGATATAATCAGCATCATAATAACCAATACGATAACTATGGTGGTTACCAGAACTATGGGGGCTTTCAAGCACAACAAATGCCTCAACAGATTCCTCAACAGATGCCTCAACAGATGCCTCAGCAGATGCCTCAACAGATGCCTCAGCAGATGCCTCAACAGATGCCTCAGCAGATGCCTCAACAGATGCCTCAGCAGATGCCTCAACAGATGCCTCAGCAGATGCCTCAACAGATGCCTCAGCAGATGCCTCAACAGATGCCTCAACATATGGCTCAGCAGATGCCTCAACAGATGTCACAACAAGCACCTCAAATTCCAGTGCAACATCCATACCAGTACCAGCAAAATAGTGGTAACGACTTATACCAGACTCTTCAAAACTTGGATCCGGCTGCTAAACAAAGCGTACTCTCTATCTTACAACAACCTGGGCAAAATCAACAAATGAGCCAGCCAGCGAACAATTCAATGAACCGAACAAATCAGCAAATGAACCCAATGCAACAAAATAACTACAACAGAAATGACCACAGAAGACCTATTAACTATGGAAACCCAGATTCCAGCTCCCAACCTAGAAGAAAATACCCTGAACGTGAGTATTCCGAAGGAAACCAAGTAAGCTCACTATTGACCCAGATACAGGGCAAAAGCTCTAGCAATGACAACAGCCTGTTAATGGACACGTTAGCAAGATTGAGTAAGAAATAATCTGCTACAGAACATTTAATATAAGCTTTTTACTCTACACACTAGAATGGACACGTTCAGTCAACAATTTCAGTGGTGTCTTTATGAACTACATCTTCATCAACAACCTCAAGTCCATCAATTTCCTTTTGCAACTCCTCCTGTCTTTGGTTGTATTCTTCTTGCAACATATGGTATTCGTCCTCGTTTTCCAAAACACTTTCTATACCAATAACTCCACATTCAGTGATGATTTCCAAGTACTTCTCTGCTTCTTCGATGGGATAAGTAGCAAATACCTTGTTCACTTCTTCGATATCTTCGGTCATGATAGCATCTTGCAAGTTCTGAGGTAATTCTTTCTGGAATTGTTCAAAATTTTCGCTGTCTTCGTCAGGCATAGACACTGATAACGGAGCATTTTCGTCTAAAGATCTCAACTGAATAATTTGTTCCCCATCAACAACTTGTTCTTCTTGTTCTTGAGCGATGACTTTACATCTCTCGATAATGTGTTTTAAAGTGTTGTCAACATCTTGCATAAAAGCAGCAGTGGCTGGACCTTTCTCCGAGATTCTGGTTAAGAATAACTTGATAGCTTTTATTCTAGAATCTTTGTTTCCTTTGGCACCTCCCGACAACTGTGCAATGTACTGTAAAAGAAGTGAGTTGTGAATGATTTGTTTAGTAAGTTGGGTGTCACCTTTGAATTGACTATCAAAAGCAGTCATAATCAAAGAGTCTTTTTGTTGTTCAGTACAAATCCAGAAATGTTTCTGCAAGTATTCACTGATCTTGGTTGTGTTCGACATAGGAATTTTAGCAAATTCAGCAGTTTCTGGGAGCACTTCAAGTTCGTCAAGCATTTCAGCATCAGTTTTTTCTTTGTAGTTAGTTGAAGAAGAATCGGAAGGACTGTTGATAGTCTCAATGGTCTTAACCTTTTCAGCTTTTTTGCTGGGCTGAGGCTCATCCTTATCCTTGTTCATAAAAGATCTATCAAATCCTGTATGATAATCGTCACTACTGATCAACATTGATTTCTGGTTCAACAAATCATCCAACTTGATGGTTTGTTTGGACAAAACATCATCAATTTTCATCCTGTGATCTTTCAAGTAATCCACCAATTTCAGCGGATCAGAAGCATCTGAATGGTCTTCCTTGATCTGAATGAATAAATCCTCTATCATTTCATTATATGGAGGGGTGTTTTCCACTTCTTCCTTGTTGAAACTCAAATCCTTCAAACCCTTCCTCAACAGGTCGCCTTTCTTTTTGATTAATTCATCGTAGTCAAACTTTTCGTTCTTATCAAACACTTCATCCAACTTCTTCATAACAGTGGCAGTGTTTGAAACTTCCAGCATCAGAAGATTTTTCAAAATATAGTCTGCCCTTTCATTCAATTTTGCATACATAGTTAATTGAACTAAGATTTGTTTGATCTCTTGGTTTCTTTGTTCACGCTTTTCATGAATATCCCTTTGTTTCCATTTGATGAAAGAGTTTTTATCCACGTTAGGATGAACTTCTATATCAGAGTCATCTGATAGTTCTAATTTATCCCACTTAGAGTAATCGATTGCCATTGATGAAAATTTTGGCGCGGGTGCAAAAAGATTTGAACATCAAACACTGCTGATATCGCTGCAATTCATCACTCTTGTACGAGTTAGGAATACATATGTAGTACTGATTAGTATATTGGTAACTTTCTTATCCTATTTAAAAGTTCTACGAACGAATTTATGGCAAATTAAATTCAGAGAAGATTGTTATTGGGTTAGACATTTGGTTTGCAATCGCATTCCAATATGATTCCAGTAATCGAGAATACAACCCTAAAAAGGTCAATCGATAAAGAAACTACTGAAAAATACGATAAAGCACAGAAAACAAAGAAATGACAAATAATTCATAAACTAAGTGATGTATTTTTTTTACTTACATACCTGGTCTCAAACCAGTGAAGAAAGCCAATCCATAACCGGTAGTTTGGAAAGTGATGGTAGCACCCTTGTTGAAGAAGAAAACATCACCTGCAGAAACATTGACCTTGTAACCAGTTTCGTCAGTGATGGTGTATTCACCTTCAACTTCCAAGAAGACCTTCATTTCATCGTAGGTGTAAGTGTAGACCAAAGCTTCACCAGCTTCTTGTCTGTAGAAACCACAGGACATTTTCTTGTCATCACTTTCGTCAGAAACGAAGATATCACCCAAGAATGAGTTCTTACCAACGGATTCTGCCAATAATGGTGGAGTAATAGCTTTACCTTCAGCAGCTGGCTTGTATTTCATAGGCATTTTGGATTGTAATTTAATAAATAGATAATTGAATTGGATTCAATTGACTTGATGATGCTTAGATGTGATTTGAACCTGAATTTATACTTTTCCATCGACTATAGTGTAATCTTATCAACTACTGGTGTCTCAAATCATTACCTATTTGGGACAATATATCCGACAAAATCTTCAACAGAATGTTACATAAGCATGATTTCGTTGTATACACGTCTTACTAAATAGGAGTGTTCGGTAGGATTCTTAGTGCAATTTAGGAAGTTATGAACGACTGATTGGTCTATTTCCATAAACAGATAGTTATTGGCGGCTTGCAATTAGCAGTCAATTGCAGTAATTTGCAAATCAATTATAATGATTTTTAAAAAATCAACCTATACATCATTACAGACATATTGGAACATTACCAACTCTTATAGTCTAGTCAGAAAAACATTAAATCTATTGGGGGAGAGGGGGTTACAAAAATAGATATTTTGGGTGCAAAAAAAGCCCGACGCGGGACTCGAACCCGCAACCTTGTGATTAAAAGTCACACGCTCTAGCCGATTGAGCTAGCCAGGCCTATGTTGCATATTTATGAGAGTATATGTATAAAAAGAGTTTATACGCACGTGATTAAGTATTTTTATGTTGAATAGAAAAATTCAAGAAAAATGTTAAGTTATTGCCTTGAAAACTTATCTTAAGACTTTAAAAAGATACTCTCTACTTTGTTAATTGTACATTACCTCTATTAATCACTAACCAACTGTAAACATCCGTCAAGACTTGTATCCATGTCTCCTTTGTTCATCACAATTATATCTTTCATTATGGCTTTATCAAGGTTTGGAAAAACCTCCTCTAGCTGCTTGAACGTCTCATTTATTAAGGAACGTTGCTCAGCAGTTATAGGGCTAGGCTGATAAGAAGACAGGTGAATTGGGGCTGGAGATGTTTCTTGTGGAGAAGGAGAAAGTAATTTTGAAATGGATTTGGTGAACATTTCTGCACTGGTGAGTAAAACTTGTGACGGAGATAATGCCTGTTGAGGATCCTGAATACTTTGCTTGGAGCCAATGGAAATTGCTTTTGAAGCTTCCATTTCCTTTCTAAATCTTTTGTCAGCTTCCAGTGCTTCCATGTGGGCATCGAATTCTTCTGAGCTGATTGTTAAGTCACCCACGTCAATATTTTCTATAAAGTTTACTGCACCCTGTAATGAACTAAGGTAGTAGCTTGTTTCACCATGGTTTAACCATTCTTGACCTCTGAAGTTTTCAATATAATGTATGTTGCTGATCAAGTTTTCTATCTTGGCTTTGATTATGATTAATATTAATATTGGAATGAATTCATCGGCATTGGTTTCATGTTTGTTAACTTTCAAAAACCCGAAAATAATTTTGCAAGCATTCAAAATGCAAATTATTTTGTCTCTAGGAGCTCTATAACTGTTGATTTTCTGGAGCTCTTTGATGGCATACTCCATGAAGTTCAAATCGTCCTCTTCTGGATGATTTTTTGTCTTGGTGTGGGTAAGCTTTTCCAATTCCAAATCTAGATGGGTGCCATTGATCCAACTAAACTTTTCTAACTGGTTGCTAAAATTCTCGTCGTCTTCAAGGTCTCTGGATACTAGGCCTAACCCAACAGGATTTGAGTTCTTGACGATTTCCGGGGGAAAGCAAAGTACATAGATTCTGTTCATTATGAGCTTTTCCAATCCTTCCCTACTATTTTCCAAATCATTATCCAGCATTGACTTGAAAGGTTCGTATAAATGGAATTTATCACTCATAAATGTCTTGAAGTCTTTGACTATTTTCACTTTCTGTTGCAACGTAAAGTTTGCAGACTGCTTGTTGAAAGAAACCAAGAAAGACCTAATATATCTGGCAATTGGGTCAGCAGACTTTTTCTTCAAGTGGTTTAAAAATACAGGAAAGTCGAACGGTTTGTGGGATTGTTGATATTGCTCTGAAGGGTCAATGTTGTTGACTTGACTCAACGACCTTGATCTTAATTCAGGTCTTTGTGGATGCCTGTGACTATTTATATCTTCTTCGATCAACTGGTAATGTTCCACAGCACCTCGTTCGTCTTCTTCAATTTCATCTATACTTTCGTTCATTTCTTGCACTTCAGCTTCAACTTCCTTGTCTTCGACTGGGATTTCGTCTCCTTTTGTTTCAGCCATATCAGCAATTTGTGTCGCATCTTTTTTAGCAAAATCATTGATTACATCTGGATCCTGTTGGGATGTCACTTTTGTTTCTTTGACATATTCATTTTTAGAAACTTCAGGCTTTTCTTCACCTGGCTCTTCAGTGTCTTTGGAATTAGCAATGAAGTCCTTTTCAACTAAATCCTTACTTATCAATGTAGACGACGGAGATGCAGCTATCACATGCTTTTCGTTTTCCTCCCTCTGTTCATGCTCCCTTTTAAATTTATCAAACTTATCTTCTTCCATATCTGGTCTGACTTCAAACTTGTCAAAAAGCTCTATCAAGTCATGCTTCGATTCCAGTCGAGACTTGGATTCATCTCCAATGGTAACTATGGTAGGAGCGGCAACTGTGAAGGTAGGAGAGAGCCTTCCACTGTATCCTTTAAACTTGGTTGTATCTGTTGTTGCTTCGGTTGAAACCGGATTCGATGGACTGGAGGTGGAATTGGGGTTCGCCTGCACTGTGAAATCTGTGTTTGTGGTTGATGTTGTAGCCGCAGACTTTGAAACGTTAAAAGCTAAGTTGTTAAAAGCCATGCTGAAACTGTAAGTAATTTGATATCGCGAAAACAGATATGGAAACTAACCAGTTTTTAAACAAGCTTGATCTCAGCAAAGAGCAGGAGTATGAACAAAGCCTTAGTACAGTTGCACAGATCTTGTCACAAAGCTCGCAGGATCCTAGTTTCAGAGCGGAATTAGCTCTATCATCTGAAAGGTTATTGGATCTTTCGAAACCTGATGCTCTGAGATGCGATGATATTACTTACTTGAGAATACTACGAGGATGTGTGTTGTTGTTAAGAAACGCAGGTGCTGAAATGAAAGATATAAATATCAACCGGTTGCTTGATAACTTGATTGTTTTTTTACGGTTTCCACCCAACGAAATGTATGAAAGGGTGAAGTTGAGTTACTACGAAGCATTAGCTAATATCACCCAACACAAATGCTACGATTGCATGGAACAACTAGGAGCAGTGGTTGATAACAATCTTGCTTTTACAATGGTTTTGCTGAATTTATTAAGAGACTCCAATAATGTGGGATTATTGTTGAAGAACTCTTATGGCGAGCCAGTCCTACAATATTTATTTAGCATTCGGTTTGAAATAATGAATGAACTAGAAACCAACGTAATGAATGTGTTGGAAAAGGTTGTTGTGCATGAGAGCTTTGGAAAATGGTACAACACAGCGTCAAATAAGCTTCAAATTCTAGAGAGTTGTCAGCTCGTTATTCCAGACAAGGCCTGGGATAACTACCAACTAGTGGGAATTCTAAGTTGGGTGCACCCATTGTTTCAAGATTTAGCCACAGAGACCATTGATGGTTTTGGTAACAAGAATTATGAAGCGTTATCGCAGATACATCCACAATTGTTGATAGTATTGGATTGTATTAGTGAGTTGGGAAAATTCAACATAGCCAAGGACTTTATGATCAACTACGACATGGTAAATGAGCTCATACCATTGATGGGGGTCATACATAGGGACATAAAACCAAAAAACTTTACCAAAAAAGTGGAAGAAGTGAGTTTTAGCTTTCCACATGTCAAGTCTATCATCATTGAAATATTGGCTTATTTATCTTACGAGAACTTTGATATTCAGGAGAAGGTCAGGGAGTGGCATGGATTGGAAGTCATCTTGTCTAACTGTATTATAGACGATGACAATCCATATGTAAAGGAAAGATCAATAATGTGTCTTAAGTTCTTGTTGCAGAACAACCCAAAGAACCAGGAATTGGTAGCAAACTTAGAAGCTAGGAAACTGTTGGATAACGATGTTTTGGATGAGGTAGGATTTGAGGTGGAGGTGAAGGATGGAAAGATCGAGATGAAGAAGAAGCTCAAAACCGAGTAAGGTAGTGTCAGCAAGACGTACTATATGACAGAATATAATGATATAGAATTAAATGATACACAATATTTAATAGCTAGAAAACAAAATTAAGATATTTAGTTCAAAAGTTCAATGATCTTAGCTTTAACCTTTTCCAAAGAAGCCTCGTCAATCAAGTTTATTCTCTTTGGTTTCGAAGCCAAAGCCTTCAATTCGTCTGGCAAGACCTTTTCTTCGAATGAGTAGCCTTCAATATCGCCTAAAGCCTTGTTGACCACATCAGCAAATTTGGCTGGATGAGCAGTGGACAAAGAACAATAGATTTTTGGTTCCTCATCAGCATCAATGAATCTGTAAGAGGTAGCAACACCAACAGCAGAGTGTGGGTCCAACACGTAGTTTTCTGGATGAGAAGTGTATGTTGCCTTGATCTGAGCAGCAGTTTCAGCATCGTCGACAGCAGAAGAATCAAAGTCTACCTTAGCAGCATCAACAACTTCCTGTGGAGCCACTACACAACCAGTAGATTTCAATTGAGTCATCCACGAGCTCAAAGTCTCACCAGCCTTGTTATCGTCCTTGGTGACGTTGTTTCTGACCAAGTACCACAACAATCTTTCAAAGTTGGAAGAAATCAAAATGTCCATGGCTGGAGAAGCAGTGGCCTTGACGTCAGCAGACTTTTCGTAACGACCAGTCTTCAAGAATCTGTCCAAAATATCGTTTTCATTGGTAGCAATAATCAACTTATCCACAGGCAAACCCATTTCCTTAGCATAGTAACCAGCCAAAATGTCACCGAAGTTACCAGAAGGAACAACAAATCTAATCTTTTCGTCATGCTTTTGCAACTTGAAGAACGAGTAGAAGTAGTAGGTCATCTGAGCTAAGATTCTAGCCCAGTTGATGGAGTTGACAGCACCCACATGGTATTTCAGGTTAAAGTCAGCATCTCCAAACACCTGCTTGACAATGTCCTGACAGTCATCAAAGGTTCCCTTGACAGACAAAGTATGGACATTAGCATCTTCAACAGTGGTCATTTGTTCTTCCTGGATAGGAGAGATACGTCCGGTAGGGTATAAAATGAACACATCAACATCTTTTTTACCTCTCAAACCGTAAATAGCAGCACTTCCAGTATCACCAGAAGTAGCACCCACCACGGTGATGGTTTCTCTATCAGCACCAACCTTTCCTTGGTTGCTTCTGGTCAAAAAGTACTCAAACAAGTTACCTACAAACTGCAAGGCTACATCTTTGAAAGCATAGGTTGGCCCGTGGAAAAGCTCCAACAAGTACAAGTTGGAAGAAGGGTCCAAACTCTTCACAGGAGTGACCTCGTCATCTCTGAAGGTGGAATAGGATCTTTGGATCAAATCTTTCAAGTCGGAGTCAGGAATTTCCCCCTGGTTTATGTACAATCTCAACACATTGAAAGCCAATTCCTGGAAACTCAAGTTTTTCCACTGCAAAAAGTTTTCTGGCAATTTGGGGATCTGGGAGGGAATGAACAAACCGCCATCCTTGGCCAAACCCGTCATAACAGCTTCCTCGAACGAGATGGCCTGGTCGGCCTGTGATCTGGTGGATCTATAAGACATGATTGAGTCAGAATGAAAAATTATCGCGAACTTGTGGATACTGCCGACACGTGATTTGACAACTTTGGCCCTGGAAACAAGTCGGTGGAGATGTTTGCGAGAAGCTGGTTGTTACGAGCTGTTACCAGAACTGGTATTCGAAGCAATTCTTTGGTTGCAAAACCAAACAAAGACCTTTTTGAACATTACGATGCCATCGTCAAAAACGGATACCTGGGTTTAGCCGGGCTTGAACTGATAGACGTTTCCAACCAGAACATGGACAGTGAAACCGTCAAAAACAACAAGCTTGTGGAAATAGTCGAGCTGTTTCCGCAAACTTGTGCCACCGTAGGTTACGGCTCGGGTGTTTTTCAACAGAGCGGATATGAAAAGAGTTCTCCTCAGATAGACTTGATTCATATTGTAGAAAACACCTGCAAGTTCCACAGAAACAACACGCACATGAACAAAAGCCATTACTCGGGGTTGGCGTGGTTTGGAGTGGGAATCATCGAGTTTTTTCAGAATCTTGGAAGCGTGAAGATGTACTTCAATCCATTTGTGAAGGTGAAAGGTGACGTTGTGAAATATGGAGTTATATCAGAGGAAAACGCTCTACGGGACTTGATAGAGTGGGAAAATCTCTATTTGGCTGGAAGATTGCAGAAACCCGTCAAATTCATTACCTCCAATCACATTATTCAGACCGTGAATCTGTACAATCTAATGAACGCCGTGTCGGTTTCATTGCTCATGAATAGGGAAAATAACATCACCGAGCAACGTTTGTATGAGAATATCACGTCGTTGTCGTATTTGGGGGACCCTAGAATGAAAATTGGCGGAGAGAATCCAAATAAGATCAAAAATATCGTCACTAAGCAATTTGATAATTTTGCTAAGCTATATTACCCAGTGTTGGAATGCTTTGTGTCCAAGAGGTACATAGAAAGAACCCCCACTGGTTTTTTTATCACTCTTGACTGCGATTCCAAAAAGGAGTTGATTGAAAGGTTACCAAAACAATTCAGAACAAAGCTTCTAGCTCACCTGACGGATATTCTGCTGTTAAGCAGGGATAAGAAGCTATACAAGTACATAAAACTGACGTTGTCCAGTGTTGTTAGCAGTCTGTCGTTAGTGCAAAGTGTAAAGGGTTTTTTTACGGCTGGAATAGTGAAGTCCGTGAAGTATATGATTGAAAAACGTCTAAAATATTCTGGGAGCTCCAAAATGTTGTAATGTTGAAATTTCATGTTATATGGGGCGATTTTCGTATTTTTTAAACACTTGAAGAAATATCAACCAGCAGTACCAAGGACACTTGGAATTATTCACTACATCAGCAAAGAAAAGGAGATGCTGTTGTGAATATTTACCAAACTTTTTAAACAATCCAAGAACAAAGCAACTTCGTTTTAGGGACAAGGAAGAAGTAGCATAATACATAAGACAAGAACCGGGCCTAAAAGTTCAGAATGAAACACAACAAGAGAAATCGAAATACCCAGACCTGACTACAAAACTAGCCATCACCAAACTAGCACTCGATTACGGAATTCCGAGTTCTTTATTTGTCGGCCGGTTCCAAGCATTTGGTACTTGAAGCATAGCCACCAGATGTAGTTGGGGTTAAAGACTGAATACAGGATAAAAAATACTCTACATTGGTTCTAGCCATTACCAATAGGAATCAAAACTACGAAAGAAACTGCTTGCGCATAAAAGCTCCGATATAGTTAACAAGACCTATCTTGAAGATGCAGACCTGCTTATTTTCAGACCTATTGCAGATTAACTCCCAGGTGCATTCGATTGTTGGTTGAACATGTCTTCAATGCGTGGCCTGCATAACTCTTATCTGGCCAAATCTGAAATCCACGTAGATGAAAAGAGTTAATTCGAAACTGAACAAACCTTATCGAGGCTTAATCTCTCAAGCCAATAAAACAATAGCCACGGTTATTCGTTCTTCCATGTAAGCAATGAAATCATGCAACTAAATCGTTAAAATACGATTTTGCATCCAGCAAATTCCAGTGATTGGACGTGTTTTGAAGACTAGGGCAAGTCTTCGATTCTCCAGCTTTGAAGGACTTATCAAATACCAGGGTGTCAATACTAGCAGTCATGCTTTGAATATCACAGAAGTATTGTCTTGTTTTGGTAGTTATCGCATAAAAGAGTGCTTAGTCTTCGGAATATAGTCCCGAAAAGAAAATCCCAAAGGGTCATTTTTACTGAACTAAACTAGTTTTTTTACGGATTGTTTGGAATAAGTGGAAGGTTTACACGGAAGGTGCATTAATCACATCGTTATCAGCCAGAAAAGGGGCACTTGTCCGAAAACAAGACAGATGTTCAACAATAGGATAACTTCAACAATACAGTTTTTCTTTTTCGTGTTGTTTCGTGCCGTATTTAAGATTGCTCAGCACCGATTCAAAACCGTTTATACATACCTGTTCGTACCGTGCTTTTCCAGTTGCTACGTAAATGTAACCCAATATCGAAAATGCTTACAATCACCCTATTATCCCCTCAATTGAATCTGGGAAACTTTGTAAATGCATCACGAAAATCTTTAACATTTTATCCTGCATATACTAAATATGTGCATGATACATCAAGATCTGATTTCCCCGCATAAGAACAATAGAGATTTACCACGACAGCAATTAGCCTGTGCAATTCTGTAATTAGAAATGTTATAACCTACATCGCCCTCTCATGACTTCCTTTTATGCACGTTTCTACCTTTGAGTAAACTTTGAACGAATTTGCTAACTAAAACCTAGAAGTCTAAAACTATTGTACAATAACTAAATATACTACATCGGGAAATCATTATGTCATAAACACCTCAAGCTTTGTAACTATATGGTTGCATTTACCAATCTTGCAAAAAAAAAAAATGGTACGAGAGTACTGTCTATAAGCTTAGCCGCCTGTAATGCCATTTCTTGGCACAAGCTGTAAACTTGAAATTTTGAACAGCTAAAATCTTCACTGTTTGAGACTGTACTCTTTTGAAACTAAGAACCCTATCATGGTACCAGTGGTGACAAACTGCAGAAAAGAATAACAAAAGCACGCCAACAGACCAGATAAAGCCGATTATTCACACCACACTCTAAAAATCCAGACCCAAAGCACTCTCAGCACTAGTGAACACTTACTCAGCACAACATTTGGGATAATTTCAAAAAGAAACTAGGCTAATAGCCCTTATCAAGCATCATCAACGCCTGAGAGTCATCACCACGGATTTTTGGCGCTATTGGAGTTGAGTTCGTTCTGGAAATGGCACTGGCAGTATAAGTACTTTTGTCTGGTTGGGGAACCATCCGAGGTGATACGTTCGGTTCCAATGAAGTAAGATGATTGACAGGAGATTGATGAGTAAAACTCATAGGCAGATAGTCGACTGAAGCAGGTTGACCAATTGAAGGTGGGCTCGTTTGGTAGTTAGGCATTCCATAGTAGTACGAGTACATAGGCTGCTGTACAGCATGATAGTATGGAATCACTGCTGCAAACTGCTGTGTTGGCGAAGTTTTTACAGGATTCATACTAGGACCAGGGATCGGTACTGGTGCAGAAACTGGTACACCAATATGAGATGTCTGCACGTATTGTACAGGAGGATAGTAGATTGGGGAAGATGAGACTGATGATCTTGAAATCAGCGACGTTGAACTTACTGAAGAAGAAGTGGACTGGCTACCACGACTCATGGACAAATAAGATCCTTGTGTAACTGCTTGTATCGAATGCACTGGCTGTGTTTGCAACAGCTGCATAGGATGTTGCAAATCATGCAGCAGGCGCAAAGAATGTGCATAAAGTGGTGGATCATTTTGAGGTTGTAAATGAGCTGGGAATGCATTGCTTGAATCATAATTGGGATACTGATCGTAATACAACAAGTATTCGTGGTATATATCACCATTGAGCTTGAGATCTTTTAATCTGGGATCTGAGGAGGGATAGTTTCGATTCGAATCGTCTTTGTAGTAGCTGATCAAGTGTAACTTCTGGTTTTGCTTAGTGGTCAAGGAGAAGCTCTGTTTAGTTAAACCGTTAGGTTTGATACTAATCTTGTCAGATTCCAACTCTTTGTAGATCAAAAATGGCCCACTAACTTTGGAAGCAGACCAGCTTTTACCATCAGTCCATCTTTTCATTCCACACTCAGTTTCGTTCCAGGCAAACACTGAATCGTTTGTGATATATTCTCTTTCCAATCCATTAAGCCTTCTTTTAGTCTTAGGCAAGATACCTACACGAGTTCCTTCAAGAATAAGTAAAGCATCCTTTAAAGTTTTCACTTTCCCATTGTAGGTTTCGATTTTGACACCATTTCCATTACTTGACAAGTTGTTGAACTCGGGGATTATATACATGCAATCAATGTACATAAATGATTTTTTAGCGGATTTAGGAATTTTTGCTACTGGTAATGGTTGTTAGAGCTAATAAAGCTGACTGTATTAACTGGAATTGTGTGCTAGGTCTTGTAGGATGAGACCGGGATACTTGAAGGGATTGGTTTTGTATGGTTAAAACTCCAAATCGAATCTTTTTCTATTGAAAGGATGTTTGTAGGGAGTCTTGCACGGTGATTTTCAAACTTAATGTAAGGAGAAATGCAGGGAGGAATGCAACAAGAATTGAAATTCAAACTATGAAAAGTATTGTGTTTTTCAATGGTAGGCCTTAATCGTACTTGTGGACTAGTTAGTTGTAATACACCCTTCGTATTTGTACATATATTAGAGGAAACTTACTATTTATATGGAATCAGCGGATTCCAAGTATATTTTTTCCTTTTTTATTACCCTTGTTTTCTATAGTATTTTATTTTTTCTGGCTTAGCAATATTTTAGTTTATTTTCTCACATTTAATATAGCTCCTGATACCAAGCTTTGTGGTGAACCTTGTTATGTACTACACAGAGTAACTCTAAGGCATTGTGCAGGCCTGAAAGGTTACGAGCACAACAAATATTTTTTGATTGCACCAGGAATAGAGATCTGATTGTGTGCATATAACAGTGCATTGTGTTCGCAATTTTTTTGACTAAAATACCTCTAAGTGCATAACCACCAAGTAAACAAGAGCAACTGTTAATATCTTCAATTTGTTACAATATCTTAAAACTTGAAGGATATTGATGTAATTCGGTCAACAATGTTAGAGCCAAAATATTACATTTAAGGAATATTCCAAATACCACTCTTGCATCAAAGTTGACACGAACTGGATGGGAAGGGATGCATCAAAATTGACACGAAGATAGGTTGAAAGTAAGTGCATGTAACGGAGTCTAGACAAACTAGCAAATCTTTGGTGGCCGTCGGTTAAAAAGGTAAAGAAAAAGCTCACATGGGCATAATTTGATTTAGATTAACCAGAGACTTGATTTCCTGGAGTACAATATTGTGGTGGTGTGAAGCCACCATCATCATACGATAGTGTGACAACCACTTAATTTTGTTGTGTAGAGACGGTCCGTGTATTAGCCATGACCGGAAAATAGAATGTTGACCCCTATGCTGTAAAAAATTTTGGACGCATTTAAAAAAGCTATAATTAGTTATATATTTTCTGTCAAGAAGGACTTCATTGCTCTAAAATTGATGTTGTTTAACAAACTTTGCATACTAGTTTTCTTTTTGACCACGTTGATTTACTCGCTATGGTAGATCGTGATCGACCACGCGAAAGATTTGATTAACAGCATAAAAACTGACTGGAAAATATAATGTGCCAGCCACGACCGAGTCCTCAAATATCCCGGACGGTAGACTATTTCCGAGTTGTTAAAGGTTAACTCGTCATAAAGTAGAATCCTCCACTTTCCCATGTAAACCCACTCCACCTCCTAGGTTGGTGTGGCGGAGGAGCCAGCATTGGGTTTCGGGCCCTCGGTTTTCCTCATGCATTAATAAATTCAGGGCTGAAAATCGTGTCGTGCCATAAATATGCAAAATCGTTGTTACATGAACAAGGCTTATGCAGTCTAGCACCAAATTGAGGCATGATGATGTAGGAGGTTTTAGGACCTGCTGGTATATCGTAAACGTAGACCAGAATACCCAACAATCCTAAAAGTTCATGGACAAATGTCTTCACTACAATCTGAGTATACATTGAAGTGCATTTTGAAAGGTTAAATTGCGACAGGAAATATCACGGAGTTCCGATGATCTCTATTCTGTGTTAATATGTACCTTCAATAAGGTTGCAACAGATCGAAAACCAAAAGAAACAATCTCATTTGGGGGAAGTATATTTGCGTGATGTGCATTTGCGAGATTACAATTGATTTTGTGCCAGGATATTTTTTCCCTTGTTCGTGAAGGAATTTTTAATTATTCTAGTTGTATTTAGTTTATACATAACAATGTAAAGTTAAAATTTACAAGCATTTATCTTATAACTGTATAAAACAATTGGCAAACAATAAGGTCGAAAGAATCAGGAAGAATGGGCTTGTCTGTTGAAACTCTTGCATTAATGGAGTTGAACTGGTTATTTACGAAACCAACAATTAAACCGTGACCTATGTCTGCTATACAATTTTTGATTTTGTCAAGGTAATTTTAGTCTTTTTCGTTTGAGCAAACGAACAAGTTTTGAAACCTAGTGTGAATATAACTCTACGCAATCACCACTGCTTCTATGGGTTCACAAAGAAAATAGCTTCCGTCAAGCCTTTAAAGTATAGTCAATGCTGGCCATACATTTAATGAAAAGTGCATTCGAAAGAATACACGTGATGTAAGATAACCTGAAATTTGTGGTTAGGATTTTAATTAACTATTCAGTGTTACCTTGTTTACATGAGTCGAACCATAATTCCTAACATGGAATGTAAATTCTACTTTGAGAAACTTTCCCTAACCATAAGCACGAAAAATCATAGCAACACCCCTTCAATTACGGTTGGGATTATGACTTACCAATACCCAATTAGATTTTTAAAGAACAACGTTCATACGCAAAGATGCAAACAAACAAAACTTTACTCGATTCGGGAATTCCGCTCCCATAAAGTTTTATTAACTACCTAATTTGGTTTTGCTTGCAGAGCGTTGATGTAATTAGAATATCCGTGGACTAACCAGAATCGATCAAGTTTCGCGGAATTCTTTAACGTGGAGTCAATTGCTGGGCTATCCTTGCAATAATCAGGTGATGTCCAGTCTTTCGTATCCAAGAACAATATTTTGTGGTCAGGTCCTCACAGTTCAAGTGTAAGCCTTTTTTGCTTGCTTTACATTGCATGATGCCCACCTTAGTTTAGCAGATATATTCAAAGTCGTATTAATGTCGCGCATCATGGAGCGAACCAGACATTTCTCGCGACAAGTTTTTGGGAGATTGCAGACTACAGTATGGCCAAGTTCAAGGAGTCTAACAGTGAGTCAGAAGCGAAGAACCCGCCTAGAAACACCAAGTCCCGTAATGCAGCTGCAACACAGGCACAGCAACAGTTTCTTGCCAAACACATTAATTCTAATGGACCGAAGGATAAACCAAAAATCGATACCATGGACTTTTACCAGTTTCCAATCGCAAGTTTGAACAGCTATTCAGAACATTACAATATGGCCCAGCCCAAAGGAAAAGAGGTCCAGAGCGAGATCTTATACAGTGAAATAGGTAAGAAGACAGCTAGTTACAAAAAGAATCTTCACAAGGTAGCAAAAATTGACAAGTTTGAGTTGAGTTCAAACGTCAAAAAGCATTTTATGAACTTGCCAGTCAAGGAGAACGAGATTATTCTGAATTTTTTGTATAAGGTGAGGAACGACGAAAAGGACTTTAAATTGACGTTTAAGTAATGAATGTATGAATATTGGATCCAGCATGCGACACACTTTAGCTCTTAAAAACACAACATAGCTCTCAAAAACACACAGCAAATTCATTCAAACCAACAAACCCCTTCAATGCTCATTGAAAACCAACACACATCGTAATAACCACTACAATTCTAATTACTCTCATATTCATAGAATATTAAATACTCACTCTCAGTTCCAATTTCTTCCATCCGCACAATCATGGAAACCTCAACGTTTATCTTCATCGCCATTCTCTCTGTGGCGTTTATCTTTCTCAGATGGTTGATCACACCCATTCCACACACGGTGCCACATGAAATCGAGACCTTCAGGGCTTCCACAACTTCCAGCACTGGTAATGGCCCCAGAGGTTCTAGAAGAGGTAGAGAAGTGACTGATCTGATGATCGAGGTGGTTCAGTCGATAGCACCACACTTGACAGTGTCACAAATACGCCAGGACTTGGAAAGAAGCGGGTCGGTGGAAGCTACCATCAATAACTTCATGGAAAATGGCTCCTTACCTTCTGCACCTCAACCACAAGCCCACACCACTGCTGCTAAATCGGAAAACGTGAATTTGTTAGAGAAGTACGGCTTGGATGAGACAAAGGATGTGGACGAAGCCGATGAGAACATGTGGGGCAGTTCTAAACAAGAAAGATCCGATAATTTGATGAAAAAGAGACAACAGATGATTCTTAATGCCAGAAAGAGATTGGCTACTCAATTGTCCAACGAACAGCCTATTTAAGTGAAAATACAGCAGAAAACACGGTTTCAGTAATAAATAGAGCTTGATTTTATGTAACACTCGAGTGTTTGATGCAACGCAATAAATCACACCTATTGTGAAGGTTTGGAAACTGCAGATATTGGTTGCTCAAGAAACAGAATCACTATGAATTGCTAAGAATGCTTTTATATCAATAATTCCTCTAATATACATTACTCCACCAAATTCGGTACTATACGCCTTTTCTTTTTAAGCAAGTGGTCGATAGTCACCAGTTTCAGTTCCTCGTGCTTTGTGTCTTCGCCATCTATTACCTGTGGTTCCACTTCTTTTTGTGGTGGAATCTTTTCCAGCTTTTTTATAGTCTTTTCTGAGGGTGGTTCTTCAGCGTTTTCAAGCTCTTTTTTATCAGACAAGCTCCGGTAATCTCCAGGGTAAACAGCTCCAAACAGTACTTCGAAATGGACCACAGAACAGAACCCGTCTGCGGAACTGACAATAATAGTCTTCCCGTCGCAATCCCAAGCCAAGTCGGTTATTGTGGAATAATGAAGATTAGAAACAAATCCCAAAGGAAGCATGCTGACGGTATCATAAACCACAACTGCATCCTGCGTTGCAACAGCAAACACCATTTTGTACGGGAGCTTGAAAACCAGGGTTTCCAGACTATTTTCATACACCACAGGTGAGAAAGCTATTGCAATCGCAGGTTTTTTCAATCCTGGCAAGTGAACTACCGGCTTGTTAAGGTTGCTTCGAGTGAACACGAATACAGAGTTTGTCTCTTTAGCATCTTCTTCCTTGTCTTCTTCAAAGTCGTACTTGTATACTCCCAGAGGAGTAAGCATCAAATTTCCATCAGGAGAGAACGTTAGTCTTCGAAAAAACGACTGCAACGTTTCTGGATGATACAACGACCTATTTTTGAAAGTGGTGGTGGTATTATCACTTAGTTTGTTCACAGGCAACTCCATCCGAATCACCTTGTACAAATGTCTGACGTTGAGCATTTCAGTTTGCTTCATTTTATATACATTGACAGTCTTATCAGCAGACTGGCTGACAAGAAACTCGTCCAAAGGATCCCACGACACCCCTTGCACGTAATGACTGTGATTATTCAACTGCTTAACGAGTTCTCCATTATCTGCATTGTGTATGCGGATGACATTATCCATAGAACCACTGGCAATGTACTTATTTGATGGAGACCAAGCTATATCTATGATCTCATGGGCCGAGGTACGGATCACTAGTTTTGCTACCCAGGACTCCTTCATGTCCTCATCATCTTCGCCAAAGGTCTTCACCATGTTTTCCGAGAGTTTCCAAAGAATGATAGTCCCATCATCTCCCGCACTCGCAAGAATGGTACCATCGTGGTTGAAACGAACTACATTAACAGCTTGTGTGTGTTTTCGCAATGTGGATAAGTATTCTACCTGTGTTCCATCGACACTCCAAACTCTCACATTGTTATCACCACCTCCAGTTACGAGTCTTTTTGATTTCTGCAAGTTTCCAGGCGTCTTCACCGTAGGTTGAAACGCAACCGAGTACACAGGCATGTTTTCGTCATGCCAATGAACCGTTATTGTGGATGAGTTCATGACGCGTTGTTTTGATGATTTTTGGTTTTGAGATGTCGCAGACACTTTTGAGATGTCGCAATATTCCATGATAGTTTCCATGTCGTACGGCCGCACAAATGTAGATAAAGATACCACCATGAAGAAAGAAACCTATGCCATGATAGACGAAGATGGAGTATTATCCTGGGACGAAATGACCACGGATGAAGAGGAGGTTAAACTAGAACCATATATACAAAAAGATGATGATTCTGATACAGATTCAATTGAAACTGAAGACTTTGACTACTATGGCTTATACTGTGACAAGTATATGGAGTTCACAAACCAAAACCCTACAATCTACCATGTCACCAATCATTTCCGCTCATTACTTGACAATAACGGGTTCACTTATATCGAAGAATCCAAGCCCATCGACCAAGACCTAGCTGAAAAAATCAACAATGGAGGTTTATTCTACACTGTAAGAGGTGACTTGACTCTTGTTGCATTCGTAATTGGTGGAAAATGGGACGAATCCAAAGGATTAGGACTTGTAGGAAGTCACATTGACGTTTTGACTGCCAAATTGAGGCCAAATTCCATCAGACCTAGGCTCGATGGCTATGAGCTTTTAGGCGTGGCCAACTATTCTGGTAGCTTAGGACAGGACTGGATAGACAGAGATCTAGGAATTGGAGGCTCGATTTTGGTTCGGGAAGGTTCTAAAGTCGTTAGAAAGTTGTACCAGTCTCCTACACCAATTGGAAAAATTCCATCGCTTGCACCACATTTTGGCTCCCACCCCCTTTTGAATTTGGAAACAACCCAGGTTCCTGTAATAGGATACGCTAGTGGCGAAGAAAACATTCTGGACGCTGTTTTGAGCCATAGCTTGAGCCAGGACCATCTGCCGTTGTTGCTTCAGTATATCGTCAACACATCTGGCATAGCCATTGAATCGATTTTGGATGTTGAGCTTGAGATGTATGATTTCCAGGAAGCTGCGAGAGGTGGGTTAAACAAAGAGTTTTTATTTGCTTCCAGATTGGACGATAGACTTTGTTCATTCAGTGCAATTTTTGGTTTGATTGAGTTTTCTAAGAAATTCTTCACCAATGATTCCATCGAATCTTACGATGGCTTGAATATGGTTTTGTTGACTGATCATGAAGAGGTGGGTAGTGCTTCTAGTTCAGGTGCTAAAGCTGCCTTCACCACTGCTACTTTGGAGAAGATTTTATCAGTCAAGAGGGGATTAAAACTGGTAGTTTATGCCAACTCATTGATTGTATCTGCTGATGTGACTCATGCCATGAATCCTAACTTCAAGAGAGTGAATCTACCAAACTTATTTCCAGTTCCAAACGTAGGAGTCTCTCTTAAGTTTGACTCAAATGCCAGAACTATGACAGATAAAGTGGGCTACAATATTATGTCTGAGATTGCAGGCAAATACAATGGAAAGGTACAAAGATTTCAAATTCGGAATGACGGAAGGTCTGGAGGTACCATTGGACCTATGTTGGCCACAGAAACTGGCTCCAGAGTGATCGATGTCGGGTTGCCGATTTTATCAATGCACAGTATTAGAGGAATGTGTGGATACAAGGAGGCAGGTCTTGGTGTGGAGATTTTTAGGAGCTTCTTTAAATACTGGTCTGAGGTGAACGAGAAGTACAAGGGATTATGAACGGTTGAATATATGATTGATGACACAAATTAATGATATTGAATCAAGAGAAAGAAAAAACGCAACTCTACCAGACGTGTTCATGTTACATACTAATTAAATGAACTTTTTGAATCTGAATTTCTACCACCTTCGTAGTAAATGTAATTGATTGAAACTGGAGATGTAGTTGAAGCTCACAACTTGAGGAAACCATGTTGCAATAGCTTAAGCGAGTATTAGAAGTAGAGGCACAACCTAAAAATTATCGTGGCCCATGATTTGAACCTAAAACCAAAGCCAAACGTATCAAACCAGGAACAAAGCAAGAACCCCAGAACACCAAATCTTACAACAAGACTAGGAATAAATAGAAAACGTGTCAGCATTGATCGAAAACTAAATGTCTACATTGCTCAAGAACAAAAGTATCTACGTTGATCAAGTACAAAAATATCTTCCTGATCTAGTACAAAATCTCTACATCCAAGGTTAAAACCAAAAAGAGCCCCACTAATGGAATTTACACTGAAAAAAGCAGCTAATGTTGCAGAAAGGACATCAGAAGTTACAGAAAGGACAGCTAACCATGCAGAAAATACAGGAGATGTCACTGACAAAGACACCATAATCAAAGAAAAGACACCAGAATCAAAGAACCAGAATCAAAGAACCAGAATCAAAGAACCAGAATCAAAGAACCAGAATCAAAGAACCAGAATCAAAGAACCAGAATCAAAGAACCAGAATCAAAGAATAGACCCCAAAGTCAAAGAAAAAACACCAGAAGTACATAAAGACACCAGAACCATAAGCAAAATCGTATCATGCATTCATAAACTACCCACTAAAAAGGAAACCACCATGAAACCAGACATCAAGACCCATAACTTATTGTGACCGTGGTTCGAACCCGCTCCATGCTCCAAGCTGCCTGTATTTGCGCTTGTCAAACCAGTGCTTATAGAAAGTATGGAGTCACTAGGCGTCTGCAAAACCAACTTCAGTGGTTCTGTGGAGGTTGTTTCCGAGGAACTATCCACCAACAAGTAATTGGCTCTATTTGACGCTATTGTCGACACATGAAGGTCGTTCAAACTTGAAAGTGATGACACATCTATAGTAACTGAATCCACTAGTAAGCTCATCGTGGTTGTGAAATGTGATATAGTAATGAAGGGGATGAATTTTGGACCTGTGAAAAGAGAAGGTTTTATATGTTTTTGCTCGTCTACTGCCATGTTTCAGGTACCATCTTAACAATGCAAGGAAATAACTCTTCTGCATATAATAAAACCCTATTACATCAGACACAAGAAGAGCTGCGACATTTAGGACGTCATCGTGAAAAGCTATTGTATCGATTCGTGGATTATTGACTTTTGTTTTGGTGTATTGAGTTAAAGCTGGTAAACGAAGAAGAATCTGATTACAAGTGTTGGATTTCTTGTTTTTCCTGTTGTTTTTGTCGTAGTGTTTCTCTGCTCTCCTGATAATGACAATTTCACGCTAGACCGATTTCACGCTAGACCGATTTCACGCTAGACCGATTTCACACTAGACCGATTTCATGCTGTTACGTTTCATGGTTGAAACATTTTGCTTCAAAACAACTGATGAGACATATGAAAATACATGGAGTTATATGATGTAATTTCACAAAGATCTCACATGTTCATAACCTTAGACGACATTTATTAACTCCTCTCTACTGTTGTATTCTACCCCTTTGAACCTATTGTTCACTTCTTTGTTTATCAACACTCGTACTGCACTCGAATACCTCGTCACTCAATTATTTAACCATACTACAATCACTCGATTAATAACTACTACATTACTCAATACACAAAACTCTCAGGTGTCGTGGGATTGATCTGTGCTGACTTTTGTCATTTCCTTGTTATGTACCCTTTCATTACATCTTCGCTTATTCTTGTTGTTCGTTGGCTTTCTTCAAGCGGGCTATCTTCACCAATGGTGATAACAGACTCACGTCATCACTCTCAAGAATAAAGCGGTCCTTAAGCAATTGGTCGGCATCTCCTCTCTTGTTGCTGTCTACCTTCAAACACAACGATAAAAACTTACGAATATCGTGACTCAAAGCTTCTGGTTCCTTCAACTTTGGTGTTCCGTTAGTAGCAATCAAGTAGAGTGCTCTCAATGGAGTTTCGTTCAAATATGGGGGTTCTCCTTCAATCATCTCGATCACCATGATACCCAATGACCAGATATCCACCTTAGGTCCATATTCCTTTCTGCTCACCACTTCTGGTGCCATCCAATATGGAGTTCCCACCATGGTAGTTCTCTTCAAGTTGATGTCGTTGATTTGAGCACAGAATCCGAAATCAGTCATTTTGATGTTACCGTCAATATTCAACAAAATGTTATCGGATTTAATATCTCTATGAATCACCCCTTTGGAGTGCAAGAATTTCAACCCTTTCAAGGTTTCTCTGCACACAGCACCAATTTGGCCTTCTGTCATTACACTATGGGTCACAATTTCGGTTAATGATCCTCCTTCCATGTATTCCATCACCACCCATAAGTCACCTTTCAATAAAAACGAGTCGATAAAGTTTACAATGTTAGGATGTTTACTTCCTTTCATAACCAAAATTTCGTTGATGATCAATTCCTTCTTAGGCTGCTGTTCCAAGTTCATCTGCTTGATAGCAACAGTATTCGCCTTGTTCATTACCTCATGTGCAATATAGACACCACCACTGGCTCCTTGTCCAATTTTGACCAAATCTTTGTAAAACTCGTTCGGATCTCCTTCACTACAGATACTCTGCAATTTGCTAATAATCTGCTGGTTTTTCCGCCTTTTGTCTTCTCTCTTCTTCTGGGCAAGTAGTGCTGCCTGTTTTGCATCCCTTACTGGTGCTTTCTTTCTTTCTTCTTTAGTAGGCTCTAAGGAATCCTTTTCAGGATACACATTTGCCAATGGCGATGATGGTTCTGGTTCTGCAGGTACTGCAGTTGGTGGTATATTCGCAGTTGGCGGTGGAGGAGCTTGTCTTGGTTTCTGAATGTGTTTAGGGGTAGCTTGTGTTGGAGGAGGAGGAGGTGGTGGCCTATGAACCTTGAATTCTTTTTCTTTTCTATCTTCAAACCTGGCGGATGGCATTATTGGGGCGGTAGCGTTCTGATTAGGATCTATTACCTGAATTTTCGAAGCCAATGAATTATTGTGAGACTTTGATTTAGGAATGGTTCCGGCAGCTCCATTTGGTTGTGTAATATTGAGTGGCAACGAGATCTTACTACTCTCGCTAAACTTTCTACTACCAGATTTGCTACCTGACTTCAAAGATTTGATGGATTTAGAAGAAATAGATCTTCCCATGAAACCTTTTTTGGATGGAGAAATCGAAGAACTTGGCGAGTCTTGAACCTGACTCTGTGTCAGCTGCATATTATGCTGCTCAGGGCTGAGTTGAAGTGAATTGGTAATAGAAGGTGGTCTTGGTGCTGGTCTACTTGGGATGTACTGAGCTTCTAATGCTCCTCCTGGAGATGTTATATCTTGTGTAGGTATGCTATCAACAGTAGTATCATGAACAGAAGCACCGAAATAATTACTACTAGCTGGTGTTGCCGGAGGAGTTACTGAATTGTTCAACGAATAAGTAGAAAAATTGTTGTTATAGTGAAACTTCTTTAAAGCATAATCATCACCATGCTCATTATTGTCTTGATAGAATGCCAAAACATCCATGACAGCTTGGGGATTCTGAGCCTGTTCATTTTTTGTAATGCCACTTACACTCAACATCCTTTCCCATTCCATTGGGACACCCACTAAAGAACCATCATGGTCTATTCCCACATGTGTAGGATGTCTGAAACTGAATGGAGTAGAAATCTTCATGTTCACAGCTGGTTCTGGATGCTTGGTAGTTTTGCTTTTACCAAACATGTTGCTAAATACACCTTTAACTTTCTGACTACTGGACTTTCTGATTTTCAGACCCAACATGTTGCTCTTGGGTGAAATGGGGTCACTTATCACTCCCATTCCCAACGAGTCTTTAGGACTTTGAAGATTTGGATTGTACTTGGATGCCGGGTTCAAGACTGGGGTCATAGCAGCAGTCTGATTGTAGGATCTATTAGGGGTGGTAGCTGAAGAGCTGAATCCCAACGACTTAGGACTCAGGGCCATTGAAGAATGGTAAGGCTGTTGCGGAGGAGGGACTACATCCAATTTGAGTGGAGGTGCAGCTTTTTTCTTTTCGGGGTTTCTTATCACTGTAGCATTGGATAATAGCCTATCACCATCGTTGTTCTTGTTATTCTTATCGTAGTTTAATTTCTCCTCTTCAATCGTATTCTGGCTTAAATCCAAAGTGTCATCATTTGCTTCATCTTCATCTTGACGTTTTTCCACTTCGAGTTCTTCGTAGCTTTCGTTAGAAATACCTACTTGCTTGTTTTCAACTTCTGAAATATCCACAGTGTCACTAGTAACAAAGCTATCGTCAATATTTTCGTCTTCGGTAGTATGAATTTTATTCAATGGGTCTCTGTTTAAAAACTGCTGCTCTGTGCTGGACGAGTTTATGTGTTCGGTTCTGAAAGTGAAGGATGTGAGATCTTCAGTGGACTGAGCATTCACGTTTGGGTCCAAGGTTGGTTTGTAGTCATTTTTCAAGATCTCATGCAGGCCATCTTTTAAGTCGTTGAAATCATAGGTGCCTGGCATTCTAGGCAAGTTAGGTTCTTTATCCTGGTAAGATTCTCCAGGTACATCTTGAGGCCCTTTTACAGTTTGTGCAGAAACTGCTCTTTCTGTTTTGTCAATTATATTTTCAGATCTATCAGAAACGTTTCTTTCGGATCTATTAGAAAAGTTTCTTTCAGATCCATCAGGAGCCGTTTTTTCAGATCCATCAGGAGCCGTTCTTTCAGATCCATCAGGAACCGTTCTTTCAGATCCATCAGGAGCCGTTCTTTCACCGCAGTCTTTGGTCTTTTCAGAAATTCTTCTATCTGAGACCATTCGAGATCTTTCAGACGTTTCACTCTTTCGATCCTTTCTCTCGGGAATACCATCTTCATCTGCATGCAGATCAGGAATAGTACCAGTACTATGTTTTCCATCCACCATCATATCCGCATTCAACTGCTTAGGTACATCGTTTTCAATGGATTCCACAATCTTTTGTGACTTGCTTTTACTCCGAGCAACAGGCTCATCATCTTCAACGTCTGACAAGGGATCAAGATCGTGTGGCTTTCCAACTTCAAATTTGCTGATGGTTTCCTGCAAAGGAGACCCCAAGGAATTGGGATCGTTTAGTATCGACATTTATAATATACAATAATGTTACAGATTCCACGAATCAATCGGTTCAGGCAAAGCTATAATCAAGAAAAAGTAACAGCGCTAATAAAAGTATGGTTCGCTATCACTGGTTGGCACTGAACTAGCAGGCAGTATAAAGGCACTATTTCCGTATGGGATAAAAGAACGTGGGGGAAATCGTACCGTGACAATCGCTAAGGCTATAATTAAAGTCTAGAACCTGGCGGCTAATAAATCCTTTTTCAATTGGAGAATTTTTAAAAATCAACAAATTCTCATTTTGTCGAAATTGGAACATCCTGCACAAACACGAGTGGGTGTACGGGTTCGAAACATGGTTCATAGTTTAGAACTGTGTGGGAAGTTGCAAGAAGCAGTCCAGTTTGAGTAGTTGATTAAGAAAAAGTATGGTTTGTCGGTATCGTTTTGGTATGTTGGTTTATTTCAAGTTTTATTGATATTGGATATTATATGGCTATATGCTATTCGATAAAAACTATATCTATTCGATAAAAACTATATCTATTCGATAAAAACTATATCTATTCGATAAAAACTATATCTATTCGATAAAAACTATATCTATTCGATAAAAACTATATCTATTCGATAAAAACTATATCTATTCGATAATGGCCATATGCTATTCGATAACGTCCATATCTATTCGACAACGTCCTATTAAATCTATAAACTTACAAAAGTCTTAACATCCACGTCCAACCACTCGATACCCCCATGTTTCCTCTTCGTACATCCACCCTCCTCCCTTCAAATATTTCCCTACTTGTATCTTAATTCGTGGTTTTCCGTCTTTCGAATGAAGTCCTCGTCCTGTCACAATCTCTAATGGCTCTACAAGTGTTGCTTTTCTGCCATAAATTTTCCCCTGATTTTCTCTTTCTGATAATTCCATGTGCCACCACTCGTCCAAAATTTCTGTCACAGTTGCCATAGCATTTTCCACCTGTAATCCATGAAGATCAAGCTTGTTGGTAAGATTGAGCCTATGTAGCGAGCTGGAAATAGTTTGTTGGTCCATCGAGTTTCTGACTTGATGAATCCGTTGCGGTGCCTTTCTGTATTGGTTTGTTTCATATGCCCTTGTTTGCTTACTTTGGGCCTGCTGTTGTCTAAAATGCTGTTTCTGACGCTCTAATTCAAGCAATCTCCGTGCTGCACCAGTCATTCTAAGCCCCGACTGCTTTCTTTGACTATTATTAGTGACCAACGGCTCTGCGACTGGTTTAACTGCCTTCCTGTCTCGTATCTTCACATCTGTCCACTCGGTTGTATAAGTATACTTCTCGTAGCCCAAGTCAAGAATGATGCCTATTATGTCCAGAAAGTCATCAAACCTGCCTACAACCTTAAGCAACTTATCTAGAAATGCTTTGCTGAGCTTTTGCACATCAGTGTCGCTATTATATAGTGATTGCAACTTTTTCTGTTCTGGCGAAAGGTTTCCTCGTTGCACTCTGGACTTAATCAGAGTAACGTCCGGGATTTCTTTCACTATCAACCCCGCTAATGCTATTATAAAGTCTCCACTCGAGTCTTCAAGGTAACGACCAACAGTTACATTATGTAAATTCGTAATGGAACTGAGTTTTTTGCTTATGCTCTTCACATCATTGATGTCTTCTATGTCTGCGAATATGCTAGTTACAGGGTTTGTTAAAACACTCAACGTAGCTTCGAAGTCTCGATTATTGGCCTCATATTCCGATTTAATGTTTTCTATTGGTGTATCTGGAAAAATCTCTAATAACTTGTATACTTCCACAAGAAAGTCTTCTTCTTGGTGAATGAAAACCAACTCAATTATCTCATCAGCATTCTTTTTTTTATTATGTTCCACGATACTTTTTAGTACTGATCTGGGAATATGTGGGAATATGTCTGCTATTTCTGAGGCGAAGGTGTTATCATTGTCTTCGCCAGTAGCATGGGCTGTATTTTCAGAGTCACTGTCGTTATTTAACCACATCTTGTAAGGTGCGAAATCTTGAACCTAGCCGTCTGTGATGTCCACCAACATGAACAAACGACGAGAGGGTATCTGAGCAACGAAGGGTCAGCATGACAGCTGAGCTTGAGAATAACTGAAAATTTTTGAGCTTTGCTTGGAACTGTTGATTCCTTCAAAGGTTTTACAGTATGAATTGGCTACTGCTACCTAGTAACTGTTGTGGACACCCTCTGTATATTACAAACTTGAAATGGTTATCTTACATGAATTAAGAATCAGAGTAAACACAATGCAACTGCTCATAGAAATCATACCTCAAGAAACAGCTGTGTATTCTCTGTTGTTGACTCCGATTATCAATCATTGGGTATATGTGATCAACTACACCCAATATTATCTTTTCTACTTACAGGTCCAGATTTCAGACTGTGAAAATTATTCCAACACTGCCTTGATGGCACTAATCCCTTCTATAACACTGCCTTGATGGCACTAATCCACCCTTAACACTGCCTTGATGGCACTAATCCACCGTAACATCTCCTTCTCTGTTGCTGCTGCAAGCCTATAGTTCTTTCCCACTGTTCTTACTACAATGCTCCAGAAATTCACTGGCTGTAGCTCAATCACTTCAACAATATCTTGTGTCCTAATACTTACCAGTGAAAATGAATCTAGTTCTTTGAACACCAAATTTTGGTTGGTCAACTCTACATGGATCTCCTTCCAGCTGCCTGAACGTTTGAAGAGTGTCCCTTGTTGTATCACCTCTTCTTTATCGTCTATCTTGCCTTTGGTATGTTTGAGGTCAAAAAAGTGCTTCAACAGTTGCACCCATTTTTCACAAACGTCATTGGTATCACATCTGAAGTGAATTTCCCCATCTTCAGTCACAAGAGATATCATATCTCTGGTTTTGTGGAACCCCAATAGGCTTTTCTGGTTAATCACACAAACCGCTTTCTTCTCTTGAGAGTTCTTGTAGTAACTCAACTGGCACTTTCTAAGAACTACCCATTTTTTGGTCCAACCAATCCTGGTTTTAACCACAACATAAGATGCATACACAAGTCTGTTATCTTCTATCACGTCTGCCAAACACATTTCATTAACAGCTTCGAATGGAAATGACACCAATTTATGTAATCATCTTGACACCAAAATCATTTTTGATGCAACATTTTCTATACAGGCACACAATAAGGCTATTTTTGGTTGTACCTGAGTCATGGTTGCTGCTTAGGAATGTTATATACACATAATAGTGGTACACGAAAGTCTTGTGGGACCAAAAAACCAGAGTAGAGCAATAAAACTACTAGATAAATTACAAAAGTGTATTTAAAAATCATCACCATAACACCTAAACGGCCTCCTGCTCAAAAGCTTCCTTCAAAACTCCTATTATGGCACTTGAATTGATCTTATCATTACCACCCTTACTGATCCCGTATTCTATTTCAGACAATCCTTTCAATATGTGGATTCTGGTTGCTGGCTTCAATTCGTAGTTACTTAAGATCTCCACAAAACCCTGCAAAAGATCAATTAAGGCTAATCCTTTGAGCCTCTTGTATTTTTCCAAAGTCTTGTAGCTGGTAGTCCAATCGTCTTTCAAGATGGAATCCAAAATGGTTTCAATATCCTTTGGTTGTGGTGCACCTATACAATTGTATATCATTACTTCGTCTATTTCTTCGTGTTCGTTGTCCAAGGAGGCTTTACACGCTTGTAACACATTCAAAGCCCTCCTCATATCCCCCTGTGATAGTTTCAATAAAGAATCGAGTGCTTCAGGCTTGAGATTCAATTTTTCCTTAACAACCACATTATTCACCCTATCTCTGATGGCTTCCATTGAAATCGGCTGGAATCTGAACCTGGTACATCTGGAAAGCAATGCAGGGTTAAGCTTGTGTGCATAGTTGGCTAGGATGCAGAATCTGGTATTTTTTGTGTATTTTTCAATGATTCTTCTCAACGAGTTCTGAGCAACAGAAGTCATGGCATCGGCTTCATCCAAAATAATAAGCTTGAATCCTTTACTAAAAATCTGCATAGTACTGGCAAAATCCTTTATTTGGTTCCTTACAACATCTATACCTCTATCGTCAGAAGCATTCAACTCCAACACCATATTTTTGTACTTTGGGCCATAAATCTCTTTGGCCAACGCAATGATGGTGGAGGTTTTACCGGTACCTGGAGGTCCATAGAAAAGCAAGTGGGGAAGTTTTCCCTCTTCAACGAACTTTCTGACTGTTTCCACGATTTCCGTCTGACCATACACTTCATCAAGTGAGTCTGGCCTGTACTTCTCGACCCATGGAAGATTCTCTTTACTCATTGAAAATTACAAACGCGTCGCCAGAAATTATTGCACTAAATAAACTAAAGCCAGTAGAAACATCAAAACCACCGAAAAGGTATTTTTCACAGCATGACTGGTGATTTCGTAAACGTCGCCCACGAAGTTACAGGTAGGAAACTCGTTGTCAGATTCCCAATAATATGAGAGTGTGACGGTGTCATTATAACGAGGACACATGAACCCAAAATCTGAAGGGCAGTCTCTCACAATAGCTTCACATACATTGAAGCACGGCAAAATCTCGTAATATGGAGCAGGTTGCACTTGTTCGTCGATCCACTGGTTCCTATTTTCTCCCACCTCTCTTTGCAAATATCCAGCAATATTTCTAGTGGAGCATCTAGGAATGGTAATAGCACAGAGCCAGTCCTTATAGCTATTGGCACAATCATCACATGTTCTGATGGGAGAGTATCTTGAGTCCAAGCTAGCATCACAGGAAATTTGTTGAAGTGCTTTGGAGAAGTTCTGGTACAAAGACTCGGCTCTTTGGTCGTACAATTGTGCCAATTCTTGTTTGGTCATATTAGGGTTATTGGGAACAGAGTAGGCTATCTTGGAACAAAAGTTTAGGTCATACACAAGTTCACAAGATGAATTACTCATGGTTTCAAACGAAAACGGCTGGTACAAAGCGCCTCCAAAATCTTTTCCATAGAAATCAGACACCAAATAAGCAATGTACCGTGTAGAACTGTTGAGCCCACCGATGTAAAACTGTTGCTGCAATCCAGATCCAGATCTGTTTGTGAAACTAGTTTCGAATTGGCTGGGGTCTAGCAAGGTAGGGCCGTTTCTGATAGCACACCAACTGTTGTTCAACTGATTAAAATACTGCCTGTAATCTTCACTGTACACATAAAGTGAATATGTTGAATGAGAAACGTTGAAGTTGGTGAAATTCTGTCCCGAATACTCTGACAAGTTTCCTGTAACAATCAACGCCGATGTATCATCGGTATCAACCAACAGAGCCCATGATCTATCATCCCATTGAAAAACCAAGTCGTTTTGACTAACTCCGATTTCATAGTTCCAAATGCTAGTTTTTTCGGTATTTTCAGGTGCTCTGACCGCAATATACAAGATTGTGTCGTTGGATTCCTCAGACTTGTTTAAAGGAACCTCTGCTAGCCCCTGGAAGTATCCATTTTTGAAAAGTTTCATGGTTGATTTTTCAAGATCTGAAAACATGCCTGGGTCAAAAGAATAGTACACTGCGAGACTGGTGTCGTCAATATGTAAATTATCCGGTTGGGAGCAGATATTTCCCGTAAGAAAGATCAAGAATTCGTAGTTTTCACCGATCCCACTGGAAGTATTGACACTAAACGAAAAAAACTGGGTTTCAGATTGCCTTATGGCAGCTTTGATGGGCAGAAATTCATGTAATCCTTCGGAGCCTTTAGCCATAAACTCGAAAGCACTTTCTTTATTTGGAAGCTCGATTCCAAACCCTATGTCTAGTGGTTCATCTATGTCTAGGTTCTCAAGGGCTGTGACTAGAATTGGAAGTAATAGGAAGAACCAGATCATTAGCGAGGTTTGAGAATGAGAATTAGAAAAGTTAGAAATCAGTTATGGAGTAATGAAGAATTCGATGATTGGGTAAATGAGTCTATGAATAAAGAATAGCAGAAGAAATGAAGTATAATTAAAGAAATAAGTATTATTTAAGAAATAAGTATTATTTAAGAAATTAAGAAAAATTGAAGAAATCAAGTATTATTTAAGAAATTAAGTATAATTAAAGAAATTAAGTATAATTGAAGAAATCAAGTATAATTAAAGAAATTAAGAATACGGAAGCGTATATTTGAAGAATGTAATACTAGAATTCAATAATGTAATTAGCATGTAATTAGAACATATAATTGAAATATCAATAAAATACAACAACATCCTACTATAAGGTACACTTAAAAGAGTTATTCATTGAAGCACTACATTCTATTTGCTATCGATGGATTATATTAACTTGTTGGTTTGCTATCTATGGATTATATTGACTTGTTGGTTTGCTATCTATGGATTATATTGACTTGTTGGTTTACTATCTATGGATTATATTAACTTGTTGGTTGATGTCTAAAGTATCTATTACCATGCTATTCCTGTTTTACCCAACTCTAGGTATTGTCCCTTGTTTATATGTTTTCTAAGTCGTTGTATTTAAAAAATAATCATATTGAATCATCGGTTGAGTTCAACTCTTATTAATTATTTAACCCCCAAAAGCTTCCAGAACTTTCCGGTCCTCTTCTTGGTTGGTTTCTCGTCTTTTGTGTTCTTACTGGATAAATTATAATTTGAACTCATGTCTGGATGTGATTTCAATGGCTCTAAGGCCGGCCTAATATTAGATAACTGATCATCGTTTGATAAAGACTTTTGTAGCTTCTTTGACGTCTTTGTGTCCTTCTTTTCGTCTCTCCCCTTTTTAGGTCCATCAATTCCTACAAACTTCAAGGTTTGCTTAGGAGGGATCGAATTGGAGGAAACATCAGTGGAGGAGTCGTCAGGAGAAATCACATTGATGCTAGGTGGAGAAATATCTTCACTCTGGGCTGCCTCATCCTGAAGCTTCTTTTCTCTCAAGTTCTTCTTCAACTCCTTAAGCGAGATTTTAGGTAAGGTGTTGACAGTGCTAGTAGTTTTCGATTTCTCTAATGGCGCCAACAAAGACTTGGTTTTATAAGGAACCATTCCCCATTTACTAGAACCAGTAATAACTCCTGCCAACTTGGCCCCTCTTCCCCTGAAGTTGGGATTTATGCTTCTGACTTCTTCACAAAACTCCATAGAACTTTCAGAAATCATTTTGATTGATTCCATGAAGAAATTTTCCGAATATCCATTGCTGTCTAAGCTCTGTTGCAAGTCCTTATGCAAATTCTGTTCATACTCTTCAAAAGCTTTGGTGATTTCATCAAATGAAGAGTAGCTCTCGTCTGAAGAAATTGATCCAAGCGATTGCATATCGGTAAAAGACTTGGTTCTCTGCAAAATCCCAAGTGTTTTTTCGTCAACCACATTATCTTCAAATAAATCGTTTTCCTCCTCATCTTTATCGTCCTCGCCATTCAGCTTGTACCTACGGTTAACTTGTCTTCTTAACTGCTTTTCAAACTTGATCATGTTAACTGCGGGAATAACAATCAAAGGTAACGGAAAATTCTTCACAAGTCTATCCGTCAACCTAGAAGATGTCCATGACCTTAAGGGAGCGCTGG
Organism: Yamadazyma tallmaniae; assembly: GCA_030569655.1. Classification (NCBI taxonomy): domain Eukaryota; kingdom Fungi; phylum Ascomycota; class Pichiomycetes; order Serinales; family Debaryomycetaceae; genus Yamadazyma; species Yamadazyma tallmaniae. The sequence goes on along the minus strand of JAJMLL010000004.1, from coordinate 269,756 downwards.
CATTGGACCTAGGTTTTGATCCGGTTGCAACCAAGTTTGGTTCATACAACTTGTACATGTCCTTCAAAATCAGTTTTGTGTCACCCACAGCCAATTCCAAACACACCTTAGCTATAACATTAGGATTTATGACCTCCATAGCGTAGTTCATGATTCTGCGAGCCACATGCTTGACAAACTCCGGTTTATTTCTCTCTCTTAATCTAGTTTTTTGGGCACGAGTCATGGTTTTCTTACTAGGAGAATCTGAAGCGTAGTTGGAAAGCCTTCTTCTCTTTGGTTTTGATTTCTTACTTTCAGCCAACACATCCGAGTCTATGGCAGAAACAATGATAACAGTGTCACCATCTTCGATGAACTTATTCAAAATCCAATCCAAAGCCACCCAGGTGTGCCTTCTGGCAGATATATACACCAAGATAGTTCTCAGAGGTAAAACTGGCCTACGGAAATTGTTCTCTTCGTTGCACAATTTCTGCAAGTACAAATCCTCGTAGTTCTTGTGGTACTTTGTGTATGTGCATCCTCTGTGGGTTATGATTGGTCTGGTAGGGTATTCAGGACCACTTTTAATAAATCGAGACATTGAAAGGTCTATGGCGCTTCTCATTGGCGAGGCTCCCATTCTGGTAGGACTTATGCTGGGAGTGTTCAAAGGTGAGGTATTGGGTGACTTGGATCTGGATCTTCCTCTGGATTCGTCTCTTAGGAACTCAAAACTGGCATTTAGTCTAGAGTCTAGATCTGAACTGGCATCGAAATTGGACCAGAACGCCCCATCTCTAGGTTTGTAACCCTCAGTATCACTATCAACGTCAGATTCGTCGTACCGAAGGTCTATGGTATCAAAAGCAACACGTCTGATGAAGTTGGAGGCCATGGCGCCTTTGTGGTTTGGGTCATCAGGGATATCAAACTTGATAGTTCGGTAGGAATAGTCCACTTTATTTAAATATTCAAGCAAATCTAGTTCACTTTCATCACTGCTGCTTTCAGAATCGGGATCAAGGCCTGTATGAGACGTATTGTTGGTACTACCCGATGAGTCTTTTGTAGAGTCCATGGCACTGGCCCTGTGTTTGTGGTCGTGATTATGGGTGTGAGAACCCACTTTGCTTTGGGGGGTAGTCGCTTCAGTTCCGTTCAATGAGTGAGTGTTGAAGAGGTTGGGCGAACTCAGCGCATGCACAGGCGCAGCTGGCTTGAACATGTTTTTATGCATTATTGAATCAGTGGAAAACTGTTGATAAGAAATATTGCGGCATTATGTCGCCAAGCATCTGCCAATGGAATGTCCCACGACATTCGGAAGTATTTTTTACTCTTCTGTCGTGTGACCGTTGGCTGCTTTGGTTGTTGTGGGTGTTGGGGTTATGTTTAGGTTGTTGTGGGTGTTGGGGTTATGTTTAGTTGTTGTAGTGAGGTTGCAGTAGTTACAGAATTTGTATGTGTGTGGCTTATTGAGGGTTTACAGAAATTAAAAGAAGAGCCGCATGGACTTCAGGGCTTAACTGAAACAAGGTCAGCTAACCCGTTTTGGGTCTATTGTTTAGGGCTTGGAGGATTTTAAGAGTTGTAAAAATATATAAACTAGTTTACTCGTGTTGCTTGAATGGAACATGAATGGTGGTTTTGCTTTATTTCTACAAATACAATAAACTAGCAAGTTTTACTGACTCCAAAAACGTAGGTATCAAAAGTTCGTGAAACAAAAAAGGACTAAGGTGGATTACTAAACTGCGACTACGAAAGCTTGAATTAAACATAAACTACTGAAACTTGAATTACTAACAAGAAACTACTGAAACTTGAATTACTAACAAGAAACTACTGAAACTTGAATTACAAACATAAACTACTGAAACTTGAATTACAAAACCTAAATAAAAGTACATCATATAAAGTAGGGTCGTAAACTTGTTCCGACATGAAAAAAGACATCAAAAATCTAAACCTTTGCTATCAAATGAAAATTAATGATTCAATAACACACATGGATGACTATGCAAAAGGTCGCCTGCATCAAAGAGTAACCCTTGCAATACAATTTGATAAACAGCGTTATCGGTTTCATCTTCGGGCATATTCAGATGGTACCAATGAATAAAGTCTGTGAATATAACAGCCCTGGTATTCTTCAAAACGATAACCAACACAAATGAGTAGCAAAGCAATAACCGCAATGCCAACGGGTCTTTCTGTTCCATTAAGTCATACATGCTCATTCTTACAAAGAATATCCATCGATACATTAGCTCGGGTCTAGATTCTTTGATCAGTCTAGTGAAACATACCTCGAATGTATAAATGGCTTCATGGAAGTAGCCTATTGTAATTTCATCATAAAGATGTGATGATTTTAGAACAAGAGACTTGAGGCCATCCAATAATGGAATTGGCCGTATTTCCTGTTCACCAAGTCTTGTTAGATGGATGACTCCCCCGAATCTTGTCTCAGCTAAAACACAACTGAAATTGGTTATGCAAACCTTCATTGATTGGGCAAGTCTTACCAAGTCAGTTTTACCAGGAGCATCGAAGTCGATAAGGTTAACAAGACTGAAAGGCTGTATTGCAAGAAACGAGAATAATAACAACGAAGATAAACAGATTTCGGCTGCCTCTTCAATTGTGACGCTACTCGGGTCTTTATCCAGAAACTGCTCTATAATTGTAAAGGTGTCTCTAACAGAATCATTGAAATAATTCAATGTTCGTTTATACAATTCGTTTCTTAGACCATCGTTTAAGTAATTTTGGTCAAAATTAGTCTGAGCAAAGCTCTCTCCCTCCTTGGTGATATCATATTGCAAACCTTGGTAACTGCTACATGGGCCCAAATCCTGGATTATCAAATCCCCTACATCGGCAACCGAGTACAACATCATGCTGGTAAGCGATAGAATATTTTTTCTTAAAATAGGGCTTGATTTCCATAGAACTGGCGATTCAATCATCCATAGTTTATCCGAGGGATTGAGCTTTGATCTAGGCAGGTAATATGATTCGGATCCTAGTAACAACAACGGAAACTCCACCAATAGTCTATACTCGAACTTGGAGATTCCCATCTGGCTGTGGGGAGAATTTAAACCAGCTGCCATGATCTCATATTTGAGATCTTTCACCAACGATTTCTGGATTTGTTCTTTGGACCAGAAACCTAGCTTCTGATCTGTGCTCGATTCACTAGATACCAGAAGAGTCTCGTCACTATCATAACTAGTGTTTTCCGTGTCTTTTCCACTTTGGATATCAACATAATAACTGTCATCTGGATTCTTCACAAAACCTTCAAGAAATTCATTCAAGTAATTAGATGGAGCTACTGGAAAACCAGAGAAAGAATCTGCAAATGACAATATAGTACTTGGATCCTGAGGAGCAAAATCAAATCCTTCAAACCCTGTGAAGTCGGTATCGTTTGTGTTTTTAATCCCTATTTCTCTCACAGAAGTGTTGAGGGTTTCACCGGTCTTGACTATTTCATTGTCTTTGGCTTGGAGCCGGCTCTTTTTTTCCACATATACACATTTTCGACCTGTACTGGCACAGTACTCGCATGTGGGTCGTACTCTATCGCAGCCGATTTTGAGCTTTCTACAACTTAGACAACGCACCATAAGCGCTTTTCATAATGTGTAATTTTGAATATTTCTACATAGTGAGAAATTGTTTTGAGCAGGTTTTGGGAGGTCAGTGAACCGATGGAAGGTTTTGGGAGGTCATTGAGCCGATAGAAGTCACTTAATAGCAGCCAAACATCAATTGAGCCTAAATCAACTTGCCAAACCCTTCAGCTATTCAATTCTAAACTGGACATGAATGAGCAACAAAATCATCTGAAAATGTACTTGGAAGTAGATGACGATAGAATGGTTAACTTAACGAATTCTCTCATAATGTATATTTTTTAATTATTGGCACCATTGCCTTGTACTTTCATCTTCATCTACTATCAGTACCCACATCAGACTCAGAATAATCTAAGCACTTCTCAACTGTGCTTGTTTTCTCTCGTTATACAATCTGGTTTGGATTCTCACGTAAGTAACGGTGGTTCCTCCAATTAAAACAGTCAAACACACCAAAATGATGTTAATTGGAGTAGGGTTCATGTTGAATGAGGTGTGGGTTAACTTGTCCAATACGCTTTGCAAAAAGTTGAAGATACCAGACGTGCAGATGATGGCACCATAAACAGTACCAAAAGTGTCAAATCCAAACACCTTGGCACAGAAATCAGACACAGCAGTGTAGAAAAATGGTCTGTAGGCCACAAAAATACAAACATTCAATAATCCCAGGTAGAAGTTTCCGAACAATCCCAAAACTCCAATAGCCAATGAAACAGCCAACAAAACATGTAAAACCACAACAGTAGAACAGTTATCCAAAAAGAGTCCTACAAATGGAATGGAAATAACACCTCCCAAAGGTAAGGCGGTATCGAAAAACCTAGTCAACGAACCTGCCAACTCAATGGAGTGGAATAAGTAAGTGTACTGGGTATTGATAGTAGCAACAAAGTAGTTCAATCTCAACATTTGAATGGTGGTGAAGGTACACATCAAGTAGAACCATGGAGTTTTCATTTGATATTTGGCAGAGTAACCGTGCAAGATACCAAACAAACCACCAGAATTTTTCATCAATTGAGCTTCGGATTCTTCAGCATATGGTTGCTTCAAAGCATCACCAATAGAGTCTCTTCTATGGCGAGAAACTTGACCTTCTGGCAACAATGGCTGGGTTTCAGTAGACTGGTGTGCAGCTTCTTCTATACTTAAGGTGGAATCAGCTGGGGTCTTGTAAGAATCCCATTCCATGATAAAGATCTGAGCAAGAGTTATGAACATTGGAACAACCAAGTACACCTTGAAGAAACTCGAAATGGTGAATAAGCCATCAGTTTTGTTGTAGAAGATTCTGTAGATTAAGAAAACGGCGGAAGAAGCATCAAAAGCACCTGTCAACAAAGCCAAAACAGATCCAGACTTGTGTGGGAAAGAGTTGGAAAGTTGGAAGGATGATATGAAAGCAAATGGACCACCTAAGGCCATGGAAGCATAACCAATCAAATATGGGTCAAAGAACAGACTGAAGGCAGAATCAGCAATACGACCAGCAAAAATGAATACAAAACAAGCAACATAAAGGAAAAACGCTCCAATTAAACCACAGACCTTAGGACCATAGTTATCTAAAACATTTCCAATAATTAAGGCAGACACGTTGGTGACAACTGCAGCTACGGTGAACATCATGTTCAATTTCAAGTCCTGGCTTGTACATTTTGCAATGGAAGTTTCTTCTTCGATGTTGAACAAGTTTCCCAACAACATCTGGGTCATAGTAGGCTTTGCTTCCATGACAAGAGTGGAAATTCCTTCGATGTGGGCATCACAGACATATTCATAAACACCCTCTTTGATCAAAATTGGTTTCAAAGCGGCAAATCCGAAAATAGGACCTCCGGAAAGAAGACACCAGAATATTGCACTGGCACATTGTGCTAGACGACGGTTTACAGGAACGTCTGTTGAGAACATTCTTTTGCTTAGGATGTTATTAGGTTGTGAAATGTACTAGTTCAGATAGTGTACTAGTTGTGATATTTGGATGGTAGTGTACTAGTTGCGTAGTGAACCGGTTTGTATGGTTCTTTTGTGCGCTAGTGAAGGTTTTTTGCCAATTATGGTCAGATACAAGTGCACAGAAATGATATCTTCGAGATTTTGACCCTAATAAAAATTTTCGTGTTCTTATCTTTGATGGCGACACGACTTGGACACTGATAGGAGATGATATGTGAAATGAAACGAAAGAGCCACTGCACGGTCTTGGAAACGATTGAACTGGTGAATCTTGCAAGCAATGTAGGAAATGGGTGTTTTTATAACAAATTTAGCCTCGCAATTGGCCGGACTCTCACAAGCTTTCCTAATTGGGAAATCTAGATGCAGTGTACCGGTTTATACGATGCTGGTGAATTATGTGAAATTAGTTGAGAGTATGGATGAAGGATAAGTAAGCACCAGAGGTATTTGAGAGTCCGTATATCAACGAAATCAATGGGTTTTTCTTTCAAGATTTTACCACAAAGATCTCATAGTAACTTCAAACCCTAGACTAAACCTAATTTATCTTAACCTGCGCAAGATCCCTGTATAGATTAACCCAAAGAAACTTTATCAATATTATTGGTCTGGATAATTTCTATTTACCTGTATAAACCCGGATTTATTTCTGCATTATAATGTCCCACCTGAGTTATACACAGAATGGATTTTCTTCGTTACTGCTTACTAAGATCACGTTGAATTGTGCCTTGACTTTTATTTTCTCAGAGTTGATTGCCTTGCTGTATAGTGTGTAAACGATTGTATATTGCTTTTGCGTGTATTCTTTCAATGATTCTTTACATTGTCATTCTTTATATTCTGAAAATAATTCTTTATGTTCGTATTTCAATAAAGTATATCTAGTTCATAAACTTTTCTTAATTCAAGAATTATATGCTTCGGGTACTAAGGTGTGTGTTGCACAAACAAGCATTCTAGATACAAAAAAAAAGATGGCGTCACAGACAGGATTCGAACCTGCGCAGGAAAATCCCAATGCCTAACCGCTCAAACAAATGTTAGCAGGGCACCGCCTTAAAACCACTCGGCCACTGTGACCCGATCATGGGGATACACAAAATAAATTGGGACATGTATTCTATGCTACTACTTTATACAATTTATTCAAGAACTCTTCGTCTTTTTAACTTACAATCAGGTTTAATACTACAATTTTATTGTGATGACCTAAGATTCCTATTTATCCTAATTATTCCTTCATCCACACATCCATGATATACCTAAACTTTGCCAGAATTGAGGTTCCGTATGTGTATATGATTCCTCTGGTCGGCGTATTAGGACTACCTACTATATCGTAACCACACCAGTAATCATGTCCATTAGAAAACCCATCATAAAGCTTCCACCCCTTTTTTGGTTCCATAAACCCTTCAACAAACACTGGTTTAGTCAATTCAGGAGGTTTAAGAACGTTTTCGATTGTCAAGGGGTCATTTTTGAAAGTACTGATCAAATTTTGTCTAAACTGTGGTTCGTTCTTCCAGTTTTCAAGCTGATGACTAGTTATGTACAAGATGGTATGGTCATCTGCTTCATCAATTTGTACCCACGAAGCCGAACACAATTCTTGGGATAGCGTCATTTTGGTAAGCTCTTGTTTACGTGATGGAGTAAACATACCTCCTACACCTGGATATACATTGTTAAGATGTATTTTTTCGTTCACACCAGAAATATGTATTGCCAACCAGAATATATCACCAGCAATTTCTTCTGATAGCTCGAATCTTCCTTTTAAAATATTGAACTGGAGAAGATTACAAGCAATCAAGAGTCCACTTAAATGCTTTGACTTGTTTATAGCCATCATGCTAGGGTCTAAAATGCTTTCAATTCGGTCTTCAAACACCAATTTTACGACCGGGTTGAGCTTCGCCTGTTTCAATTGAAAATTAGAAGTGTCAAAATCAGTAGGAAACAAGTAGTCTCTGATAAGATCACTGACCTCGTAAAAGCCAGGAATGTTACTTTTTCTTCTTTGCTTGAAATGTGAAGGACTCTTAAAGAAGTATTGTCCGTAGGTTTTATAGTTTTCTGAATCAAATATTCTTTTGCTGAAATTATCAACTAATGGTATTGTGTTTGGAGATACTAATAGCACATCTTCAAACGAATTGTAGATCAAAGACAATGCTGTGATTAAACTAGGACTAAATTTTTCAACAGAAGCTGATTTTGATATGTCCACAAACCAAATATCTTGTTTTGGGAAAGTAGATGTAAAATTATCAACCTGTGATTCAATTTCCAACCTAGCACTATTGATAATCATTTCTTTATCCGATGCAGTTAAAGAATCTTCAACATGAGTTATCTGCACTGGCAAATCGTTATTTAGTGCACGGAGAACCTTGATAAGTCTAGAAACATGCTTACTCTGTGATTTATCCACTAAGGGTATAACAATACCTCTTCCTGTAGATTTCTTCACGAAATCTTGTATAAAACATGTTCCAGAAACCTCTGAACGATTCTTTTCGTCATTCCAGTTCTCATATTCTGGTGATACAGAGTTAATCCAAGGAAAAAGTCTTTTCTGAATGGAATCACAGTTGGACTGTTTTTCTGATAAGAAACACTTTCCGAATACCTTTTGGTGGCGAAATTCTCGAACGAAAGCTTCTTCGTAGTTCGACAACCTGCTCAATTCCTCATAATAAGTCTCTTGGATCTGTTGGTGGTGGTGAGGCTCCAATTCTAATCCCAATTTCAGCAATTCTCTTCTCTTTTCCAAAGTAATCCTCTTGGTCCAAACATTCTGGTGATATAACGAAAGGTCTACATCAAAGGCTTTGACCTCTTCTATATCGGTGAATGAATCAATAGCCGATGAGAAGTATTGTTTACAGCTGATTTTATGATCTAATTTCATGGACGGTTGGTACCTTTTTCTTAACTCTGGTAGTGGTAGCTGCTGAGCTGAGAGTTCCAGCATTGGTAAACCCCTGTATGAGCATGCCACGATGGCTAGTACCAAAATTATTAGTAGCACAATCCTTCTTCGTTTCAACATGAGAATTGAGAATTCTGAAGCACTTGAACCTCGTAGATAAACCATCGAACCGAATACTAAAAATAGAGCATAATGTCGTAAATTACTATTGGTGACCAGAATATGGCATGCTATTACTGAATCTCAACTAAAAACATGCACTTCCCGCACAATATTACTATATACTAACTAATGGTAGCACTCCCAAAGACCTTATCCAATTCCAGCACATCGTCTTTTTTTACGGCCACCGGTTTGCTTGGAGTTATAATCGAATCTAAACCCGGTGCAATCCTGTCCTGTTGTTGTTTGAGCCATTGTTTGTATTCAACTACCTCTTTTGTGGATGTGTAGTCCTCTTTCATTAGTTCAATATCAGCAATCCATTTGTTCAAATCTTCTTCTGTCATATTCAACTTTGGTGGTTTAGTAGATGCCAAATTCGGAAGAAGTTGGCTATAGTTCGTGTTCAATGTGATGGGCTTGGGAACCCTAAAAGTAGGGTTCTTAATTAAAGGCACTTGGCTTAGTATTTTGTCGGCTTTTTGTTAGTAACGTATATAAGATTATTGTGAGATGGCATACATTCGAAGACATTGATCCTTCGTGGGGGTCACTTCCATGCCGGTTTCTGGTATTAATGGTGCATAATAGATGTAGATAACAAACCTTTATCAGTATCGTCCATAGTGTTTCGCGATAAAACTTTGTTCTTAACGTTTATATAATATACAATCTAACTATCTTTGTAATGACGAATGAGAATATAAGCATTTTCCTGCTTCAAGTTCGACAAAGATCTGTAGCCTCCTTCCAAACACATCAACAATCCACCAAAAGATATATACACTGCCATTTTATCAGTGGTGCTGCTTTCTTCGAATTTATACACGGTTCCGTACATGACGTAGTCGTAGTCATCGGCCAACGACCTGTCAGAAGGCTTTGGAGGTCTCCAAGATCCGTTGGAGGTCAACATGCTGGATTCGTTACCTAATGATGATGCTAAAGATATGGTTAATGAGTCGTTGTCTTTGACAGGGAAAAGCTCGCTGTTGATGTCCAAAGTGATTTTGATTTCCAGAGAGGTGGAAGATTGACCTGTTATACGAGAAACCTTGTTGTATCTGCCCATATCCACAGAATCAACTGTGAACATGTCTTCGAATAAGATGTTGGAACTCATGGTGGTGAAGAAAATTTTGATTTTTCATTTTTGAGATGGTGCGAAAGCTTTATTATCAGAACCTTTGATAGCAGGATACTTCGATAACAGGACCTGTCTAATCAATGGATAAACACCTGTTCCTAATTGAGAAATAATTTCTTGCGTGGAAAAGTTCCTCAAGGTTAAATATAGACTTAAAACCAGTTCAATAAACAGTTGTAAGAAGGTGAAGGAACAATATAAAGCACTCAGAGAATGAAGTTTGAATACAATTTTATCGTCAAAATAGCCTTGGTGGTTTTCGCCATTAGCAGTATACTACTTGTATTACGTAACACAAGAAGGGATGAGTTCAAAGACATCATAAGAAGGGTAGAAACCATGAGTCAGCAGGAATTACAAGACTTAACCCAGACGTTGGAGAAGATGCAGGGAGTTATCATGAAGAGAGATGAAGTGATTCTGCTGAACCATGATGAAAAAAGAGATGAAGTGATTCTGACGAACCATGATGAAAAAAGAGATGACAACAGTAATAACGACAACAGTAATAACGACAACAAAAAGGACGATAGAACTGAAGCACAAAAGTTGTTGGCTCTGCCTGGAATCAGATTTGCCATGGCATTTGCTGCTTTCCTTGTGATTAATATGGTAGCCATTTTGGTGCATCACATATATATGATGGCCAGCAGTTCTGAAAAGTCTTACAGAAGTGTTGAACAGGTTCTTTCTCCGTATTAGATAATATAGTCCAGAAAAGGCATTTATGAGGTTAGAGTAAGGTCACAAATATAAAGGACTTCAGTATAGAAGTTACCAGGAAACTTGCTAAGATTTTCAAGGTCTTCCAGGTACTGAATGATTCTGGCCAGTTCAAATTTTATTAAAGGGTCGATATTATTAGAACTGGATATTTAAATAGTTAAACAGGTTTTAATGGTACCAAATAATGCCTATGTACTAGAATACCTGAAAATATCAATGTTTGCCTGAAGATTATTACAAAGCCAGAAATATTAAGCACATGCCGTGTAACTACTACACCTTCCAATATTTAAGCACTCTGCATGCCAGGTAATAAGCAAAAGCAAACACACTACACACACAAAGTGCAATACGCTTCACTTTAGACACCACCCATAGTCCATTGCAAAAACGGAAATGTCCGTTACTCTTCCAGCGAGAGTCATTTTCCATAAAGTTGCTGTTTATATAGTTATAAACGATCTTATTTTCTAACATTGCTTTGCATATTGCATATCACCGAAACTTAATCCAATAGTTCATATTTAGGTTTATCCAAACTACTTCTTCATATATTAATTTTTCCATATCGAATTATCTTCATACATTTCTTATCAAGAATCATCGCAAAAATTTCACCATGTCCGACCTTCCTTCAAAACAGAGAAGAACAGCACAGATCTTGTGCTCAATTACGTGGTGTCTTTTAGCAGCTGGGCCAGTGTTTGGATTTGCTGCCTTGAAACCCATTTTGATTTCAGAGGGAATCTACCACGAAAAGTGTAATGTCGATTCTGAAAGCTGTTTGGACCAGGATTTATCGTTGAACTTTTTGTTCACAATTGCTTGCATGGTAACTAATATATCAGCGTTACCTGTAGGGTCTATCTTGGACAGTTATGGCCCAAAAGTAACTGGAATCATTGGTGCTGTAATTATATTTTTCGGAAGCTTGTTTTTGAAGTTAGGAAGCAGTTTGACCTTTATTGATTGCTACCTAATTGGTTACACATTATTGGCATTGGGAGGTCCTTTTGTGTTTATATCATGCTTCCAGTTAGCAAATAGCTTTCCTAAGAACTCCGGTTTGATTTTGGCATTATTAACTGGTGCTTTTGACTCTTCTTCGGCTTTGTTCTTAATCTACAGATTAATCTACACCAACTGGAAAAAAATCGGCTTGGATCTGTTTTTCACTTACTACTTGGTGGTTCCTATCTTTATCTTTACCTGTCAAGTGTTTATTATGCCTAAGGACTCGTATAAGACAGTTGGAACTTTGGCTAAAATTGCTGAAACTGCTATTGATGAAACAGGTAAGCCCTTGAATACTGACTTGTTACTTCCGGAAGACAGAAACTATCCTGTTTTAGAGCCGGCACCACAACCAACCATCTCAGAAACCACTGCTTTGTTGATGAGAAGACACTCCAGTGTAGGCAGAAGAGAATCTGTGATTTCCAGATCAAGTTACGCCTCCAGAACCTCAGTCAAATCTGTTTATGAACAGGAAGCTGAAGATAAGTTGATCAGTTCCACAGGTGGGGTCTTCGGTATCATGCATGGATACGCAATCACAGAACAGTTGAAGTCTCTGTGGTTTATCTTGATGGCTTTATTCACTACCATACAAATGTTAAGAATCAATTATTTCGTTGCTACTATTAAGTCACAAGAATTGTACTTGTACAATGGAGATGACGAGGTTGCTACTGCCATCAATCATTTCTTCGATGCTGCTTTGCCTATCGGTGGTTTGCTTTCGATTCCATTCATTGGTTTGATTTTGGATAATTTGACTACCTTGAAGGTATTGATTATCTTGACTGGTGTCAGTTTGTTTATTGGTGTCATGGGTTTGTTATCATGGATACCTGCTACTTATGCTGGTATCATCATGTTGGTTTTGTACAGACCATTTTACTATACTGCTGTATCTGACTTCTGTGCTAAAGTGTTTGGGTTTGAGACCTTTGGTACTGTTTACGGTGCCATCATTTGTTTTTCGGGAATTTGTAACATTTTACAACAGGTCTTGGACAGATTGACTCACGAGGTATTTAACATGAACCCTACTCCAGTGAATGGTACTTTGACATTTTTGACTGCAGTGTTTGGAGTTGCATTAATTCAATATGTTAGAACACAAGAGTTATCATTGAAAAGAAAGAACTTGGAATTAGAAGCCCAAGAAGCTTCCATCAGAGGAATACCTAATTGAAAACACATTTCATGAGGCTGATAGCAGCGATTGGGTATTTGGAAAATCCTGTAGTGCTGTTTGATTGTCACTTTGAGATCACACTTGTAGTGTATTTTGAAGCTACTTTTGGGTGCTTCTATTGATCTGAACCTTTTTGCAAAAAATAAAAGTATTAGAGTCTTACTAGCACAAAATGTGATTCAGTTCTGCCCGTGTATATTTATCATTAATTATAATTTCTCCGTTTTTTCTTTTCCTTTTCCAACGCTGTAAGCACAGGAACCGTTTCTATGGTCTTTGGCTCAGCTGTCAAAACGACTCTATTGAAAAGTCTATTGTCGGCTTGTGGTTTCTTGTCACTACAAGCACTTGCACTTGCACTCTCAGCAATAGTGCTGAAATCCAAAATCTCCTTAAGCCTTTCCATTCTTAGCACTCTTTTCAAGTTCTCTTCTGGTTCCCTTCAACAATTCCAAGTGTCCCACTCTACTGGCCACAAGCTTCTCAGTCTGGTTGACGAGCTTAGAGGTGTGAGTTTTAGTCAACTTATTGGTGATGCTCTGCTTTTTAGGCTTGCAGATTCTAGGAGATGCCTTCTTTGGGTTTATCTGTTTCTTAGTAACCCTGGCTGGTGCCTTACTCTTTAACTTTGTTTTACCCTGAACCATTTACAAGGAACAAAACCAAAATCTCAAATTCATCTCATCGCGAGTGTGGTGCGCGCACGACCATTTGACTTCTTTGACTCAAAATTAATTGAGATGAAAACCAGATTGCAACAGTAATTACACAGAATCTCGGTGCTATAGCTAGAGTCTCTAAGATGAGTCAGTTCCTTATTTTGCCTGGACCCAAGGCATTGTCGCCGTTCAGAATCCAGAACGTGGTTGCTGAAATCACTAGAAAATTAGCTGCTAGTCCTGACAGTATTGAGGAGATCAACTCAATCTACGTTCACTACGTCTCATTGAAACAAGAAATCACTGAGAAGCAAGCTAACTTGTTGAAGGTATTGTTGGAATATGATTCTAAGATTGAACAAAATGACTTCACTGAAAAGTTGGTTTCTTTTGCATCCACCACTGATAGCTCTACAGTCCAGTTAGCTGATAATGAGTTTTTGATCAGGGTTTTACCTAGGTCAGGAACTATTTCTCCATGGTCCTCTAAGGCTACTGATATTGCTGTGACTTCCGGATTGGGTGAAATAGTAGAAAGAATTGAAAGAGGTGTAAGTTTGTTGGTGAAATTCAAGTCCGATTTCAAACCAGACACTTCCAAGTTGTATTCTGGTGAATGTTTGACTTCTGTCTATGATAGAATGACTCAGACCTTGTACATCAATGACAAATTGCCTTTGTACAACGATTTATTCGAACACCATTCTCCAAAGCCTTTGGTGACTGTTGATATTTTGAACGATACTAGCAACTTGGACAAAACCAACAAGGATTTGGGATTAGCCTTGGATAAGGGTGAAATTGATTATTTGATCAATGCCTTTACCAATATTATTGGTAGAAACCCAACTGATGTGGAATTGTTTATGTTTGCTCAAGTCAACTCAGAACATTGCAGACATAAGATCTTTAACGCTGACTGGACTATCGATGACTTGAAAAAGGATATGTCATTGTTCAAGATGATTAGAAACACCCATAACATTACTCCTCAATACACTATTAGTGCTTACTCCGATAATGCTGCAGTCTTTGAAGGTTACGAAGGTTATGTCTATGCACCTGATTTCGAAACCAAAAAATGGAAGTCTATTAAAGAAAAGGTTCACACTTTAGTCAAGGTTGAAACTCACAACCATCCTACTGCTGTTTCTCCATTTCCAGGTGCCTCTACAGGTTCCGGTGGTGAAATCAGAGATGAGGCTGCTGTTGGTAGAGGTTCTAAATCCAAGGCAGGTTTGTCTGGTTTCTCTGTGAGTGACTTGAACATTCCAAACTTGAAACAACCATGGGAATTAGATGTAGGTAAGCCAAACCACATTGCTTCTTCTTTGGATATCATGATTGAAGCTCCTTTGGGTTCTGCCGCATTTAACAATGAATTTGGTAGACCTGCAATCAATGGTTATTTCAGAACCTTGACTACCAAAGTCACTAACAGTGAAGGAAAGGAAGAAATCAGAGGTTTCCATAAACCTATTATGTTGGCTGGTGGTTTGGGAGCCGTCAGACCAGGTTTAGCTTTGAAAGATACAAGAATCACTCCTGGTGCCAAAATCATCGTCTTGGGTGGTCAATCCATGTTGATTGGTTTGGGAGGAGGTGCTGCTTCTTCTATTTCCAGTGGAGAAGGTTCTGCTGACTTGGATTTTGCTTCTGTCCAAAGAGGAAATCCTGAAATTCAAAGAAGAGCCCAGGAAGTTATTACTGCTTGTGCTTCTTTGGGTAAGGAAAACAACCCTATTCAATCTATTCACGACGTTGGTGCTGGTGGCTTGTCTAATGCCTTGCCAGAATTGGTCCACGACAACGACTTGGGTGCTAAGTTTGAGTTGAGATCCATTTTGTCTTTGGAACCAGGAATGTCTCCTATGGAAATCTGGTGTAACGAATCCCAAGAAAGATTTGTTTTAGGAGTTAGTCCAGAAAATGTGGAAATGTTCGAAAAGATTTGTGAAAGAGAAAGATGTCCATTCGCTATTGTTGGTGAAGCTACTGAAGAAAAGAGATTGATCTTGACTGATTCTTTGTTGGGATCTACTCCTATTGATTTGGAGATGTCTGTCTTGTTTGGTAAGCCACCTAAGATGTCAAGAGTCGCTACAACTGCTCCTTTGAACTTGCCTGCCATCGATTTATCTAATATTTCTATTGAAGAAGGTGCTCAAAGAGTGTTACAGTTGCCTTCTGTTGGTTCTAAGAACTTCTTGATCACTATTGGTGATAGATTCATTACCGGTTTGGTTGACCGTGATCAGATGGTAGGTCCATGGCAAGTGCCAGTAGCAGATGTTGCTGTCACCAATACTTCTTTGGGTGAAACCATCTTGCAAACAGGTGAAGCTATGTCTATGGGAGAAAAACCAACTTTGGCTCTTATCTCAGCTGAAGCTTCTGCTAAAATGTGTGTTGCTGAAGCATTATTGAACTTGTTTGCTGCTGATGTTCCAAGTCTCGATAGAGTTAAGTTATCTGCAAACTGGATGTCTGCTGCTTCTCATCCAGGTGAAGGTTCCAAGTTGTACGAAGCTGTTCAGGCTATTGGTATGGACTTGTGTCCTGATTTGGGTATCAGTATTCCTGTTGGAAAAGACTCCATGTCCATGAAAATGAAGTGGGATGACAAAGAGGTCACTGCTCCTTTGGCATTGACCATCACTGGTTTCGCTCCAGTTGATAACACTTCGAACACCTGGACTCCTTATATGGTCAATAAGCCAGGAACTGTGTTGGTTTTGGTAGACTTAGCTGCTAAAGCCACCAAATCTTTGGGCGGTTCTGCTTTGGCGCAAGTCTACAATCAAGTCGGAAACACCAGTCCTACTGTTCATTCCAACAAGGTATTAAAGGGTTTCTTGGAATCTTTGGTGGTATTACACAAGAACTTCGATGTTTTATCCTACCACGATAGATCTGAAGGTGGTTTGTTCACCACTATCAGTGAAATGTGTTTCACCAGCAGACAAGGAGTCGAATTGAACTTAAGTGGCAAGAATGGTGACGAGTTGGTGGAGTTATTCAATGAAGAATTGGGTGCCGTTTTCCAAATTGATGCCTCCAAGTATGACGACTTCGTTAAGGTTTTCGAAGCTAACGATGTTTCTAGTGACTACATTACCGTTATTGGTAAACCAGCTGCTGAACAAGCCATTAAAATTAACTACAATGGAAAGATTGTGTATGAACAGACCAGAAAGGAATTACAAAAGTTATGGTCTAACACTTCCTACCAAATTCAATTATTGAGAGATAATCCAGTTACTTCCCAACAAGAATACGAAGCCATTGAAGATGATTCCAACCCAGGTATTAGCTACCAATTAAGCTACAAGGTCAATGACAAGTTGGGAATTGACTTTTCTACCAGACCAAAGGTAGCCATCTTGAGAGAACAGGGTGTGAATTCCCAACAGGAAATGTCTTGGTGTTTCGAACAAGCTGGTTTTGAAACCTATGACGTGCACATGACTGATATCTTGAGTGGTAGAGTAACCTTGAAGGATTTCGTTGGTTTAGCAGCCTGTGGAGGTTTCTCTTATGGTGACGTTTTGGGTGCTGGTGCTGGTTGGGCAAAATCAGTTTTGTTCAACGAAAACGCCAGAAAGGAATTCCAAGACTTCTTTGAAAGAGAAAACACATTCACTTTCGGTGCCTGTAACGGTTGTCAATTCTTGAGTAGAATTCAAGAGTTGATTCCAGGAACAGAACACTGGCCAACTTTTGAAAGAAACTTCAGTGAGCAATATGAAGCTAGATTTGTCATGGTGGAAGTTGTTCCGGACCAAATCAACTCTATCTTCTTGAACGGTATGGAATCTTCCAAGTTGCCTATTGCTGTCGCACACGGTGAAGGTAGAGCTAACTTTGCTGATGCAGCAAGAGAATCCAGTTTTATGGACGATAAGAAAATGGTTATCAGATACGTCGATAACTACGGTAACCCAACCAGTCAATACCCATTCAATCCTAATGGATCCCCTCATGGTATTGCTGGTATCTCTTCTGCTAATGGTAGAGTTTTGGCAATGATGCCACATCCAGAAAGAGTTTCTAGAATGGAATCTAATTCTTACTATCCAAAAGATCAAGCTGTTGATTGGGAAGGCTATGGACCTTGGATTAGATTGTTTAGAAACGCCAGAAAGTGGGTGGACACTGTTTAATGTTAAATATAAATACGTTTTGACCAGGTGTAGTACAAATGGGATGTTTGTGTTTATCACATAATTTGAAAATATTTGCAGTCTGCATTGCTTCCTATTTGCTATTTTAACCCTTAATGCAAGTAATCGACTTCTGATTGACTTCTGATTGACTTCTGATTGACTTGTAATTGACAGCTGCTTCTCACAATTTTGTCCTAAATTCATGAAAACTCGAAAATAATTACAGATTTAAACACCTTGAAAACAAATTAAAACAAAATTCTCGTATTCCTCTTTTGAATCAACGGTTTAACTAAATTTCCAATACTATCTTGAACTACTTTCTTTTACTCTTCACACTTTCAATAAAAGTCGTGTGAATGTCAATTACATAAGAAAATGTAAATACTGATGTAAGCAAAAATAATAAAATTTTCATTTTCTCCGCGCACGACTTTTGAAAAATTTTTCAATCTATAACCTCACAAAAAAAAAACTTTTCATCTAATATCCACAATGGTTTCCACTATCTTATCCAAAAAGAGAAAATTAGTAGCTGACGGTGTCTTCTACGCTGAAGTTAACGAATTCTTCGCCAGAGAATTAGCCGAACAAGGTTACGCTGGTGTTGAAGTCAGAAAGACCCCAACCAAGTTGGAAATCATCGTTAAGGCTTCTAACACTCAAGGTGTCTTGGGTGAACAAGGTAGAAGAATCCACGAATTGACTGCTTTGATCTGTAAGAGATTCAAGATTGCCAAGGAAGGTGCTGTTATCTACGCTGAAAGAGTTGAAGAAAGAGGTTTGTCCGCTGCTGTCCAAGCTGAAGCCTTGAAAGCTAAGTTGTTGAACGGTTTGCCATTAAGAAGAGCTGCTTACGGTGTTTTGAGATTCGCCATGGGTGCCGGTGCTAAGGGTGTTGAAGTTGTTGTTTCTGGTAAATTGAGAGCTGCCAGAGCCAAGTCCCAAAAATACGCTGATGGTTTCATGATCCACTCTGGTCAACCAACCAAGGACTTCATTGACATTGCTATCAGACACGTCTTGATGAGACAAGGTGTTTTGGGTATCAAGGTTAAGATTATGAAGGACCCAGCTGCAAGCAAGACCGGTCCAAAGTCCTTGCCAGATGCTGTTAAGGTTGCTGAAGTTAAGGATGAAGATAACTCTGTCCCAGCTCCAACCGTTAAGGTTTACAAGCAAGTTGCTGCTGTTGAAGAAGAAGCTACTGCTTAGGTGTAATATACAGTATATCTATTAGTACATTGTAGTAAAAGAGGTTTTTAAGTAATATCTAATGACAGTGAAAAAAATTTTCATGAGTATTATGTAATGTTGCTGTAAGCATGATTGATCAATTTTATCATCAATATGGAATCTTACGTAAGCTCATGTGAGTGACCCATCGCTTAAAAGGAATAGGAGACAAAATATTACGTAAGTCGGAGTTTTTCCGCCTTTCCTCCTTTCACCCTGCATCACACCATACACAAAATTATACCACCACTAATAGGAGAGTCGATCGTGGTTATGTTACAGTAGTACAGTGTTACCCATATACACTCTCTCAATATTATAACAACAACAGGCAACCAACCTAAAACGCACACACAGTGATGTAAGTTTAATGCAAAATCAAAGATGACTAAGATCAGCACTGATGATATGCTCGGTTATATGGAACTATGTGAAACAGACTTGACAGGTCTTTTACAAGCACGAGACACTAACAGAGAAGTTGTACAACACCTTAACAAGTATATACAGGGTATGGAAGACACTAGAATAAAAAAGTAAACTCCTATGGTCCGATTATGCTCCTATCATGACTCCAGATGACTAAGATGAGATGACTAAGGAATTTCGGAGTCCCCATGATTTTCGCATGGACATTAATCTCCACACAACTATAAAAATGAAGTGAGTGCTCCGATTTCAAAATATTCAAACACAATATGTCAGACTACAAAACTACCTTTCAAACCTTGCCAAAGAACTTTATTACCTTGAGTAATGAAGTTTCTGAGCCATTTGTGATTCCAAATATTTCTCCAGTTTCTCCTGTTACTTCACCAATGTTAAAGGGTGAAGAAGTTAAGGTCGACAAGGAAAGATCCATGTCAATTGTCGAATTGCATTAATGAGAAACGATATATAGGGTATGAATAGACGGTATTTATTGGTTATTTTTCCTCTGTGTTGTAGTTGTGTAATGTAAGACTCTTTATGATGATATTAAATTCTTTTTAGCTGATGACAAAAGAGATAATTGAATTAGCAATTTTTTGTAGATAACAGGTCAGATGGAAGACTGTAGAGTTCTAACGAGGCCGCCATGTGGTGCTTCTATTGTCTCCTTGGTTCTTAGTTTGAACCGTTATCTCTACTGCTACTTGCGGAATCTCGGATAAAATTAACTACTGATGCACAAGATAATTCCAAGTGGTAGCTGTTTAGTGAGTATAAAAGCACTGGTGCTTCAAGTAGCATACTAGTTCCTGGCATAATGTAGTAAATATAACCATCAATTCATCCAGAATTTATTGACACCTATGTTATTATGTTATTAGTATAAACTTCAAATACGCTGTGATGACGGGTCTGGGTTACTCTCTTTCATGGTTTCCTCTAGGAACCCCGGAAATTCTACATGGTAAAACTGACAGCCAGTCCAAATACAAGAAATAATAAAGGCCATATCATATATTCTATTTACACTCCGGAGTTAACATAGTTTACTCTAATAAAATGGGTAAAACTCGTTGTACTTCTTCAAATAGTAGCTTGTGGAAAGGGTTCCCAAACCAACCAATACTAAAGGAACTGGGGCCTTAAAGTGAGTAGGAATGGCTCTACCAAAACCTGCCAACAACAAGACTGTACTAGCCCCGAGTGCTAACTCCAATCCCCAGTCTTTGTTTTTCAGTAACAAGTAGCCTGCACTTCCATAAACAATGGAGACTGTTGTTCCGGCAATAAGTGAAGGGACAGAACCCTTTCTAACATATCCCATAATACCACCAATGGCACATAATCCTGATAAAGTGAACGCTGGATGTTCCATTCTGCTGATAATTTCTAATTTCCGCGAGAATATCTAGTGCTAAAATACTATTAGTGCAATGTTAATAGTGGAACAAAAGATTCATTTGTAGCTCAATGGAGTCTATTGAGGCAGTCTTTGTATATTAACTGTATTATTTTACGCTAATAGGTCTAAATAATTAAGCACCGTTGTACAACTCTTTGAAGACTTGGGGACAATCCTGGGAAGCTTTGTCTCTAAAGTCATTTTCATTGATTGTAAAGTATCCTAATTTCTCCTTGACATTGAACTGCAAGATCTTCAAGAAATCATAGATCATCAGCAAGTACGGAGTTTCAACCCCATTCTTCTGTGCAACTCTCAATGGATTACCTACGATAACTTCGATTTCCATCAACTGGTTCTTTTCCCTATCGATTTGCATAGAAGGGTGGTAGAAGAATCCATCACTCCTGTGCATGATTCCATCAACAATAGCATCCTCTAAAATGTATCCTTCGGAAGCTGCAATCTTTACAATCTCTTTGGTAACTTTCATGAAAAGATCATTACCCTCATTGATGTGGATTCTGGTAACATCAGTATCCAAAATAGCACAGATAGTGTTGAAAACAGAGTTGTAGCATAATTTATACCATCTGGACAAATCAGCATTGTCTTCGAGCTTGACTAAGTTATCATCTCTAACATAAGCGTCGTAATAGGTTTTCAACTTCTTTTGTGCTTCTTCAGCAGGCATGGTATTTGCCTTGAAAATACCTAAATGCAACTCATCCAAGGCAATGTGACTCAACTTATTACCATATTTGAACGAACCTACCAACTCGATCCCCGAAAGAACCAAGTTGTTGGGAAACCTTTCCAAGATAGGAATTTCAATACCTAAACCGTTCTGAGTCAAAACGATAGTGGTGTTTTCAGAAATGACTGGAGCAATAAGCTCGTGACAGGGCAACTTGGAATCTGGCAAGTTCTTAGTACATACAACAACGTAATCGAATTTTTGGGAGCTTGCTTCCGTGACAGATTTGAAAATGTGCTTTGGCTTCCAGTTAAGCTTACCAAAGCTTGTTGAGTCGATTTCAAAGCCGTTTTTTTGGAAATCTTCGTCCTGATTACGAATGATAACCGATACATCGACCTTGCCGTTACTTTCCAACGTCAAAGCCGCCAAAATACCGATTCCACCAAGACCTATAACTAACACCTTAGGAGCCATTTCTGAAAAATGTAGCGCATATTACCTGAACAGGGCATTATATCTGTGTAACACGACATTTTGACGACATCAGACACTCGACGGTGTTCCGACATCGAACGACATTAAGACATCACAACTATCGACAACTGAAAACTCGTGATCCAACCAGAATATCAGCCGGATTCTCTACCGTATAAAATGATTTCTCCTATCCTAAACTAAAACCAACCCAAGTTCTCTTTTATTCACTACCTGGCACCGCATTGTATGTTTGCCTAATCGTTTAATAAAAACTCTCCAATGCCAACGCGTTAAGGAATAGATTGAGAAAAGGTGGACACACAACCGACAACATCGTTGCTTGCCACATCACACTGTGAACCAGTTTTGGGTGACACTATAAATCACAGGTAAGCTAAATAACTGAATCCCACTTTATACACTGCACAACTGTACACACTATTTACTATAGGTTATATATTAGAGCTTGATTCTATTTTAGTACTTGAAATTGTTCAATCCTAGAAAAACGCTGGAAGATTTTGCAAAATGAACATATCGTCAATGTTAGCAGATGAAATAATCCCAGAACCGGTAGTGGATGCAGATGCAGAAATGCTTGCGGGAATGTTTTCCACCACTGAAGCCGATGGGCCTGTTAACTCCAGCTACATCCACAAAATCGAAACTAAACTATCCACCCTTAACCGGATTGATCAGAACTTGATCAAGTTGAACAATATCAATACTTTGAACCTGGAGCTCATGTTTGAGCTGGATAAAATAAGCTCCCTTGACCAGTTGAACGAAGCAAACTTGCAGAAGAGCTTTCTCGCTAATAAACTGGTGATATTGGACCCAGGGTACCACGGTTCCCAGGAGCTTAAGGTTTCAGGAACTAGAAAAGCTGACTTCCAGAGGCTGTTCAAAAAAGTTGATAAAATAGACTTCGACAAGTTTGGCAAAAAGGAACTAAAGAAACCTGTTAATCGTAAGAGAAAGTTGGACTCTGCCAACGGAAAAGACTCCAAGAAAGAAAAACTAGACGAAAAGGACATGAGTCCTATGGATATAGATGATGTGAACAAGAAGTCTGGGAAAGAAGAAAGATTAATTCAGAAACAGTATGAAAACATTTTTATTTCCATCTGGAAAGACTTGTCCAGAAAAGACGGTCCTAAAGCCAGTAGGCTCTTACAGCAATCTACTCAGGCCAAGTTGATCAATTTAAGGAAAACAAGTATTTTGGCAGCCAGAGAAGCCAAAAGATGGCAGTTGAAAAACAACAAAAACCTGAAAGATTTGAGTTCCAAGTCTAGAAGGGCCATGAGAGAAATGTTTAACTTCTGGAAGCGTAACGAGAGAATTGAGCGTGAATTACGTAAAAAGCATGAGAAGGAACTACTCGATAAAGCAAAGAAAGAAGAAGAAGAAAGAGAAGCAAAGAGACAATCCAGAAAGTTGAATTTCCTTATAACTCAGACGGAATTATACAGTCATTTTATCGGGAAAAAGATTAAAACCGAAGAAATCGAAGGTTCTGATTCTGATCCTAGGTTGAAGCAGAACAATAACCACAAAGGGTATGATCAGTATAGCGATATATCCACTGAAGGTCACAATGCTGATTTTAACTCAATTGATTTTGACAACGATGATGAAGAAGCTTTAAGAAGACAAGCTGCTATGAATGCTCAGAAGGCTTTACAGAGTGCACAATCTAAAGCCCAAGAGTTCAATGCAGAAGAACCATTCAAAAACCCTGATACAAATGGTGAGGAAATGAATTTCCAGAACCCCACGCTTATGGGAGACCTCAATGTCACACAACCTAAGCTTCTTAAGTGCACATTGAAAGAATACCAGATCAAAGGGCTTAACTGGTTGGCCAATTTGTACGAACAAGGTATCAATGGTATTTTGGCAGATGAAATGGGTCTTGGAAAAACAGTTCAAAGTATTTCTGTGTTATCATATTTGGCTGAAACCCATAATATATGGGGTCCATTCTTAGTTGTGACTCCAGCTTCAACTTTGCACAACTGGCAACAGGAAATCACCAAGTTTGTGCCAGATTTCAAGGTTTTACCATACTGGGGTAATGCTAAAGACCGTAAAGTGTTGAGAAAGTTTTGGGATAGAAAAAATTTAAGGTACTCTAAAGATGCTCCTTTCCATGTTTTGGTTACGTCTTATCAATTGGTTGTATCGGATGCTGCTTATTTTCAGAAAATGAGATGGCAATATATGATTTTGGATGAGGCACAGGCAATCAAGTCCTCCCAGTCTTCTAGATGGAAAAGTTTGTTATCTTTCAACTGTCGTAACAGATTGTTGTTGACCGGTACACCTATTCAGAACTCCATGCAAGAGCTTTGGGCTTTATTGCATTTTATCATGCCGTCATTGTTTGACTCTCATGATGAGTTTTCGGATTGGTTTTCAAAAGATATTGAGAGCCATGCTCAATCAAACACTCAGTTGAACGAGCAACAGTTGAAGAGATTGCATGTCATTTTGAAACCATTCATGTTAAGGAGAATCAAGAAGAATGTTCAAAGTGAATTGGGTGACAAGGTTGAAATTGATTTGTTCTGTAACTTGACCAACCGACAAAAGAAATATTACAAAATGTTGAAATCACAGATATCTTTATCTGATTTGTTGGCTACAGTCAATAATTCAAACGATGATTCTACTCAGTCGTTGATTAACTTGGTCATGCAATTCAGAAAGGTCTGCAACCATCCAGATTTGTTTGAAAGGGCTGACGTCAAGTCAAGTTTCGCTTTTTCGTCTTTTGCTGATACTGTTAGTTTCATGAGAGAATCGAATAACTTGGAGCTTTACTACTCTACCAAGAATCACATCGACTATACTTTACCTAAATTGGTTTATGATGAATTATTAACCGGCCATTATTCAAATGATAATAAATCAAAGGTTTACGAAATGTTCAATATCTACAATCAACCGGAGGACGACTTCCAATTTAGTTGGTTAAGATTTGTAGGGCAGACAAAGAATGAATTGAATAAATTAATGAAACAGGATATTTTGGCAAGGGCAATTGATCATCTGGAATATACCGACATTAATTATTCAAAGGTTAACCGGTACAATTACCTTTATGAAGGTGAATTTGTACATCCATCATACAATCTTTTGATAAATGAGTACAACAGTAACTTTAGTGCTACGAGTAATTCGCCAGCTTTGACAGAATTAACTTCTATCCAGACTAAAGTGTTTGAAGATTCCAAAATGAATGTTTTGCAACCAGCAGTAGAACCAATTGCTACAGCTCCACCTATCAACTTCCTTTGCTGTCATCCTAGCTTCTATAATGAAGTTGATAACGTGTTGTTCAATACTCACATTAGATCAAGTTTGATGCCACTATCACTAAATGCAGAGTTGGAATTATCAAAGCATAATGTGCCAGTACCTGAATATCCAAAGTCCAATA
Source organism: Yamadazyma tallmaniae (assembly GCA_030569655.1). NCBI lineage: Eukaryota > Fungi > Ascomycota > Pichiomycetes > Serinales > Debaryomycetaceae > Yamadazyma > Yamadazyma tallmaniae. Next base: position 244,457 of record JAJMLL010000004.1, on the reverse strand, counting down.
TGTTACCAAAAGAATTCAACAAGCTCATTGATTATTCTAATATCAGAATGCCGTCTATGAACAGGTTCATCACAGAATCTGGTAAGTTGGCTAAGTTGGAAGAACTCTTGGTTGAATTGAAGCAAAATGACCACAGAGTCTTAGTATACTTCCAAATGACCAAAATGATGGATTTAATGGAAGAATATTTGACATATAAGCAGTACACTTACATCAGATTGGATGGTTCATCTAAATTAGATGACAGAAGAGATTTGGTTCACGATTGGCAAAACAAACCAGAGATCTTTATTTTCTTGTTGAGTACTAGGGCAGGTGGTTTGGGTATTAACTTGACTGCTGCTGATACTGTCATCTTCTATGATTCAGATTGGAATCCAACCATAGATTCGCAAGCTATGGACAGAGCTCACAGGTTGGGTCAAACCAAACAAGTCACGGTGTATAGACTTTTGACTAGAAACACCATTGAAGAGAGAATGAGAGACAGAGCTAAGCAGAAAGAGCAGGTTCAGCAAGTGGTTATGGAGGGTAAAGCAGCTAAAAAAGAAGAAAACCAAAACAAGAAGAAAGATGTAGCATTTTTGTTATTAGGTGATGATGAGGAATCTGATAAGAAAGATCATATTATCGAAGAAATAGAAAAGAAGGAAAACAAAGAAGAAGCTAATGGAGACAAAAGTCAAGAAAAAAGTGAAGAGAATGGTAATAAGGGATTGGAGGACATGTATCATGAGGACGAAGGTGAGTTTTCCACTCCTTCTATATAACTTATGTATGTATCTCTTCTACAATGTTCATGATCAATATTTAATTCTCTGAATTTTATGGCCCAACATTCTTATGACTACTTCATTAATTATTATCTATTAAGTTATTATACAGTTTCGTTTAGCTTGTTCTCTAAACTGGTTGCTAAGTTATTTAGAAAGTTTTCGTTGAGTCCAAACTTTGAATCGTCAGTTTCAACGGGAATGCCTGAGTTCAATTTTTCATCATAAATATATTCATTTCTTTCGTTAGCTTTTTCGTTAGTTTTATTAGTTGCAACCTGTTTCTCTAAGTTGTAGATCTTGTTAAGACTTTCTTCCAATCTGAACTTAAGTTCTTCCTTACTGAATGAGCTCTCGTCTATATCTTCAAACGATGTTACTTGGCTGGAAATCAACTCGCTTATCCCGCTTAGATTGGAGTTCATAGAATTGATGGAGAATCTATTGCTCTGTTTTCTTGAGCCGTTATTCTGTCGTGACAAAAGATCCAAAGTGGTTTGGTTGTAGGTTTCAAAGTTAGGCGACTGCACATGGATGTTATTATCGTCAATTGGTTTTCTCTTTGCCTTATCTTCTTCGACAACAGTCAATAATCCGAGCTTTAATCCTGCTGACAGCCTCTTGTAATCCTCGTTATTTTTGTTCTTAATATTTTCCACAGGGATTTGATTAGTCTCCTCAATTGTTTTCAATGAATTTCTATTAGTTGTAATAGACATGGAGTTTCGTTTCCTGTTGTCCAGTTTTTGATTTGTACCATTCTTGGTGTGAAAAGACTTTAAATTAAATTCTCCACTGTTTCTGGAGTTTCTGTTTGATGAATTTTGACTCAAGTTATCAAAATTCGAAGAATTCGATAAAGTTGGGGAGTTAACATCAATTTCGTCTAGCTGATGGGTCAACTCGTTCAACGAGGACTTGTATATCTGTTTTATATTATTTATCTCTTCATTAAATTGTTTGAAAATAAGTATCTTCTCATTCATTTCGTTTTCATCATTGAAGGTTGATTCGTTATACTTTCTGAAAAAGCTCAAATTGCTTGACAATTTCGAAACTTTCTCTAACAACTTGTTCAAATTTTCCTGTTGAGATGGGCTTGTTTCCAAAGGTTTTCGTAGCATGCAGCCCAAGCTTTCTAGTTTATGGAAACTGTTAGTTTTATCAAGTTTCAAAATGTCTTCATCTTTGAAATTGAATTCAACCTTGTTAAGAATCTCCAACTTTTCAAAGATGGAATGAAATGCCAGCAATCCATTGTTAAAGTCAAGAAAAAAAGATTGCAATAACAGTAGTTTCTCAAGCAAGTTTAACTGGGTCGCAAACATTGGTTCTTCCTTTACTTGAAACTTATCCATGAGCTTCATAGTGAAATAGCTCTGTTGCAGTCTAGAATCAATGGTCAATAATTGACAAATTAACAACTTTCTAAGTTTGTTGAATTGATTAACTTTGTTAATGACAGTTTCAACTCTATCGTTTGAATTCTGAGTGTGTTGTTCACTAGCTCTGTTAAAGGAGATACTGTCAATATCTATGTTATTAATGTTACAGTATTTTTCAAAAATGGGGCCATTCAATAAGGGAATGAAGGAGTATATAGCATGGGCCAAGTTCAAATTTAAAAAGTCAATAAGATTACTCAAGTTGGTAATGAGTGTGTTGATATTACTACCAGTTTCATTGACATCAATTCTTTTAAACAACCTCAACTGCTTGAGGTTTATCAAGTTGCTGATAATTTTTTTATTAACCTTGAAGTTATTCATCAAGAATTCGTTCTGACTATTAAGAGTCTGGTTCATTTTAATTATGGCAGCCACTCTTCTGAATTTTATATACTTGGTTGCTAAAATCAACAAGATTTTAAAAAGTTTCAAGTTACTTAGATCCAAGGAAGCCTCTTCCACCAAAAACAGCTTTAAAAGATGTATTATTAGGTGTATGATAAGAATTAAGGAATTGCCATTAAGAAATGCAGGGAACGTCAACACGTAGTTTTTAACTACAATAAGTTCAGTTCCATCGTTATTTAGTACTTTTGAATACTTTAGGTTTTTGAAAGACTGGGGTTTCAGCTGCAAGTTCTGCAAGTTTTGTTCGTTTTTAGACAAAATCATTGCATCGTCTAGAAGATTGGAAATGATAAAACTGTACTGAAATTTTTCCCAATATTCACTGCTCAAGTTCAACTTCAAGTAAGTTTTGATGTATTTGGAGAAGTTTTCGGTGGTAGGGGGCACTAGTTTGTAGTGTTGATAATAATCATCAAAAGTTTTATTTTCTGTTTCTGTAACCGAATGATTTCTATAAGGGTTTAGGGATGGATTTTTGTTACTCACGCTACCATAGGACTTTGTGTGGGAACCTAGTGGTGGTGGTGGTTTGAAAGTGTAGGATAAATTACTTCCAGTTTCTTCTATACCCCAGTCACTAATGCCAGTATCGCTAAATACTTTTTCATGTCTATCACTGGTTTCACTGCGGTCACTCTTTTCCTCAAAATATGACCGAAACCGTTCGAAGTTCATGTTACGGCTTGCTGGCGTGTTGCTTCAACTTGTGTAATTATGGGTTATTGTAAGTTTGTATTTTGTTTTTGATCTCATTTGTTATGAGCTGTGTGCAGGCCATGTGAAAGTTGTGGAGTAGAGATGTTGATATAGAACAACCACAGATTATTGAGTTAAGATAATGATGTGAAAGCTGTGTAAGCTGAAGACTTATTGTTTGGTTGTGATATTACAATTACGATTATCGATAACGAGTAGATGTACACAATGAGAATGGAGGCTTTAGCGTGTGATGAAAATTATGGGTATAGGGCCAAAGTTGATTCTTTTGATTATTAATGGTGACTTTAATGGTGACTTTAATTGTGCTTTTAATGGTGTAGTAAGAATGTGAACATATATTTTATTATGTAATAACAGTGAATTCTGCCGTTTTTAAGTTTTTGAAGGTGTACCACAAGAGGTAAAATTTTAAAAAATTAGTAAAAATATAACCGAAAAATTTAAAAAATTGTAAAACGGTATAAAATCTTGTATAAGAGAGTCAAAATCGTTGTTGTAAGACAAAATCAGTTAGAAGTGGTAAAATATTTTGAAACAGAGCTAAGCTCAAGTATTACCAAAAAAGAGTATACAATAAATTGAAATGATATCATAGAGTATGATAGTATTGGTTGAAACTGTGAAAAATCCGAATAACACAGGTACTATAGGACTTTGTCGATTCACACTTGACAAAAATAATTTAAAGTCACGAAATAGTCAAAATCGTTTGATTATTTGAATAAGGTAGCTGAAATAGTTAAAATTAAAAGTTTGAAAAAATGAAAGGGTTGTAGAAATAGTTTAAATTCGACAAAACAAAACTGCAACAAGGACTACAACAGGAACCACAACAAGAACTACAACAGGAGCTTGAACTTCACAACAACACTAAAACAATACAATAACAAGAACTAGAATAACTGCAGCACAAACTACAAGAACAGCGAAAAGAACCATAAGTACTACAAGAAGCGCTACAAGAATTATAAAAAGAACTACAAGAAGAACTAGTCTATACCAAAAGTAGTCGAAATACCAAACCACTAAAGATGTAGAATAAGCCTAGTTCAAAAATATCATTTCAAAGTCTACAAATAACTAAATCTTGCAGACTTAATACATTACCTTCTATTAAAACCCGGGCCCTGCCCCTAAGCTGCTGAACCAGTCAGTCTCCAGAAAAAAGTTCGTGGAATCATTCGTGAAGGTATTCTTCATGTCCTCCGAGGCAATATCCTCATCGTCCTTTTTCATCTGGTTCATCACCATCTGCTGCTGCATCGGTACACGGTTCTGGCCCTGCGAACCTTGACGTTGACCTTGGCCCTGCGCTTGGCCCTGTGCTTGCGCTTGTTGTTGTCTAAGCATCATTTGTTGCCTAGCCATGTACTGCTGTTGCTGCTGAGGTGTCATTATTGACGCTGATTGCCTTCGACCCGGAGGCTGTTGCTGTTGTGTTGGTGGCATCTGATTTGGTGTGTGACCAGAAGATTGTGCCTGTCTCTGAGGTTGTTGAAGTTGTTGTTGAAGTTGTGGTTGTTGTGGTTGTTGTGGTTGTTGTGGTTGTTGTGGTTGTTGTGGTTGTTGTGGTTGTTGTGGTTGTTGTGGTTGTTGTGGTTGTTGTATTTGTTGTGGTTGTTGTGGTTGCTGTGGTTGCTGTGGTTGTTGTGGTTGTTGTGGTTGTTGTGGTTGTTGCGGTTGTTGTGTTTGTTGGGGTTGTGTCTGTGCTTGCGGTTGTTGTTGTTGTTGTTGCTGCTGCTGCTGCTGCTGCTGCTGCTTCATCATAAACTGCTTTTTAGCTTGCATTGGATTCGGCACGTTAGTCAACACAGGACTTTGTAAAAACAATTGTGGACTATTTTGTCCTTGCAACAGCTGTTGTTGACTCTGTAACTTCATCTGCTGAAGTCTCAACTGCTGTTGATACTGAAACATGTTGGATTGACGTGGAGGAAGCATTGAGTTGTTCATGTTGGAAGGGATATTAACATTCTGGGCATTCACACCGTTCAATTGGTTGATGTTATGTTGATTGTATATCTGGTTCAAGTTTGGATTCAAGCTTGATTGAAGACTCCACAACAAATTGAACCATTCAAAAAAGAAGTCATCTGTGTTTGAAGCCGAATCCTGATTGTATAACTTATCGAACTCATGTTTGATGGAAAGTAGACTATTGGCATCCATTTTTATTTCAGAAAGTAATGCTTTGGCTGATTCTTGCATGTCGTTCTCGTTCAAATACACGTATAAGTAAGCAAATAACACATTGCGCTGGTCCAAGTGTGGAGATGATGGTGCTGTGGAAGGTCTGGACCGTTTTTGGTTTTGTGGAAAATTCTGAAACCCACCATTGACTGTAGAAGGCTGGATAACAGTTGACAAATCGATAGAAGGGGATTCTGCAGCATCCATAGCAACCCGGGAATTTCCGTCCTTGAAGAGGTAGTTCTGATTCAAACTGAACTCAAAGTTGTCATCGTTGAAGTTCAACAGCAGAAGCGGGTTGAAATCCATGGTTGATGATTGAGGATTTTTAGTGCGATTTGGGTGCGACTTGTCACGATGGTTTTGCTCTTTGTGAAGTTGAAGGGTGTGATGGATAAATTAAGCATGTAAGTTGGTACTTAGAGAAACAGGTACATAAGTGAATGGGTATTACTTATGAGATCTTACTACTATGGTCAAACTAGAGGTTCTTTGAAGCTCGGCATGTGACATGCACTTCAAGTTATATTTGTGTGGAGAACTAGATCTTCCAGAAACCTAGTCTAACATAGCTAAAAACATTATCTTTTTTGTAATAAAGCAGTTGGTTTGAATTTATTTCTATATGTTTCTATTATCTGATTCATTTTATTTTAGAAGATTCTTGAGTATTTCGTATTTATGACATCTCTGTCACTTTTATAACCTACAAATTCGTCATACAGCATTTGCTACCAGCACAGGAAGACTAGGGCAAGAGGAGAACAAGGCTTAAACAAAATCGAAAATTAGGGATAATAATGCAAAGCGCAAAAGAGTACAAGAATCTCGTCATTCATTATGATTTGCCAAATCTTCCAAATACACCCTCGGGAACCGTTCCATATTTTATATCCTTCTCTCTGGACACCAAGAACTCTGCAGGGTAGTTTTGATCGTCAAAAATAGGTACCATTCCCTGACCCTCTAAATTCTCATAATAAATTCCATGTATCATAAGACTCTCCAACTTGAAAAAAATTATTGACAAATAGCCGATTATTGGCTGCAATTGGTGAATGATGTAAGTGGTAACCAAGTTATCAATGCACATTTTATGCTTTCCGTTTGGATCATTTTTCAAATCACAGTCACAGGATTTGTCCTTATTATGGAAATGTGAGTGTAGAGTATGTGGTTGACCCTTATATATGGGGTAGTTTGCAAAATTGTGTGTTTTCTGCTTGATAGGAACACAAACTTCTCTATCTGCCTGTAATTTACCAAGAATAAACCCTATAAGGATGTAGTAGGTGGATTGCAAATCCATTTCGTCATCGTCATCATCTATATTATCTTCTTCATGCAATGGGTAAAAACTCTGTCTAAGGGTGTCTAGCACCAACTGACATCCCCAGCACTTGCACGTATGCAACAATGATTCGTAAAAGTTGGGCTTGTAGTATATAAAGGAGGTTAAGAAATCAGGCAACTGTAAAGTCTTCAAATTCATTATAGTTCTGCCACTTTGTGAAGAAAGAAAGCATAGGAAAAACGCTTCCATTAGTCTTTCATTGAGCCTATTCAATACCAAAGATGTCATTCCCATGGAATTATCGAACATCTTGAAGCCTGGAGTAGAAAAATCAATCGTCAATCTAGTCAAGTTATCTAAGCTCTTGATGAAGTTTCCTAGGGGTGTGAGGGCATTCTCCAATATCTGATGTGGTCTGAGCCATTCTAAATTAGGAAATAATTCCAATTCAAAACTCACCAAGTTAGGCAACCCGTAATTGTCATTGCTATAGTCAGTAAGCTCATTGAAAAAGTTTGGGAAGCACGAACAATTGTTGGTTCTGTGTTCATTACAGTCGATTTTCAAATATAAGTTCCTTAGGGAAGTAAGGTTGATTTTTGATTCCAAGACTCTGAAATCCAACTTTTTATTCATTTCCTGCAAGAACAGCTGCAATTCAGGTGTTTCTGTACCCTCCAAGGTTTCTTTGTGGCAATGGAAGATAGTGAGACCTTTTAAGTTAAGTTTCAGGTCTTCATTAATCAACTTGAACTTTTCTACTATCTGGAGCCCAAACTGGTTATTGGTACTACAAGTCAAGGTAAATAGCGAATTGAACAAATCAAATGGTTGGCGTGAAAAATCCATTTGTTCGATTTCCATCAATTCTGTTTCTGAAATCATTAAAAACAAGTTGGTAAGACCTGGAGGAGCAACTGGAGTATATAAGTTAGACATTTTTGTTACGAACAATTTGAATATTCTGTTTCTGATGTTGGGATTTCCAAGAAACTCGGTGTACGTTTCTATTCCTGAAACAAAATCCACGAATGTGATATGAAGGAAGCTGAGTTCCTGTGAATACTTTCCAAACATACTGATGATATGGTTTTGAATGGAATCCAATTGAGACTCGTTAAAAGTAGTTACACCCGTCAACAGTTGTAAATCTACACTTGAAACCAGTTTCTGAGTTTCTATGTTTCCAAGAAGCTCCATATTAGAATAGCACTTGTCAAAGATGAAGTATTTGACTTTGTGGAGCAAGGTTCTATTTTGATTCAAGACTTTAGTGAACTTGAGCAAGTTATTAGCATTGAGAATCAAGGACGAATCCATATGCTTCAAACCATTTTCCCTTATATAGTGCTTTCCATTCGAGTAATTCACAGGAAACTCTCCATTTAGCACCACCGTGACTCTTTTGTATAATCTTTCCACTGCAATTGGGTTTATCTTCTTGCATACCACCAGGAGGTTTATCAAGTCAAACTGTGTGACATACTGGAATATCTCGGATATTATGTTATCAGGCAAGTAGCAAAACGCACCATTGGGCGGCTGGCGGAACTGGATCTCTTCCAGGAAATATGTCTGGTTAGATTTAGGAGATCCATCATCGATGTTCAACGACTTGTAGTCATCAAAGATTTCGCTATAGCAGCTGCAATCGCTATCATTGTACTTAGGAACCTGCGTAACGATACTAGGAGATATTTCTATGCCATGGGTATCGCTTTTTGGCTCTAGAAAGGTGTATTTGGTGGTTTTCCCATTCATCGGATAAATAGGGGTTTGTGCGGTTTGTCACAACGAGACAATATTAATACCTATCCTGGTGCACGGGTGTGGACTTGGGAGTTAGAGTTAGAGCATTTGAGAGGAGTTGATTAAGTTATGGATCTTGTTGTTACAGGTTTTTGGTAGAAATCAAGAGGTCAAACAAAGAAACTGTGCTATTCTGAGGCGAGTCGGATATGAAAAATTAATGCTGAGAATCATGAAATCTTGATCTGATAAGCACTTTTGGAAGGGTATGGCTTCTGAGCTATAACACTGTTTTGATTCGAAGGGAAAGAACTTGATCGTTTCAAGGCAAAAAGTTTCATATAGCAGAAAGTTTTGCGAGTATTCATTAACACTGTTGCATAGCAGTTGTTAGAGATGATGGAGATGCGGCTCAAAAATGTGGCATAGGAAACTATAATATGATGGCTTTGTTGTAATTAGTACTTAAGTCTATCTTACAATAGGAGCAAACCAAGAATGTATAAACCTTTCAGATTTGGGTTTTATGGACATCTGAGGATTTGTGGATGGAATTATATTGGTACTATTTGGCCTTGATGTACCTGCGTCATGAATATAAATGGTTGCAAAAAGAGTAGAGCCGCACCAATCAATAAAACTTCATTAAACTAACTACAAATGGGTACCAAGGTTGACATGAACAGCCTTGGCTTGGGTATAAGCAGTCAAACCGTATTCTCCCAATTGTCTACCCACACCAGAAGCCTTGACACCTCCAAATGGAATATGCAAGTCAGAATCATTAGAAGAATTGATCCAGACCATACCACTCTCAACATCTCTAGCTAACTGGTGGGCAATGGTAATATCCTTGGTAAAAATAGCAGCACCCAAACCATAGTCTGTCTGATTAGCGTAAGTCAAGGCTTCTTCGTCAGTACTGAATTTACTACAGGCTAAAACAGGACCAAAGATTTCCTCGTTAATGATTCTCATTTCTGGCTTACAGTCAGCAAAAACAGTAGGTTTGATGAAGTAACCCTTAGCCAAGTCCTTTTCGGTATTTCTTTCACCACCAATAATGACCCTAGCACCTTCATCTTTTCCAATTTGGATGTAACTCAAAATCTTTTCAAATTGCATCTTGGAGACTTGAGGTCCAACCACAGCATTTTCAGTATACACATCACCTTGTGGATATTTTTTGGTTACGTGTTCAGCGAGCTTGGTCAAAAACTCATCGTATATGTCCTCATGAATGTAACATCTGGAAGTGGAAGTACAAACTTGACCTTGGTTGATGAAAATACCAATTGCAGCCCATTTAACAGCTTGCTCAATATCAGCATCAGCTCTGATGATCAATGGAGACTTACCACCACATTCCAAGGTCACAGCCTTCAAATTGCTTGCAGCAGCCTTTTGGATCAACTTACCAGTAGCAGTAGAACCAGTAAAAGAGATTTTTTGAACATCTTTGTGAGAAGCCAAAGCATTTCCACAAACTTTACCTTCACCAGACAACACCTGGAACACACCGGCAGGAATACCAGCATCCTTTGCCAATTGTGCAACATACAACATCGATAATGGAGTTATCTCAGAGGTTTTCAAGATGGAAACGTTACCAGCAGCAATAGCAGGAGCAATTGCCCAGATAGCCATCAACAATGGATAGTTCCATGGAATGATATGACCACAAACTCCATAAGGTTCGTGAATTGTGTAAGCAAACTTCTTAGGGTCATTTTGCATGACATGACCTTCAATCTTGTCGGCCCAGCCTGCGTAGTATCTGACAACATCAACACATTCATCGACGTCATAGACAGCATTTGTTGCCTTGGTTTTACCACCATCCCAAGCTTCAAGAGATCCCAACAATTCTCTGTTCTCGGCCAACAAGTCAGCAAACTTGTACAATATTCTACCTCTTTCCATACCAGTAGTATCTCTCCAGGATCTAGCGACCTTCTTTGCTACAGCAACAGCAGTATCAACATCAGCTTCTTCAGCACAGTAGACAGTAGCATTAATTTCACCTGTGGATGGGTTCACAGACTCAATGGTTTTGCCAGCCTTGGAAGGAACAAATTCGTTGTTAATAAACAATCCGGTAGGCAATGTGAACTTTAAGCCGTCAGGCAAAGTAATTTCTTGTTTCAATGGAATGGACATGTTTTGTAGGGTTTATTTCGTGGTATATGTGGGATCTGTAAACGTTTAAATAGAGGTTTGCGGGAGAGAGAACCAACTACCTGATTAGGAAGGTGAATCCTGGAGGAGGCATGGCTGCGTTTTTGCACGTTTACCTGCTTCTGTGGACATGTGATTATTGGTGCAAAACCAGGGCAGGTTGGGAAGTAGAGCATACATCCACACAACCACTATTTCAATATTCAACAATGCCAAATACTCTGATTGGTTTCACACTCCTGGTCTCAGATAAACATGCTCGGAGTTGGAAAATCCCGCTAAGATATGCAGTGAGATTACTCAGATAAGTCGTGTGCAGCAGAAACCAAACCTGGATCCAATCTGTTTTGACTTGTACTATTGGTTTCTAGGGACGTAAACTGCATACTTACAACGATAATGCGTTTAAGAACAAATGTTTAAGAAGAAATGACTACTCTTGCTAGCTGTTTGCTGACAAAGGACCGACTCCAATTGACTCTGCGCGTACGATAAGTTTTTTGTCACATTTGAACTCACCACCACTGATAAATTCTGGTAACAATCAATTGCGTACAGTTAATCAAGCAAAATGGACATGACTATCTTTGAAGCCCAAAGCCCGGCCCACGGTGAATTTAGAAGTGATACTTTTACAACCCCAACCCCATCCATGGTGAAATCTCTCTTTCAAACCTCGTTGGGGGACGCAGTTTATAATGAAGACGAACTCACCAATCAATTGCAGAAGAAAGTAGCTGATTTGGCAGGAAAAGAAGCTGGATTATACTGTGTCAGTGGAACATTATCTAATCAATTGGGTGTAAGATGTAATTTGTTTCAACCTCCTCATTCTTTGATTTGTGATTACAGAAGTCACATTTACGTTCATGAAGCCGGGGGATTACCTACTTTGTCGCAGGTATTACCCAACCCTATCATTCCTAAAAATGGAATCCACTTGACTTTAGAAGACGATATCTTGCCAAACTTTATTCCTGATGATGGTGAAATCCATGCTGCTCCTACAAAGTTGATATCTTTGGAAAACACTTTACACGGCATGATTTTTCCTTTGGAAGAAATCAAAAAAATTAGTGCTTTCTGTAAACAAAACGACGTTCGATTGCATCTTGATGGTGCCAGGTTGTGGAATGCCTCGGCTGAAACTGGAATTTCTATCAAGGAATATTGTTCCTATTTCGATTCTGTTTCCTTATGCTTGTCTAAAACATTGGGTGCTCCAATTGGATCAGTTTTGGTTGCAGATCAAAAGTTCATCAACAAGGCCAACCATTTTAAGAAACAAAATGGTGGTGGTATTAGACAAAGTGGTATGTTAGCAAGTATGGCTATGGTTGCAATTGATGAGAATTTCCCCAAGTTAAAGAAAACACATGAGATGGCAAAGGAATTAGGAAAGTTGTGTGAGGAAAATGGGATTATTTTAGAGCATCCAGTTCACACCAACTTCGTTTTCATTGACATTGCTGCAAACAAAATGGACATGGATTACATCTTCAAGTTACTGGATGAGTACGGTGTTAATTTCAGATCAGGAAGAATTGCAATCCACTACCAAATTTCCGACGCTAGTTTCGATGCATGCAAGAAGATTATTTTGAAGGCAAATGAGTACGCTAAGACCAACCCTTACACTGAAAAGACCAACGTCACCTTCTATAATGTGACTAATTGATTGTATCAATATATGATTTTCGCAGCTTCTATTTTTGTTTAATCTGAATATGAATATATCTGAACAAATACTACGAAACATATCAGCAGACATTGGAAAAGGCACGTATCTATTCACAGCACACATATCGCAGCATCTCTACATTTACTTCGAAAATGACTATAACTTCGAAACCACATTGAGGTTTTTAAGTTTAAAGGACCAGCTTAAAGTACGGAAAGTGAGAGACTATAAACTCCGAGTGAAGCTGTTGGTAAATCGGCTTTTCACAAAATTGGTGTTAAATCTAGTTATCTCCAAGGTCAATGGAACTGAGTTCGAACCAATGAAGGAAATAGAGTTTAAATATAACGAATATGGCAAACCTCTGTTGGATGAAAAGTTCTCATTCAACCAAAGCACTTCTAACAATGTGGTAAGCTTGGTTGTAGAAGTTGGTACTGACAGACAGGTGGGGCTAGATTTATCCCATTCGGAGCAAAATGTATCTCCCAGGGATTTTATGGAGCAATTCAAGGGTATATTTACTGAAGACGAAACAAAACAATTGCAAAGTATCACTGAAATAGATGAACGATATCGCATATTTAACCAGTTCTGGACCTTGAAAGAGGCATTTACCAAGCTTATAGGGAGTGGATTGAATGTAGATTTAATGAGCTTTGAATTTGATTTGAATGGGTGCCATGTTCAAGACGAATCAGAGGTTGATTTTAATGGTGCTGAACTAATGTATAGAGTAGAAACTAAGTGGCTTAACAGAATTAAGGTCAAACTAAACGGCATAGAGAATCACGAACTCGTGAAGGATATCCCCAAAGAATTCAAGTGTATGTCAGCAACTCTTTTGAAGAGCAATGGCCAGTTACCAGTGATTGCATCTGTGATAGGATACCACACACAACTTATTCATTATAATGTGAATTTCATGGTGATTTTTGCAGATATTTAAAGGAGATATAAGGCTTTTCTGGTACCTACGTTGATTATAGAATTTATCTGACAAAAGAATCAGTTATGAGATAATGCCATTCGTTCTACCTTCATTCGATGCGACGACATCTACAAAATCAAATATAAATTATTTTGCAAATGTAGGTGCCATTCAATCACACTCTTGAAGAACTTTTGCCAAACATTCTTGCAAATACTCTTATACAGCATATTATTCCATCAACAAATTCACATCACAGAAACTGCAATCAAAATCTTATCCGCACTGATTTCAATCTTCATGGCACCATCGCAGAAGACTTATAAGTCCCTAAATAGACCTGGACGCGGGTTTGTGCCGAGAAACAACCTTGCAATACGTGAAAATGGGTCTACAAAGCCAATACCGTCGCCAATGTCCAATAATGCCACGATCATAGGGGTTCCCACAGAACCTTCTTTCTTCAATACAACTTCATTTGTGCGTGATGTGTACGGAAAAGAAATAGATATTGGTGAAACCAAGTTGGATAAGACCCAGTATGGTTATATTACCCTCGAAAAGATCATAAAGAAAGGAAAAACCATCAAATCGGAAGGTCTTATGACTTTGAATATCTCCAAATCAAAAGACTACTTGTTTATCATGAACAAGGAGAGAGTAGTAGAACACTGTGTGATACATATAAAAACTCAATTGAAGCTGCTATGGTTTGTTGATGACAATAAAATGATAATAATAGAGCTAAATAACAAAAAAGGTCACATAGTAGTACCATGTTCTGAAAATACTACTAGCTTCTTCACTGCTTGTACAGCCATACAATTGCATCCCCATTTCATCAAGAAGGATGAAGTTCAGCAGAAGTTGATAGATATGGATAATCAACGGTTTTCCAGCTACAGTAGATCAGAAACAACTCCCATAAAGTCTCAAATTGCACCGAAACCGGAATCACCTGAGATTTCCAAGCTGAGGTACTTTTCTGGTAATGAAACCGTCGTACATAGTCATGAAAGGTCGTCAAGACTTCGTCTGGCCGCTAAGGAATCAGTTATAGTTGAACCATCTCACGTTGAACCTGCTGAATTTGACCCTCCGTTGTACTATAAGTTTTCCCACAACAAACCATTTACTCTCACATATAATGATTTCAAAACCTTGTACAATAATGACTGGGTAAACGATGGCATAATAGACTTCTTTATCAACTACGAAATCGAGACTGCTATCAACAACAAGGCCATACTAAAATCTGACTTGTATGCTTTCAATTCGTTTTTTTATAAGAAGCTCATGAGTAAAGAGTCTAAAAACGAGCTTGGAGAAATCGACTACTTCCTGAATGTGCAGGGATGGTTGAATAAAGTTGACTTATTCAGTTATTCCACGGTGGTGATGCCTATCAACGAGGCACACCATTGGTACGGTTGTGTAATACTAGGTCTTCCTGAGTGTTTGGAGCGAGTCAGAACTGAGAAGCTTGCAGTAAATTGCAAGCGAGACGATGAGGTCAGCATGGCTTCCAATACAGTAATCGAAAGTAGAACCACAGAATTAGCACCCGCAATAGTCACTGAAGTTAAAAACCCAGAAAACTCAGAGGAAGAAAGAAAGTCAGAAATGTTAAAAGTTGCAATACCAGATGAGCTGTCTACTAATTTAACATTAGATACAAAAGAAAACCAAGATCTCGGCGAGGGTTTACGACAAACAGATGAATTACTCAACCAAGATGGCTTTGACACTCAAAGTTCTACAGATACAGAACAAAATGACAAAAACAGAAACAACCAAGAAAATGCCGGTTCCGATTCATTGAAGCATCCAGGAAAAGTTAATGTCTTTGTTTTCGATTCCTTAAGCAAACGACACCCACAATTGAACAAACCCATCAAAAAGTTTCTCATAGATTATTGTCAGGACAAGTACAACGTGGAGATCACCAACCAGGATATTGTTTTCAGATCAGCCAAGGTTCCAAAACAAAACAACTTCAATGATTGTGGAATTCACGTAATATATAATGTCAGGAAGTTTTTGAATCAGAGGCAACAGTGCTTGAAAATATGGGACCAAAATGTCAATTCATATAAGCAGTTCTTTTTGGCTAGTGAAAGGTCAAAACTAAGACAGGAGCTTATTGATTTATTGTTGAAACTTCACTCTCAACAACTAAAGAATGCAGTTGAAGTTGAAAATTGCCACAAGGATGATTCAGACGAGGAAATAGAGTTTCTAGATATTAGAACAGTATCTTCACCAGTGAAAATAACTAAAGGACGAACAAGAGGAAGGAATTCCAAGGATAAGATGGAAGTCATCATTAATACAAGTACTTTCAACTCTAGAAAGAGTGCTTCTCTTTCGGAGAGCGAATCGAAAGATATACTTCGGCTGGAGAAACTGGACCGGATTGAAAATGGAAGGAGTGATGTAGAAGACATGGATACAGATCTGGATATTAAGAGTAAAGACAAGATTGCAGTGGAGAAAAGTGAAACTAAGGACGACTTAATTAACAACAATAAGGGACACTTTGAAAACTTGCATAAAACGGAGAACAATGAAAAGCTTGTCTCAACGGAGATTAATCCAAATAAATTAAGCACCGATAGTCTTATTGAAGGTTTAAGCGCTGAAGACACTGGCGAAGTAATAGTGGAGGTTAATGGTGACAAAGGTCAAGAAACAAAAACCGACAACCTCACTGACAGCCTTAAAGAAACGAAAGACATCATCGATATAAGTTCTGAAGCACTAATTACCAAGGCAGAAGAGTTTCATTATGAATTGATACAACTGAAATCAGCTAGACTTGGGAGTACCAAACTGGATGATGAAATGATAGCATCCTTGAAGGGCGAATCTGAAACAGATGGAAACTTGACAGAAGGAAACCAAGAGTACGATTTTTTGCATGGAATTCAAAAAGAATTCATGACTGCTGGATCGTCAAGACTAAAAAACCAAACCTTGATAGACCACGAGGAGATTAAGCGGGATATTTCTAATACAAGCGTAGTCGTGTTTAACTACATGTTTCCTACCACTTCAAAGTTTTCACGTCAGGCATTAAGGCAGATCGTGGTATTAAAAAGGGCCATCAACAACCTTGATCCAGTAAAGGACTACAAGCAGCTAGAAGACATACTTCGAAGCTTCAAGAAGACGTACAAAAGCCAGAATGGGTATAATTATTATGGGAAGCATCGCCCGAGGGATGAGAAGCTTGAAATCAGTTATGACAAGGGAGTCATTGACAAGAATAGCATAGGTTGGAGAAAACGACCCAGGTCAGAGTAGCATTAATATATAATAGTTTTCACTAGGAGAGTTATTGTACAGTGAAAATTAGTATTGAAGGTATCTCACAGGTTGATGGGATTAGATGAAGACCATTCCTCACGTGAAATCCAGGCAAACAGCACACGAGCTCCAAAATAACCAGTCAATTACTTTAAACTCAACTTCTTAACTCTTTTAATTGGATCTTTAAATACCTGCTTCCACAATTTTGGGATAAAAACCTAAAAAACATTTCAACTCCAACCAATTCCAATTAGTGTTAATATCAACAACCAGTTCCAATTCGTGTTAATATCAACAACCAGTTCCAATTCGTGTTAATATCAACAACCAGTTCCAATTCGTGTTAATATCAACAACCAGTTCCAATTCGTGTTAATATCAACAACCAGTTCCAATTCGTGTTAATATCAACAACCAGTTCCAATCAATGTTAATATCAACAACCTAAAAACATCTCAACTAAAATCCTGAAATTGCGCGGTACAAAAGGAACCATGTCTGAAACTCCTGAATTTCCACCAAAACCACCCGTATTACCTCCCAGAGACAACATTAGCGAACAGCAAGCCCCGAATAATCATGTCGAATATGAACAACCAGAATCGTTGTCAAAACTCTTAACGAGAAGACAATTTGAAGCATACACTTTACCCAATATGAACGAACTAAGTGACATTTTCTCAGTTAAAACTTTCACTGACACTGCCATCAAGCAACGAGTGTCAAGCATAGTTGATTCTGAGGACAATGAAGAGTTTTGGAATGAATTTGCTACTGCCGATGATGCAGATATCATGAAGTATGCTACCATTGGCCATTTGGAAACAGAATTACTTGATGGTATTCCTGATAAGTATAGAGGATTTGTCTATTTGAAGGTTTTCCTCATCAGATATCAATTGAGCAAGGAGAAGTACGTGAATTTATATACCAAAGCACTTGAGAAGAAATGCCTGGTAGAATCTGAAGGAGACTTGAGTAAAATCAGTAATGAAAAGGTTTTGAACGCATTGAAGGTGTTCAGTTACTATCAGGATGAAATAGTGAAGAGCACTTGCTTGGATATCATCAATAGTTCAGAAAACTTCCATCAGTCTAACGAACTTAACACCAAATTCTTAATTAAAGCTGCCGAGAGCTTATCATTCATTCCAAACATGGAAGAAGAGGAATTTTTTTACATTTTCTTGAAACTTAACAAGCTATTGGTGAATTTAAATAAAGACCAGCTATACTATAAGGTTTTGCGGTCGTTGGAGGATCTGGTTCCAGAAACATTTGCTCACATCTCTACTCAAGGAGTGGATCTTAAAGAAATAGTGAGAACTTGGGCATTTAAGACATTTTTCAACACCAACGAAAACTCTTCTGAAGCTTCGTTGAAGATTTTGGACTTCATTGTGTTCCAAGGATTTACTTTCTTGTGTCGGTTGTTTGCATATTTGTTCAATGACTGTTCTGAGAAGATCATGAAATTACAAGGCGATGAATTAGCTCAATTTCTTTGTTCTGACAAGTTTGTAGAGCCACTTGGTGGGTCTATATTAGAAGAGGTTACTAAATTGGAGCTCAATATCGTTAGATACGAAAACGAGTACTATTTGATTCACATCAACCTGGTTAATTCCAATGGCAACGAGCTTTTGAATGCACAGGAGGTGAACCAGGACTTAAAGCACAAGATACAACAGCTCAACTTAGAAATCAACAATCTTAATACAACTCACACTGATATACTAGAGCAGATTCAGGAATATGAAGCAAAGATCAACGAGGCACAAATAGTGAATGATAGGGTGGTGAAAGTTCACCAAGACTTGCAGACGAAATTCAATCAGCTTAGTATGAAAGATAACTTGAATAATACCATCAAAGCAAATAAGGAGTTTTGTCAGGGAAACGACGATTTACAAGCTCAGATTGACCAGTTGAAGAAGAATATTGCTAAAAAGACCGAGAAGTTGGCAAAGTATAATTAGATGGGGCCATATATTAGGGTATACCAGAGGCTCCTGAAGGGATTATGACGGAAAAAGCAAGTTGGAAATAACCTAAAACAGCAATGCCAATCAAAGACAGTGAAAACAATAAACAAAGTATAGGAACCGTAAAACATAAGCAAGAGGACTACAAAAAGTGTAATAAAAACGCACGTACGAACCATGCTTCTGGACAATATGAATATGTGATTCAAATACTCTTCATTTTCAATATACACAATACGTTAGTGAATATTAGTCCACTATTAGTGAATATTAGTCCATTATTAGTGAATATTAGTCAAGGCTGCAATAAGTGCTTTTTCAAATCAGTCCACTCGTTTAAGTCGATGCGAAATTTAACATCTACGATTACACAAAAAATGCAACAAGGAGTTGGAATCGTGGGTGGAGGCCCAGTAGGCTGTGCAGCAGCACTTGCTCTCTATGAAAGAGGATATGATGTTACAGTATTCGAATTGAGACCAGATCCAAGCAAGTCCCAGTTGAAAAATTTGAAGCTGATTAATTTGGCACTCAGTAGTCGTGGAATCAGAACCTTGAAACTTGTGGGCGAAGAAATATGCAACGCCATATTGATGGAATCGGTTCCTTTATATGGACGTATGATCCACGACAAGTCCGGAACCAAACAGGAATCCCAGTTGTATGGATTGTTTGGTGAGTACAACAATTCCATCGACAGAGGCTTGTTGAACGAGCTTATGATTGAGGAAGTAAGAAGCCGTGGCATCAAGATCCTTTTTGAACACAAGTTGTTGTCAGGTGAAAACTTTGAACACAGCCCTAAGTTGATTTTTAGTGCTGATGGAGAAGAAAAGACATTTGAATTTGACTATGTGATTGGAGCTGACGGTTCCCATTCACAGTTGAGATACCAGATGCAGAAGACCATGAGAATGAACTACAGCCAGAATTACATCGACATGCAGTATATGGAATTGTATATTCCAGCGAACGACAAATTGGCTCAAGACGACGTGGATACCCATGCCAATTCTGACAACTCCAAGTACAAAATTGATCCTAACCACCTTCACATTTGGCCAAGAGAGAATTATATGTTGATAGCTTTGGCCAACCTGGACGGCTCTTTCACTGCTACCTTTTTCAGTCCATGGTCAGTAGTGGAGTCTTTTAAGAATGCAGGCGACTTTGTTGATTTCTTCAAAAAGAACTTTCCAGATGGTTTCAAACTTTTAGGTGAATCACATTTGACTAAAGCTTTCAACAACCAACCTAGGGGTTCTTTGGTTCAGGTTGCAGCATATCCATACCATAATCCATCTGGGACTGCCCTTTTACTTGGAGATGCTGCTCATCTGATGGTTCCTTTCTACGGACAGGGATTGAACTGCGGGCTTGAAGATGTACGAATCTTGGTAGAGTTATTGGACAAAACCGGAAATTTGGGAGTAGCTTTTAAGGAATATAGTCCTGCTAGAAAAGACGACTTGGCTGCTATTTGTAAGTTGGCTATGGATAACTACACAGAAATGGCATCTAAGGTGACAAAAACGTCGTTCTTGTTGAGAAAGAAGTTGGACTATGTTCTTGGAAAATATGTCAATGGAAGATTTTTCCTGTGGATTCCGATGTACTCCATGATTTCCTTCAGGGCAGATATTCCATATTCAAGAGCCGTTGAAATCGACAGGAGACAGAACCTGTTTGTGGGATGGTTACAGCAGGGGATCGTAGGAGGAATTATTGTAGGAGGATTTTGTGCGTGGTACAACCGTCGTTAGTGGAATGAAGTATTTTCCTTGTATATAATTTCCAAGTGTTCAAGAACTATAGACAGTATATAATAAAAAAGACCTCATTTTTAGAGGAGATTTTGCAAAACCATTCATAAGAATTTATTCTAGTACTGTGATATATTCTCCTTTAAACGGAACCTTCAAGCTATTGGTGGTCAGACTAAGACCATCACCAAGTCACCCTCAAAAACACCTTCTTTACTCTACATACCTCAAAACAACCCAAAAAACACCTTCTTTACTCTACATACCTCAAAACAACCCAAAAAACTCCATCATCTCACTATCTCACTACTACGAGAGTACTCTACAACCAAGGACCACCAGATCGGGACCATCTCCAACCCACCCAGTTCCACCACTACCTCCAGCTAAAATAGCGTGCGCGGTGAAAGTGAAAATTTTCATCATCATGCTCAGAACTATCAGAACTGCTGCTATCGGAATAAGGCTGTTTTCAGGTTCTAGCACCAGGTTCAATGGCCCACAGTCGCCCATGAAGGTCTTCTTTGATACTTTCAAGAAAGAAGTACAGAAATCCAGCGAGTTGAAGGAAAATATAAAGGCGCTTCAAGATGAGACTGGAAGATTGGGTGAAAGTGATGCTTTCAAAAGAGCCAAAGAAGCCTACGATAAAGCCCAAAAGGGTGGTTCAGCTGCTGGACGTGTAGCCTCAAAGGCTGCTGAACAAGTTGGAGAAGCTGCATACAAGGCCTGGGAATCTGATTTGGGAAAAGGTGTGAGAAAAACCGTTAGCACTGGTGCCGCCGCCGCTGACAAAGCGTTTGAGCCAGTCAGAAAAACTACTGTATACAAGAATGTTAGTGAAATTATCGACGATGGTTCATCCACTGCGTACGGTGGATTTTTGACTAAGGAACAAAGAGAGAAGTTGAGACAGAAAGAATTGGAAGACAGATTGAAGAGTGGAAAAGTATGGAAACCAGTTAAGGAAGGAGAAAACGAGAGGACAGATTTGGTTGCAACAGAACATAAGGCACAAGGCCCAAATATGGGTGATAAATGGGAGAATTTTAAGTTGACCTCGCCTATCGGTAAGACTATTGTGATTTTGAAAGAGAAGTGGGATGACAGTGAAAATGGGATGATTTCATTAGTCAGAACTGTTATTGAAAAGGTTGTTGGATTTTTCGCTGAAACTGAACAAGCCAAAGTTATCAAACAGTTCAAGGCTTTGGACCCTAACTTCAGATTGACTGACTTCCAGAAATCATTGACCAACTACATTGTTCCAGAATTATTGGATGCTTATGTGACAAATGACGAACAGGTGTTGCAGCAATGGTTGAGCGAAGCGCCTTTCAATGTGTGGAAAGCTAATAACAAGCAGTTTGTGCAACAGGGAGTGTTTTCAGATTCCAAGATCTTGGATATCAGAGGAGTGGAAATTGTTACCTGTAAGTTATTGCAACCATCAAATGTTCCAGTTATTGTGGTAAGCTGTCGTGCACAGGAAATTCACTTGTACAGAAACGTCAAGAGTGGAAAGGTTGCTGCTGGTACTGAAGATAATATCCAGTTAAGTACTTATGCCATGGTGTTTACCAGAAATTCTGAAGAATTTGGTAACGCAGTAACTGACGGATGGAAGGTTCTTGAGTTTGCAAGAGGAGGTTCGAGACCATTCCATTGATGTAAATAGAGACATGTATATAATGTTTATTGAGTGTGGAGATAAGTAGAAGTAAAGTAGAAGCATTGAAAATTAGTGCAGAGAGATATTTTTTGTTCCATGGCAGTGACTCAGTGAAACAGATGTTCACTGAAATAATCTTCATTAGAAGCTTAAATGTTTCCATAAGTACAAATCTGAAGTTATTTAACCAGTAAACACAGTGAACTGCAGAATATATAATGCACTTCTTAATACCATAGCCAATAATAATTGCACAATGGCTTTATGAAGACTTGCATTGAAAAATTGAAGCTAGAACTGATAGCGAAAATTGATAGTGAAAAATTGATAGTGAAAAACTGATAGTGAAAAATTGATAGTGAAAAACTGATAGTGAAAAATTATACCAGCGTCGTATTAAGCTACAATTTCGCTTGAAAACTAATATACCTACAACAATATAGACAAAGCACAAGATTCTTCAACATAACTGCCTACTCCAGTACACTAATACAATAGCTTCAATAGTTTACCAAAATACGTGCTGATTCTTTACAAATAGTGCAAACCTCAAGTTTCTCTCAACACTTGTAACTCCCCCAAAATCTTACCAAATTTGCTTGTTCTTTCACTAAACATCTCAGAAACTAGTACCCGTCAAAGCTGAACATTCAAACGTATATATTTTCCAACATACAATATTTGTCCAACTGTTCACTATAAGCGTACCACCGTCGCGAAAAAAAAAACAGATCATGAGCGACGCCTATGCAACTAAGGATGAACAACAGCGTGTGTTCAACAGACTCAAACAACAGCCTGAAAACAATGTCTGCTTCGACTGTGCCAACAGAAACCCTACGTGGACATCGATTCCTTTCGGAGTTTTGCTTTGCTTAGAATGCTCAGCCGTCCACCGGAACTTAGGTGTTCACATCACCTTTGTTAAGTCCTCCAATTTAGACCAGTGGCAAAGAATTCAGCTCAGAAACTTCAAGTTCGGTGGCAATCATGCTGCAAAGGAGTACTTCAGAAAGAACGGTGGTTCCCAGTACCTTGGTGACTCTGTTGATGCCAGTGCCAAATACAATTCAAATGTGGCTAAGAAATACAAGGAAAAGTTGAAGAAAAGAGCAGCTGAAGATGCAATCAAGCATCCAGAGGAGGTAATATTGGATGATGCTACCGAAGAGTTGGGTGAAAGCTCAGGCACGGAGTCTGATTTTTTCAGCAATTGGACTAAACCCATTGCCAACACACCCTCACCTTTGGGTTCTGCAAATGCTTCCACTGACGACTTAAGTGCTAACGGAAGCAAAACAAGCTTGAATGGAGCCAAGAAGGTTCCTACCAGATCTAGAATCAGCAGATTGAACCAATCTACTGCTGCCAAAAAGAACATTTTGACCTCTAAGGCTCCTAGAGTTAAAGCTAAGAAGATTGAAAAAGAGGAAATCGATTTTGATGAAATCGAGAAGCAGGCCAAAGCAGAAGAACAAGAAGCTAAGAAATTAGGATACAAACCGGAGGTACAAGCACCAAAGCCAACTTCAAAGCCAATTGAAAGAGAGTCCAGTTCTTTGAGTTTGGGATCCAATAAAGAAAAAGAGAAGCTTGCTGCACCTATTAAGGAAACTACACAAAAGTTTCAAAGATTGGGTTTTGGAATGGTTGATGGAGCTAATGAAACTAGTGCTGGCAACAAAAAGCAGTACAAGGAAGTCAAGTACACCGGAGAAGTAAGCAACAAATTTGGAACACAAAAGGGAATTTCTTCAGATGAGTTCTTCGGACGTGGTCCTAGATTTGACGAGCTGGCCAAGTTGGAGGCCAGGGAGAAGTTGCAATCTTTTGAGGGTGCACAATCGATTAGTTCTTCTTCATACTTTGGTGAAGACGAACAAAGACGCGAGAGATCTGTGAGTGGAGGGCTTTCTGGATTAGAGGGTAGTGCCAGAGATTTTGCCTCAAAGTTTAGTGGGAATGCCAATCAAGATTTGGAAGTATTGAAGGATGCATTGGAGGATGGGGCTAATAAGACCGTCAACTTTTTGAGAGACTTTTTGAGATAGTCTTGTGGTTTGTGTAGTTATATTTCAGTTGAATTCTGAGTAAAACGATTGTTGGTGTTAGTTCACATGGAAAGCAGTCACAATATGACCAAGCTTATTCTTTTAATGGCTTATATAGTCGAATATACTGATACTGAGAAGTAGGTTGTAACCATTTGTGTGAAATAACCCACGTCGCCACGTCTCGATGGTTTTCGTAGAAAGTAAAATTATTCATCAGTGGTTTAAACAGCCTCTACTTGACAATAGAAGACATTCTTTTAAAACTAGTTGAGGAAAATGTGTCTTTGGTGGTTGAATGTAGAGGAACCCAACTTTCTATAAACAGGAACTCCCAAATGAGCAAAACAGAACTCACCAAATATCACTCCACCCAACTTTTCTTCCATTTGCCAATACAGTGTCCCAGTGCTTCTACAAGATCGACTGGCATAGCACCACAGTAAAATGAAGTCTTGGAACATGTGGAGAGGAGGAGAACTTCATATTTCCCATCAATCAACTTAGTGGAACTACCTTTGGTTCGATAAGCTTAATTACACGTAATTATAGCTTGTAAATGGGCACCACTGATAGCTTTCACTAATTACACCAATGATTGTTTGTGCAACCAATTTTTCCACTTGTATTTCATGCACTAATTGTGTTTTATCCAACTAAACGCTATCTCCGCATTGAACAGAAACGAACACGTAGAGACCACTCGTAACCGCATCCTGTTCAGGGGTTATCAACCTTTTGCGGAGCCCAAAGAACTTTTCCTTGAAATGGGGGAATTATAACCGTAATGTAGATCCGGCTTAAAACATTGACGTATTCTTCCGAAAATTCACATTTGGTGGGGTTAAGATACCCACTCGTAACCAGTTAATCTACGATAGTCGATAAGACTCAAAAAATGACGGGGAGCGATCCAAATTGTACTCCACTGACCAGTTCAAGAGAAGTAAGCTATAGTCCAAGAAGCCACAGTTCACAAAGGGATTCATCTACAAAGATGACTGTTGGTTTATTGTCAAATGTTGCTTTCCCAAGTTAGAAAAAGACTATTAGAGCATGCAGGAATGATGTAATAATACAGAGTCTCGATTGCTTAGGTTTAGAAAGAGGGGGGTATCTTTTGCCGTTTTTGCAGGTTAGCCCTAAAATGGAGTCTGGTGATATCCTGGTAAGAAGGGCTAGAGCCACTCCTACTGAGTGTCTACAATTGAATAGTTGAGATCTTACAGTACATCCACGTATTTACTGAATATAAACAAGTCTATACTCTTGTTGTCTCATAATGTAGAGAAAAGTTACGGAGCAACATTCTTGCCTTTCGAGTTAAATTCTTGGTGACAAGAATTCACTTTTCTTGTCATATGTACCCCAGACATGTAGTACTATTTAAACAGGCAATTGTTTGGAATTGGGCTAGTTACAAGTTTTTATGATACTGTATGAATTATAGTATTTTTGACTAAAAATTGCTAAATTATTGACAACTTCTAGTATTTTATCTACAACAAACTAAGCAAGCTTTCAAAGTACCCAAAGCAATAAATAATATGGCAAAACTGGATAACGAAGGTCTTTTCCATTCCTCATTAGACTCCAAGCCTAATGATCTCGAATCTATCCACTCCAGACTTGCACAACCTGGTCAAGGAGAAAGGGGTAATATTCTTTCCCAATACAGTGAAAAACAAGTGATGCAAATGGGGAGGAACTACGCTTCTAAACACGATTTAGACGTGGATTTGTTTGCCAGAGCAGCTGCTTTAGCTCGTACACCGATGGAATTCAACTCAATGCCATTTATTACGGAAGAAGAAAAAATCGGACTTAACAAAGAAGCTACTAAGAAATGGCATGTGCCTTGGAAATTGGTGCAGGTCATAGCATTAGGTTCTATGGCCGCTGCCGTTCAGGGAATGGATCAGTCTGTAATTAATGGTGCTACCTTGTACTATCCTCGTGAACTTGGGGTGACAGAAATGAACAATTATGACTTAGTCGAAGGATTAATCAATGGATCTCCATACTTGGCTGCAAGTTGTATTGCATGCTGGACTTCTGATTTCTGGAACAGAAAACTTGGGAGAAAATGGGTCATTTTCTGGACCTGTTTGATATCAGGAGTTACTTGTGTTTGGCAGGGTTTTGTGAACAACTGGTGGCATTTGTTCATCGCTAGATTTGTTATGGGTTTTGGGGTAGGAATTAAGTCTGCGACCGTTCCTCCTTACGCTGCTGAGTGTACACCCAGACAGATCAGAGGAGCTTTGGTGATGTTGTGGCAGTTTTTCACTGCTGTTGGTATTATGTTTGGTTATATTGCTTCTTTGGCTTTTTACACTGTTCCAGCCCGTGGAATTCCCTATGGATTGAATTGGAGATTAATGTTGGGTTCAGCCGGTATTCCAGCGTTTATAGTTTTGTTTCAAGTTCCTTATGTTCCAGAATCGCCTAGATGGTTGATGGGAAAAGGTCGCCATACAGACGCTTTCAACTCGTTGGTGGTTCTCCGTAATGATAAAATCGCTGCTGCAAGAGACTGTTTCTATCAATACGTTCTTTTACAAGAAGAAAGTAGTTATGTTGGTGTTCCAACATGGAAGAGAATGGTTGAAATGTTTACCATCAGAAGAAACAGAAACGGAGCCTTGGGTGCTTGGGTGGTTATGTTTATGCAACAGTTTTGTGGAATCAATGTGATTGCGTATTATTCCAGTTCCATCTTTGTTGAGTCAGGTTTAGGTAATAGGGAAGCGTTGTTAGCTTCTTGGGGATTTGGTATGGTGAATTTTTTGTTTGCAATTCCAGCCTTTTACACCATCGATACCTTTGGAAGAAGAAATTTGTTATTGGTTACTTTCCCCTTGATGTGTATCTTCTTATTAGTTACTATGAGCGGATTCTGGATTGACTTGGAAACCAATCCAAGCGGAAGAACAGGTGTGGTAGCGACTGGAATTTTTATATACGCTGCTATTTACTCGTCTGGTGAAGGTCCAGTACCGTTTACTTATTCTGCTGAGGCATTCCCACTTTATATCAGAGATTTGGGAATGGGGTTCGCTACGGCTACATGTTGGTTTTTCAACTTTATCTTAGCTTTCACATGGCCAAGGTTAAGAAACGCTTTCACGGTGCAGGGAGCATTTGGATTCTACGCAGCTTGGAACATTGTGGGTTTCTTCTTAGTGTTATTATTGTTACCAGAAACCAAAGGATTAACTTTAGAAGAATTGGATGAAGTATTCAGTGTGTCTTTAGTTGAACACGCAAACTACAGAATCAGAGAATTCAACAATAAGGTTATACAGAGAGGTGTTTTGAGAAGAAAGGTAGCTCCTATCGAACCATTATACGAGCACCAGAAGAGAATGGCAGTAACCAACCCCGAATGGAATGATAAAACCGAGGTTTCTCATATTGATTAGCTTTATAACCATCTGTATACGAATGAATATTGAAATTGAATTTTTACATGAAATGAAATTTTACATGAAATTTGCAGCCAAAATCGATCACGTGACCGATACCTAAAAACCAAGCCTAGAAACCCAGCATACAGACCCAGCAATGCTTCTAGTTGTGTAACACATTAAGCAATTTACAACAGTCGTTGCACTCACGGTTTATTGTAAGCAGCAACTATGAACAGAGGAATCCACTTTTGACAGGTCTTGGCATAAAAACCTGTCAAAAGTTGACGTAACCTGCAAAACACATTTAAGGAATAATAACAGTTTGTTTTGTACGTGACTCTTGTTTTCCAGAACCGGCTAATCCCAAAGTTAAGAATTGAGTAGGCTGGCATAGTACAAGAATGAACAATGGCAACATTAGTAGCTGAAGTCACCAAATAGGAAGGAATAAGACCCAACACCGGTAAGATCAACGGAAGAATAACAGGAAGCTGCACATCTTACGAGATCGTATACCCCGACCGAATACCTTATCAGTACTTACCGACTTTGATCACAAGTTTCCCCATAAAATTAATCCTGGAAAATATAAATAGTGACTATTTTCGTTAAAGTTTATTAACAATCACAACAATTATAACAATCATTTGCTTTAGGCAACTGCAAGCTTAGTACTCGTAACAGTGTTATAATTGAATATATTCAAGTCAATTGTTGAACAAGATGGTTGCAGAGAGAACTCACGAAAACGGCCTCCTTGAAAACCTGTCTTCTTCACACCAAGATAAAGAAGGAAGCCTTAATGACAAAGACAGCATTAATTCCAAGGGAGCTGAGGCTGGAAACGGCGAAAAAGGGAATATTCTTTCCCAATACAGCGAAAAGCAAGTAATGCAAATGGGAAGAAACTACGCTTCCAAACATGGTTTAGACGTGGAATTGTTTGCTCGAGCAGCTGCTTTGGCTCGTTCCCCCAATGATTTCAACTCAATGCCATTTATTACTGAAGAAGAAAAAATCGGGCTTAACAGCGAAGCCACCAAAAGATGGCATGTTCCTTCCAAACTTATCCAGGTCATAGCATTAGGTTCTATGGCCGCTGCAGTGCAGGGAATGGATGAATCTGTGGTTAATGGTGCCACTTTGTATTATCCTAAAGCACTTCATGTAACAGAAATGAAGAATGCTGATTTGATAGAAGGTCTTATCAATGGTTCGCCATACTTGTGTGCTTCGGTAATTGCTTGTTGGTTGAGTGACAGCTTCAACCGTGCAGTTGGAAGAAAGTGGGTCATTTTCTGGACGTGTTTTATTTCTGCCATCACATGTATTTGGCAAGGTTTCGTAAATACCTGGTGGCATTTGTTAATTGCCAGATTCTTCCTTGGATTTGGAATTGGTATCAAGTCTGCTACCGTTCCCGCATATGCTGCTGAATGTTCACCCAGACACATTAGAGGAGCGTTGGTGATGATGTGGCAATTCTTCACTGCTGTTGGTATTATGTTTGGCTACGTTGCTTCTTTGGCTTTTTTCACGGTTCCTGACAGAGGAATCGGGGGAGGATTGAACTGGAGATTAATGTTGGGTTCTGCTTGTATTCCTGCCATCATCGTGTTGTTTCAAATTCCTTTTGTTCCGGAATCGCCTAGATGGTTAATGGGTAAAGGTCGTCACATTGATGCCTTCAATTCGTTGTGCCAATTGCGTCACGAAGAATTAGCGGCTGCCAGAGATTGCTTCTATCAATACGTTCTTTTAAGTGAAGAACATTCATATATTGGTATTCCAACATGGAAGAGAATGGTAGAAATGTTTACCATCAGAAGAAACAGAAACGGTGCCTTGGGTGCTTGGGTGGTTATGTTTATGCAACAGTTCTGTGGAATCAATGTGATTGCGTATTATTCCAGTTCCATCTTTGTTGAGTCCGGTTTAGGTAATAGGGAAGCGTTGTTAGCTTCTTGGGGATTTGGTATGGTGAATTTTTTGTTTGCAATTCCAGCCTTTTACACCATCGATACCTTTGGAAGAAGAAATTTGTTATTGGTTACTTTCCCCTTGATGTGTATCTTCTTATTAGTTACTATGAGTGGATTCTGGATTAATATGGAAACCAATCCAAACGGTAGAGTGGGTCTCATTGCTACTGGAATCTACATTTATTCTGCTATTTACTCGTCTGGTGAAGGTCCAGTTCCGTTTACTTATTCTGCTGAGGCTTTCCCACTTTACATCAGAGATTTGGGAATGGGGTTCGCTACTGCCACATGTTGGTTTTTCAACTTTATCTTAGCTTTCACATGGCCAAGGTTAAGAAACGCTTTCACGGCGCAGGGAGCATTTGGATTCTACGCAGCTTGGAACATTGTGGGTTTCTTCTTGGTGTTGCTATTCTTACCAGAAACTAAGGGATTAACTTTGGAAGAGTT
This sequence comes from Yamadazyma tallmaniae, assembly GCA_030569655.1. NCBI lineage: Eukaryota > Fungi > Ascomycota > Pichiomycetes > Serinales > Debaryomycetaceae > Yamadazyma > Yamadazyma tallmaniae. The sequence goes on along the minus strand of JAJMLL010000004.1, from coordinate 214,457 downwards.
GGATGAAGTATTTGGAGTATCTTTGAGAAAACACGCTCGTTATAGAGTAAGAGAGTTCAATAATAACGTCATCCAGAAGGGAATCTTGAGGAGAAATGTGCCACCACTTGAACCTTTGTATGCCCACGAGAGAATGGCAGTGACAAACGCAGAGTGGAATGAGAAGACTGAAGTCTCTCATATCGAGTAGTGTCTTAGTGTATAGTTGTTTAATATGTAAGTTTATGACTGTATGGACTGTTTATTGAGAATATACTGTGAGTTTATGTTTTTAGTGTGTTTTTTTATTATCAAAATAGTGTAGATTACATAATGTTTTGACTTATCGATTAACAATATTACATAAGGTTTTGACTTAGAGATTAGCAATATTACGGAAGTTTTCAACATAGTGATAATCGGAATATTACATAAGTCAAAGGGGAATTATCAGTTATGACATGGTGACTGTTAAATATTAGTCAACGACACTATGATACTTTGGTAAAGTTTTGAAGTATTTTGAATAATCCGGTCTTGAGTGATTCAGTGTTTTCTAGTCTTGAAAACTCAGTTCCAATTCTACTACCAAGGTGATTTTCAAAATAAGTTATAGTGCATACTCTCTTCTGAGACAGTCACAATCATACCACAGATTTTCCTTATACACAAGCCTCTTACAATAGGCCTCTTACAATAGGCCTCTTACAATAGGCCTCTTACAACAGGCATTTTACAACAATCCGGAAACCCAAACCTAATCTATGGCCACAAAATCTTATTCTCCCCAGGCTGACCGCAAACTAAACCAAATCACATCATTCTGATGACTAAGCTCTTAGTCAGGATGCCCATTAGCAATCATGACGTTATTATGTTCCAAGTTTAATTTCTGGCTGAATACACTCTTGAATTTCTCGTAACAACAACCTAAGTGCTCTCCATCGAAGCAACAACACACACAGCCACCAGTACCGGTGTTAATAAACTCCCAACACCACATTACTACTTGACGTGTGTTTATTCCTGTTATCGTGAATGTCACACGACAACGGGCACGACATTACGTATCTGCCCGAATTTTTGGTAATGACAATAGCTATCATGTATTTCAGCACATTGCTCTGGCTAGCAACAGCACCACCCCACACCAAGCAAACTATGACCCCTAACAATAGCAACCGTAGACGAAAATTCACTCGAAACCTCATCGGAACCGTCCGCAGGAACGGTATCAACGATTACGTAATAGAAGCAATTTTGAGATCAAAACAGGATTCGTTAAAAACCCACCGATAAAACTTTTTACATTCCCGAATGAGCTTGAAAGCAGTAAACGTAGCATATTTAGCATATCTTAACAAATACCCATTACTTACCAAAGCTATTACAGCAGGGGCACTTAATGGGTTGAACGAACTCATTGCATCGGTGGTATCGAAGGACTACAAGAGTTTTCAGGGATGGAACAATAAGGTGTTGAAGATGATAATATATGGAAGTCTTATTCTTACCCCGTTATCACACAATTTGTATGGGACCTTGAATACAGTGTTTAACAAAGTAGGTGGAAAGCAGTTATCGTTGACTTTGAAGTTGATCCAGATAGCCACATCCATGGTTACCATCACACCTATCATATCGTCAGTTTTTACTGCCTGGTTAGCCTTAATTAACGGTTACAAGCCCAGCACCAGGAAATATTCATGTTTGAAGCAAAGAATCGCATCGGAAGTGAGCCAGATCAAAAAGGTAGTTAGCGATGGGTTGATGAACAATTTTGGACGGAACGTCAGAACATCTATGATTACCAACTGTGGATGTTTGTTGATTGCCCAGAACTTTTTGCATCCTGAACTCTGGGTGGTTTTCTTCAACTTTGTGTTTTTTGTGTTGGGCACATATCAGAACGTAAACCAGAAGATCAAGATGAAGAGAGCAAAGGAAGCAAAAATGATGGAGAAGGCTGAGTAAATAGCGTATTGATTGCGTTGTTAGAATATATGTAGAAGTAGCAATTCCCGTAGACAAGCTGTTTGTTGATATCAGGCATCTTGCCTAGAAACATCCTAAATCATCGGAGATGAGAAGGTAGAAACAATAACCCCACCCCCACACTATTTAAAAATTACCATAGCAAACCAATTAGCCGACGAATGTCTACAACCGTTGTATAAAGTCGAACCTACCGTCTTCAAACCAATTCCAACCATTTCCTCATCAAATCCACCCAATCCACATGTTCCAAGACGCCGTTCTCAACACTTCTCATACAAATATTGACAAAATATATTCTTCGCAATGTTCTCCACATTAATTGTCAGGAAACAATTCGTCCGTACTATGATTACATCGCACGCAGTCATGATTAAAGAGCATGGCCAGCCCAAGGACGTGCTCTTTACCCACAAGTACCAAATTGACGACGATAATGTTGCCGCAGACTCTGTTGTAGTAAAGGTATTGAGTTCTCCAGTTAATCCTAGTGATATCAACCAGATCGAAGGTGTGTATCCTAGCCAGCCCCCCAAGACCACTGATCTTGGAACCGACTTCCCAACGTTTGTATGTGGTAACGAAGGGTTGTTTGAGGTTTTGAAGGTGGGTTCCAATGTTTCTCATTTGAAGACAGGTGATTGGGCCGTTCCTTTGAAGGTCAATATGGGAACTTGGAGAACCTACGGGGAGTTTCCAGGGGAAAAGTTGTTCAAGGTCCCTAGTCCAACACAAGCAGAGGCCGAAGGAAAGAAGCCATTGAATTTGGTCCAAGCATCTACCTTATTGGTCAACCCATTGAGTGCATATTTGATGTTGACCCACTTTTTACTGCTTAAGCAAGGCGATTGGTTTATCCAAAATGGTGGTAACTCTGCTGTTGGTAAGTATGCTTCACAAATCGGTAAGATTTTGGGGATCAAGTCTATCAGTGTTATCAGAGACAGACCTGACTTGGATGCGGTCAAGAAAGAATTGATGGAAAAATGTGGTGCTACCAAGGTTGTCACCGAAGAAGAAAATAATAGCAGAGAGTTCAGTGCTGAAATGAAAAACTGGATCAAAGAATCTGGTGGTTCTTTGAAGTTGGGTTTAAATTGTGTTGGTGGTAAGAGCTCCACTGGTGTGGCCAGAAAGTTACAAAATGATGGATTGATGTTGACATACGGAGGAATGTCATACCAGCCGGTCATTTTGCCAACATCTATCCATTTGTTTAAGAATATAACCTCTGCAGGTTTCTGGAGTACAGCCATTGTTGAAAAGGATGGTTCTTTGAAGCAAAAGGTCTTGGATCAATTGGTTCAATGGTACCAGGAGGGCTTATTGACCGAGGCTCCTGCTAACTGTAACAAGTATGAAACCGGCGACTTGAGTGAATTGTTTGTCAAAGCAATTGAACAGGCCAAGGGTGGTAAGCAGTTGGTGACCTATTAAGTAGTTTATTTACATTCCAGCTTATGGTTTCTGGTCTTGCATGCCCGGAAGTGATATTTGTGACTGTAGACTAGAAAGCTTGTTTGGATTAGTTGTAGAACCAAATATTTTGCAGGAGACTGGGTATTTGGCAGGGTTTTGGAGTCCTTTTCTGGGTATTGGGTTCGGGACTTTTTCTGGGTATCGGGTACTCATGTGACGTTTTCTAAGCAATTGGAATCAATTTGATAATTCAACATTGAAGTGAAACCCCTCAAATACCTGTCAAGGCACGAACCATAGAACATACAAATATAAGTTTCCAAAAGAGGAGTTATGCAACCGTATTTGCAGCCGCACGAAAAACCAAGACATCTAAACCGTAGCTATCCTGGTACTCTATCCATAACACTGCAGGAGTATTTTCGAATAGCAATATATAACTGATGTTTGAAACTAAGACATGGTTTAAGATATCAAGTTGTCTCAGGAATGAAAGTGTTTCAGTTCACTTGTTTCAGTTCACTTGTCTCAGATAAATGTCTCAAATGAAACAGTAGAGCCATGATTGCAACTTGAGTCAACCAAATGTATAATATCCCATATAATCCGGTAACTAATGAGACCTGGTAGAAATAACCCCATCGTCGTAAATTGTGTCAAATAAATGTCTTGTATTGTGTCAAAATGTCTCAGATCGGTTCAAAATGTCTCAAATCGGTTCAAACGAAACATTCATGATGTAAGTAATCAGCCAACCAAACCAAGGCATAAAACTGCCAGTGGTGCCGTAACTAGTTATAGCCCCAAAATACAACGCTTAACTCACAGTTTCCGTTTCTGTATTCACAATAGAGTCGTGCCCCACCATTAGCGGAATTTGCAACCAATCAGAACCCTCATCGCAGTCTATCGCAGCAGTTTCCTTACAAGAACACCTACTAGTTTGTCACAAGAAACTAAACCGGACTATCGTTTTACACGTGGACCGCACACACAACCGGTAGACCTTTTGGAGTAACTAGTTTCCAGGTCCTAGTTTGCAGGAGCCCGGATGTTCTCTTGCATATTCGCATATGCCCGAGCGAGAGTCAAGATAAGCCTATGCATGTAATAACTGTCCTGATCTGAGCCCACAAGTCACTTTAGATGATACACACACTCCCAATCAATACATAACTGCTGAACAAGTACCTCATTTATGTATGATCCACTAAAATTACTATCACCATCCCCCACTGCCATCTCTCCCCCACCGTTGGAACTGCCCCTCCGCGTTCTTATCTGACTCTCGCGGATGTGGTATTTAAACACCGCATATTCACCGTATTTCATCAATGTCTCGTTCTATTTGCTCCACCAACGTCTTGCTCAACGATGAGCTTGTTCCAGCAACCATAATCTTCTCGTTGGAGTCTGGTAAAGTCATACACATTCATCCTGCTATCTTATCAGCTGAGGATGAGATACTAACCATCTACAACGTTACTAGCCACAGGGACATGAGTCCTATGGTGATCATGCCAGGTTTAGTGGATGCCCATGTTCACTTGAACGAGCCTGGCAGAACTGAATGGGAAGGGTTTGCCACGGGTACTCAGGCGGCAGCCGCAGGTGGTGTCACCACTGTTATCGATATGCCATTAAATGCCATCCCTCCTACGACCACCGTGGAGAATTTCAACCTTAAGATAGATGCTGCTAAGGGCCAGACCTGGGTCGATGTAGGTTTTTGGGGTGGTTTGATCCCGCTGAACATCCAGCACTTGAAGCTGTTGATAAATATGGGGGTTAGAGGTTTCAAGTCGTTTTTGATCGAAAGTGGTGTGGAAGAGTTTCCTGCCATCGAACCTCAGCACATTCTTGCTGCCATGAAAGAGGTCGAAGGGTTGTCTACTTTATTGATGTTCCATGCTGAAATGCAACCTAATGTCACCAACGGGCCTATTTTGATGGTAGACGAAAGTGCCAACAGTCCTAAGTTGATTCCTAACAAAAACCGTTCTCCTAGATTTTTTATTGACGATGGTGAAGAAAGGGAAAAGAACATCGATGATGTTTTGGCACACACTCTGCAAGACTCAGTGGAGGTTTTGACCCATGACATCGACGACTTTGATCTCGGGATGTCTGCTTCTTTCATCCACAGAGCTCCTAAACCGGTAGTGAAATTGTTGGCTTCCAACAGACACCAGCACGATGAGCACGAAAACTGCAAACTTCCACATAATCATGCTGGATCAATCGATCATTCTATATTGAGTGATGAGCAAGCAAAGGCTTTGGCTAAATCTCCATACTTATCCGGTTCTGAGCCTAAGTACGGTAAATTTGCCAGAATGGCTCACCACCACGCACACCAGCCTGGAGATGTAGAAACTCCTTTGATTTTGGCTCAACAGGAGAACAAGTTATTGGAGGATATTGATCCAACTTCGTATGCCACGTTCTTAGCTTCCAGACCTGATAACTTTGAGACCACAGCCATTGCCGAGATCATCAACTGCTCCACCTTATTACCTACTGTCAAGCTTCATATTGTTCATTTGGCTACCCACGAGGCAATTCCTTTGATCAGAGCTGCCAAATCCCAGAAATTGCCCATTACCGCTGAGACCTGTTTCCATTATTTGTCACTTTATGCTGAGAATATTCCAAACTGTGCTACCCACTTCAAATGTTGTCCTCCTATTAGAACCAACGACAACAGAAAGTTGTTGTGGAAAGCGTTGAGAAATGATATTATCACCACTGTTGTATCTGATCATTCTCCATGTACACCAGAGTTGAAGGGTTTGGAAAGAGGCGATTTCTTTGAAGCCTGGGGTGGTATTTCTTCGGTGGGTTTTGGATTACCTATTTTATATACTGAAGGTCTCAAGTTATCACCACCAGTTACGTTTCAGGAAATCTCGAAGTGGTGTTCTTGGAATACAGCTAAACAGGTCGGGTTGAGTCACGTCAAGGGTAAAATTGCATTAGGATATGACGCTGATTTCTTGGTTTTTGATCCTTCTGCTGTGTACACGGTTGAAAACAACAAGACTTTCTTCAAGAATAAGTTGACTGCTTACAACGGTTTGGAATTCACAGGTAGGGTTGTTGAAACTATAGTGAGAGGTAATTCTGTGTTTGCATGTGGTAAAGGACACTCAGATATACCAATGGGAAGGTTGATCCTTGATCCAAGATTTGATTAGATCTTTGGGAACCAGAGATGATTAGAGGAAACTGTGAAAAAGTCCACTTCATGGTGAACTAGTCGGAAGTGGACTTTATGAAGAATGAACATAATGTAGAGCATAATATATAAACATGCATACTCTCTTGTTAAAACATATATTCATATCACTATTTCCCACAACCTTCACTATTTCCAAATCACAACCTTCACTATTTCCAAATCACAACCTAAAATCAAACAACAATCCTAAAATTTGGTTTCTGGAGTCTCAGACTGAATCCAAGACTTCAAAAATGACAAGTCCATCCAAGCAAAGCCTGAAACAGCATCTTCCAACAGTTTCAAGGAATCGATTGGGTTTTCTTGCTTCAAGGGTGCTTCGGTATCGTGGTGGTTGTCGTGGTGGTTGTCGTGATGAGATTTACCACCCTCTTTTGGGTGGTGCTTATATTTACCGTGCTCCTTTGGCAGACCGTGCTCAGATTTACCGTGCTCCTTTGGCAGACCGTGCTCAGATTTACCTTGCTCCTTGAACTTACGGTAATGAGGCTTACCCCAGTGCTTTGACTTACCGTGAGCACCTTGCTGTGCAGCTGCACCAGGACATGGATGTTTGTTATGATTTTCTTCCATTGCGTGTTTGGCTTTAATACTCAAATTGGTGGCTGTGTTCCTGACACATTCACTGTTGGCAGCAATAAGTCCACCCACAATAAGAATCAATGCCAATAACTTGACAATACCTACAAGTTTGCATCTTTTTCTTTGTTTAGAGTTGTCTTCTACAACCTCAACTACTTCCACAGCTTGTTTTTCCAAGTCCTTTTCGTTTAACTCTGCCATTTGTGAAATCTGATGATGCGAAAACGGGGATTATATATGAGGGAGCAAGGCTTATACGACATTTGGAATGACATTTGGAATGGAGTTTCGTTCAACAGGAGTCAACAACACTTTGTTTCATCAATATTTTTGTGAAGTATATTTTTCATCTACAATATTTAATGTGATCTTGTTTTCACCTTTATTAACACTCTGACCTTGCTAGCTTTACCTTAGTGCTGGATGAAACACTTAATTCATTGTTCATAGGTTTTGTGATACAATCCCAACGCCTTGATAGTAAACAAAAACTTATAGGAAGGATATTCGATGGCACAGCTGTGGTTAAAAACACCCTCTATTTGTTCGTTCTTCCATTCCCCAGTCCTAAGCTGTCTGCTTCTAATAAGGGCTATGCCTCGTTTAATAGGTTCCTGATCGGGGTACTTGGCCAATAGCAAGCCTATCACAGCCCATGCAGTTTGAACTACGTGGGAATCTTCTCCAATAGGAACATAGCTGTGTGTTTCACAACTCTTCATGGATTCAGACCATCCTCCGTCTGCCTGTTGCTTTGCAATAAGAAAATCACATCCTTTCTTCACACTAGCATCGATTTCGTACGTCAATCCAACAGAGTTGAATGCCTCGAGTGCAAACATGGTAGCGTATGTGTAGCAGATACCCCAACTTCCGTACCAAGACCCATCGATTAACTGTGACTTTCTGATATACTGGAGGGCATCTTCAATTGCAAATTGGATTGGAACCTGCTTATATTCTGGATGATACTTGGTGAAGTAGGTTAAGCCGAGTACGGAACTATCAGTACACTCCACATATGGATATTCTACCATGATATTATTGAACACCTCTGCAGGGTTTAATGCTTCTAATATTTGTGATCCTCTGATTTTCTCGTACGTAGCAAACGATCCGAACTCGTAGCTTCCTCTATTTTGCAATGACAAAAGAACGTCTACTGCCTTATAGAGCCTCTCTTTGGGTATCATATCTTTGACATCGGTGAAATCCTTATGGTTTTGTACCATTATGATAGCCTTAATACTTTCAGCAGTACAATCACTCACAGTATAGCCTTGATCTTTGGTACTGAACCCCCAAGACCCGTCTCTTTTGTCTCTGAATATTCCATCCACTGCATCATCAGTAAACTGACTTCTTACCAAAAACTTGTATGCTTTTTTTATGATATCCTGGTACTTTGGCAAGTCTGCTAGTCCGGCTGTGAATAAATACTGAACCATGAATGCTGCATCCCACGTTTGGGTACCATTGGTTCCCATGACAGTCATTCCTTGAGGACCATGAAACAACACCTCATCTTTTCTAGCACTGATTCTTTTGTAATTAGCCGAATCTGGCCCTTCGTGATGGTAAACAACTACCATGTTAAGTGCATAACTAACAGGTGCAATGGATAAAAACTTTGTGGCTTCTAGCTCTTTCAAAATTAAATCGTACACACGGTTGGTGACGATTTTTCGAATCCACTGTGGTCTGTATTTTTCATAAATGTTCAAGATGCTATTGGCAAAGTTCAAAACCTTAGAATGTGGATAGTACAAATCAACTCCACACACAGAGTCTCTGTACTTGCTAAAGTCTATGTTTTCATAAGGGAGTTGCTTGGGCAAATAAATTTCGCTACGGATGGCTTCAAGTAACGGATCCAAGTTACATTTCAACTTGTTCATGATAATGTAACCAAAAGGAGCATATATAGCACGCACATGCACCCACCATCTTCCTGGATGCACAGGAACAGAATAGGGTAACATCCACAATTCACCTGGCGCAGGATTAACCCCAGAATATTCGTACAAGTTCAATACCGACAACCATACTTTCCCCCAGTGTGGGTTCAATGCAGCACCTCCCAACATATGCAACGTTTTGCGTGCTTTCACACACACAGGATGCTCAGCATCCAATCCCAACAACCTCAAAATCACATAGTTCATGGATGTTCCAAAGCATGTGGATTTGTCTACCGAATGCAATCCCCAACCCCCGTCCACCGGATGTGACGAATTAACAACATATCTGATCATTTCTTGTTTAAATGGCTCAGGAATAGCGGTTTTGGTGAAGTAACACCCAGCTACATACCCAATAGTCATAAACATAGGGCCCTTGTATTGACATGGTAACAGTCCACAGTCGTCAACCAATAAGCTTAAGAAATCAGCTCCTTTGCAAGCAGCACCGAAAGCATCTTTGATTTCCTCTTCTTGAGGTGCTGGAAACTCTGGTTGGTGTAAAAGATACTGTGCAAATGTCGATTGTGGGTCGTTTAATTTTTCAGCTTCAGTAATATACTCCCACCATTCGCTTCCAATATCGTCAGTTCTCAATCTCCAACGAGACCCGTCTGTTTTCGGCAATCCCAATTTATCTGAATAGTACATTTGTCTGCAACTTCAACCGTACCAGGTATAGGAACTTGAACCACCACTTATACGATGGAAACCAACGACATTGGCCCGCGACATCAACGACACCAAGCACCACGCGACATCTCAACCGTCGTGCGCGCCCGAAATTACTCATCGAAAAAAACTCTTCATAAAATTGTAGAGATCTATCTTATTCCCATACATCCCACTGAACGAACCGCCAGGACTCAGTACTATGGGAAAAAGAAAATCAACCGAGTCACCGGCATCTGCGAGTGTCAGTAATGGGAACGAGTCCAACGGTAAGCACGAAAGCACTACCGATGTTCCAGACAGCAGCGGCAATTTTTCACACCTAGATGAGCTCCTGGGCTCTGAAGAAGAATCTGAGGACGAGCAACCAAAGAAACACTCGGGACCACCTACTAAGAAGCAGAAGAAGCAGCTTTCAGCCCAAGAAATCCAAGTTGCCAGAGAAACTGCCGAATTATTCAAGTCTAATATATTCAAGCTCCAGATAGATGAACTCATCAACGAAGTTAAGTTGAAAGACAACCACATCCACAAAGTCGAATCTGTGTTGCACAAGCTCCATGATCTAATCAAAGAGGTTCCAGAAATAGATGGGTTAACTTTAGAGCAAGTAGAATCCAGATTTAATTCCAAAAAAGTGGTTGTTCCATTCCCAGATCCAAAACCAGCAAAGGTGAACTATACCTTTGCATACAAAAGCCCAGACGAGGTTTCGTTGGTTGGATCTTTTGGTTTGAAAACTGGTTTTGTGCAAAGTACTGGAATGTCGGTAGATATGGTTTTGACCATGCCTAAACAGTTGTTCCAACCCAAAGACTTCTTAAATTATAGAGCTTTGTACAAAAGAGCGTTTTATTTGGCTTACTTGACTGAAAATTTGATTCCTTTGACGAAAAAGAATAACTTGCCTGTGAAAATCACCTACCAGTACTTAAATGATGATATACTTTGTCCTATGTTGAAATTGGAGAGTATAAAAACTGACAATCCCCACGATTTATGTTTCCATAAAACAAAGTTTTCTATCAATCTTATTGTGGGATTTCCGTTTGGAATTTTTGATGTGAAAAAGTTATTACCAAACAAGAACTGTATCAGAATCCAGTCTGATTTAGAAGAAATACCCCCAACTCCATTATATAATGCATCCATATTGTCACTGACTGCATACGACTACTACTTGAAGTATTTATATACTTCAAAAAAGTCTGCTGAATGCTTTAAAGAAGCTTGTAAGTTGGGAAAGATTTGGTTAAACCAGAGAGGATTCAGTTCAAGAGCTAGTCAAGGAGGTTTTGGCCACTTTGAATTCGCTATCTTAATGAGTGCTTTGTTGCATGGAGGAGGCTTGAGTGGTAACAAGATTCTTCTTCAAGGTTTTTCCTCTTACCAATTGTTTAAGGCTACTATAAAATATTTGGCTACTATGGACTTGTCATCTGGCTACTTATCGTTTTCTTCTTTGATTGGTGAAAATATTGCTTCCAAATTCAATTCCAACGAAGGATTTAATGTTCCTACTGTGTTTGATAAAAACACAAAGTTGAATATACTTTGGAAAATGACCAACTATTCTTACAGTTTATTGAGAAGATTAGCCAAAGAAACCTTGGTGTTGTTAAATGACGTGGTCAAGGATAGATTTGACCCTATTTTATTGAATAACTCGAATCTTGATCAATTGAAATTTGATATGGTTTTAAATATCTCCATACCAGATACTTTACAGGAACAATTTGGACCAGCAGAAAAGATCACTTTTTTGACATTTGAAAACTTCGTTATGAATAAATTAAATGTAATTTTGAAAAAAGCATTGGGTGACAGAATCTTTGAAATCTACATCAAACTTGACAAGGTTCAGAACTCATTTGCAATCACCAAGAGAAAGATCAATTCCCAATCAGACAATTATTTGGTAGGATTGATCTTGAACCCAGATGAAAGTGAAAAATTGGTTACCAAGGGTCCTAACAATAACGATGAAGAAGCTGGCTTGCAGTTCAGAAAGTTCTGGGGTAACAAAGCTTCGTTAAGAAGATTTAAAGATGGAACTATTCAGAACTGTGTGGTGTGGCAATCCAAAAGCTCAGAGCCAATTATCTTGTCAATTATCAAGTATAGTTTGGATAACCACTTGTTGGCTGATATTTCTTCAAACATCATCACTGAGAATGTAGCATTCAACAACTTATTGCCAATTCCGTTATTACCTTCTGGTTCCAATCAATCTATCATTTCCACAACAGCATTCACAAACTTGAAGAACTCTTTTGACTTATTGTCAAAGGTTCTTTCAAACTTGACCCTACCATTAAATATTAAATCCATTTTTGCAGCTTCTCCAAGCTTAAGATACACTTCCTTGTTGCAACCAGTGCCATTTGCAGTGTCAAACCCAGACTTCTGGAACGAGGTTGTGTTACAATTTGAAAGTTCTGCTAGATGGCCTGACGAATTGTCATCTTTGGAAAAGACAAAGACTGCATTTTTATTAAAGATTCTTGATGCTTTGAACAAGGACTCTATCTACAAAGCATTCATTACTCAAGATGACTTAATACCATTCAATAGCAATATCACGTTATTAAACATTTTGACTCCAGAAGGCTATGGATTCAAAATCAGAGTTTTAACTGAAAGAGACGAAGTGTTGTATTTAAGAGCAGTTTCTAATGCCAGTGAAAAACAAAAAGGCAGATTGCAAGACATCTACCTCAAATTTAGCCAAAAGTACATCGGTACCGTTAAGCATACTCGAACTGTTTCTACCTTAGCACACCATTACCAGTTCTATTCACCAACGGTAAGGTTGTTCAAGAAATGGTTAGATTCGCATTTATTATTGAATCAGTTCAATGAAGAATTGATCGAGTTAATTGCATTAAAGCCTTTTGTGGATCCTGCACCATATTCAATCCCACACTCTGTGGAAAATGGATTCTTGAAGATCTTGAATTTCCTTGCCAACTGGAACTGGAAAGACCAATCGTTAATTTTGGACCTTGTTAAGTTGAACGACTCATTGAACGAAATCAACAACGAGGGTAAGTTGTTAGAAGAATTTGACACAAAGACCATTTCGGACAAATTGACTATTCAAACCTACCAAGTGATTGAATCTAACTTTGATAAAATCAGAAAGTTGGATCCAAGTGGTATCAAAACACAATTATTTGTAGGTACAAAAGATGATCCATCAGGTATCTTGTGGTCTAACGAATTAACATTGCCTATTTCCAGCAGGTTAACCGCGTTATCCAGAGCAGCCATGGACTTGATCAAAACCACTGGTATCAACGAGAGTAACATTGACTTGTTGTTTGTGCCTGTTTTGAAGGATTACGACTTTGTGATGGATTTGAAAACCAACAAATTGTCTATGTCAGCAGGAGTTTTACCTAGTGCTAAAACATTTAAGAACTTGGTGACTGGGCCACAAGCATTCCCAGACGATTTGACCACCAGCTATGACTTGACGCAAGCATTCGTTGATGATTTGAACAAGAAATTTGGCCATGTGATTATATTTTCTTCTAGAAAGTTTGGCTTTTTGAACATGGATGGAACTAACGTGGTTGCTGGGCTCTTTGTTCCAAGTACGTTGTCGAAGAAGAAGTTCAAGGTTAATTTTGGAATTCACATCAAACCAATCGAAGATAATAAGGAGGAGGTGATAATTAATAAGGACTCCATTCTCAAACAGATCAATTTGCTCGGAGGCGATTTGATCCAAACGGTGGAGATTAAACAATAACTTGTATAAAAGCATCTGTAATATATTTACCATATTAGGCTGAAGCCGTGAAATCTTAAAAGTAATAGAGTATCTATGGAGTGAGGTAAGTAACAAGTATACTTGGAAGTCGATTGACTATGAAGTGGTTATAGTTTTGTGGATTCTTTTTTAATGTAGTCTCTATCTCCTAAAAGTTCATGCAAACTTTATTGAAAAGCTCTATAACCTTTCATACAAAATATTCATAGAAACTTTCATACAAACTCTCATACAAACTTTCATTCAAACTCTCATACAAATATTCATACAAATTTTCATACAAAACTTTCATACAAACTTTCATACAAACTTTCATAAAAAGCTCATACAAACTCTCATACAAAACCTCATACAAACTCTCATACAAACTTTCATACAAACTTTCATAAAAAGCTCATACAAACTCTCATACAAAACCTCATACAAACTCTCATACAAACTCTCATACAAACTTTCATTCAAACTCTCATACAAAAGCCCATACATTCATACATTCATACATTCATACATTCATACAAAACCTCATACAAAACCTCATACAAACTCTCATACAAACTTTCATTCAAACTCTCATACAAATATTCATACAAACTTTCATTCAAATACTCTTACATTCATACATTCATACAAAAGAAAAGTACAAAACCTCATACAAAATCTCAAATCTCAATCTGCCATGGAGCGTGAAATCAATTGGAACCATCACCTACGAGCTTTTGAAACTCAACAATACCCCACATCCGAGGAAACAATAGCCAACAATGCATCGACGTTGTACAAACGTAAAAAGTACTTTCTCCAGGAATTTCGTCATACATTGAAATTTTCAGGGTTCCTCTTACTTGGCCTTTTGTATCTCAAAGATGTATCCATACTTCGGTTCGTTTTGAGGGGGTTTGTGCATTATGGCATCTCAAATCCGTTTCCCCCAACCCAGATGTATACCGAGCAATCCAAAAAAGGAATAGCCAAGTGGCTTTTATTCATGGTTATGGCGCTGAATGGATTTTGTTTGGTTGTGCATTTGATATTTGGTGGTTATACGAAAACTTCTTCAAATGGCACCACTCTATACGGCGGGTTGTCAGTTCAGTTCATTGGAGAACGTGTACCGTTTGGGCGACTCGAATTGGCCGCATATGACTGGATGATATTTGGAGTGCAGCTAATCCTACACACACTAACCTGTTTTATACAAGACCTGGAGATACTAGAGGTAAGGAATACGACGCAGGAGGATTCGGATGATTTTATGGAGAAGTCCTACGATACTCAAGATGGATATAATGGCAATATAATGTTGGTTAGCATAAATTTGATGAAAAGCATCCAAACGGTTATGAAATACGAAGGTGGATTTGATATGAATACCTACAACCCAGAGTCTGGACTTAATTACCCTATTCCGGGGACGTTTTCTGGACAGTAAGATTCGGATGCTATAGTTTGAGAAAACAGTAGGTTTGGGATATGTGGAGTTTACTTTACACTCCAGAGGTTATAATTTGAAGCCACAAGCGTCAAATAGGCCAATAAACTACCAATTAAAGAAAAGTGAAGGAATAAAATCCACCCAAACTAAAACAATTAAAAAACCAAATGAAATAAGCAAAAACAAATGAAAAAAGCAAAACAAATGAAAAAAGCAAAACAAATGAAATAAATTAATGAAATAAATTAATGAAAACAGAAGGTGGCAATAACATACTATTCATGAACAACACCCAATAAATGTACTAGTCATGATCCAAGCTGCATCAACTCACTCAAAACCCAATCTTTTTGGAGTAAATTTTCACCAAACCACTACAGTAGCCCTAAAATACATCGCTAACACTCAATTCCACTAGTACCTCCCCCTACTATTGTTTCACTCTCACCCACAGGTGATTCCTATTATTAACACATCGCGAAAAAACGAAAAATTTACCTCATCTCATGTCTGACATCGTTAACATCGAATACAACAGAGTGTCCAATACCACGTCCACAGACTTCCCAGGACACTCGTCCAACGAGGACCATGCATGGGACATTGAAAAGTTTAAAAACACCTTTGAAATTAATGTTGCCAAAATAGGCGAAAGAGATGCCAACTTCGACTTGGTTCACATCGACACCTCAATCGCCAATGCCTTCAGACGTATCATGGTCTCGGAAGTTCCTTCGGTAGCCGCCGAAACCATCTACATCTTCAACAATACCTCGGTCATCCAGGATGAGGTTTTGGCACACAGAATCGGGTTGATTCCATTGAAAGTCGATCCAGATGACTTGACTTGGGTCGACACCAGCGTGGACGAAGCTGCTCGTTTCACAGACGAAAACACCGTGGTGTTATCGTTGGACGTCACATGTACTCACAATCCCAACGCCCCAGTAGACTCTACAGACCCCAAGGAGTTGTACAGAAATTCCCACATCTACGCTAAGGATTTGAAGTTTGAACCACAAGGACGTCAAGTTGACTTATTCAAGGGCAGACCTGTGGTGGCAGCAGACCCAGACATTCTTTTGGCGAAGTTGAGACCTGGCCAGGAGATTCACTTGAGAGCACACTGTGTTTTGGGAGTCGGAAGTGACCATGCTAAGTTTTCACCAGTTGCAACTGCCTCTTACAGATTGATGCCAGTGATTGATATAAAGGAGCCAATCACCGGAGAAGATGCTAAGAAGTTCCAGAGATGTTTTCCATCCGGAGTCATTGGTATCGAAGACAACAAGGCATATGTGGCCGATGCTAGAAAAGATACTGTTTCCAGAGAAGTGTTGAGACATGAGGAATTTGACGGAAAGGTTAAGTTGGGAAGAAAGAGAGACCACTTCATTTATCACATTGAAAGCACTGGAGCAATGCCACCAGATGAGATCTTTATCAAGAGTATTAGGATTCTTAAGAGCAAGGCCGAACTCTTGAGAAACTGTCCTATTGCACAGTGAGGTTTGTAAAATATAGAATGCATGTATTGTGGATAGTGGGTAGTATGCCTTTTTTGACCAGTTTTGTTTCTCTTTTTTGACCACTTTTGAAGTCTTTTTTGCATTAATGCATTCTTTATAACCACTGGATCTTTTTAGATCACATTGTTCTGTACGTAGTTATTTAGATTCGGGTTAATAACGGTGCTATGTTTGTGAGCTTCAGACTACAAGTGTTGCTGCAGTTTCAGATTTCAAGTGTTATTCAGATTCAGAGCAAATGTTATTCAGATTCAAAGTAATAAATAGATTCAGAACAATTATTCATGCCTACAAAGTAATTCAGATATACCAAATTGTATTAAGCAGATGACAAGTCCATTTAACTACAAACTTGAAATCTCTTCTACGCTGCAGAAAAGGCATCCCTCAAATAATGTGTAATTAACGAGCCAAAGTCTTCAAATACTCTATAATTAACGAGCCAAAGTCTTCAAGTACTCTACAATTAACGAGCCAAAGTCTTCAAATACTCTACAATTAACGAACCAAAGTCTTCAAATGTATGTATTCATAACTACACCAACTGCTTTCTGGCACCCTTGAAGAAAAGCTGCACCACGGTGATCTGTAATCCAGCCATTCCCACCATCAACAACACCTCAAAGATCGAAAAGTAGTAGATTCTAGACTCAGTACTCTTGACAGTGGCCTGGTTTCTGTTGTTTCTGGTCTTGTAGTACTGGATGGTTCTCATCAATCCGTCCAATTGCAGGTCAATTCTGTCTACAGTCTTTCCCATGCTTTCAACATGTGCCTTTGGCTTAGCATTTGGCAGAGCTGGCATCTTAGCCTTGAATTCCTTGGACTCGTCTTCGTTATCGGCCTTGATTTCAAAGTCAATCACCTTTTCAGCATAGGTGGACATTCCGTTGGAGAAACACAACTCGTATTCTCCAGGTATGTCTGCATGGAATACAAAGTCACCCTGTCTTTGCTTGCTGTCAGAATCAACAATCTCACCTCTTGGGTTTTTGATAGCGTAGTCCACGTCAAACGCACCACCTGATTGAACGGCAAAGTAGTAGCTGATTGGAGTTCTAGGTTTCTCGGTGAACACTCCGAAACACACGGTCTCGTGGGCACCCAAAATGAACGTAATGGCTGCAGTGGCGGCCTGGATCAACAAGATAAATGCTAGTAACTTCATTGGAGGTTTATTTCAACGCTCGCTCAGACGTGTTTTGAAAATTTTCCGGCGTGGCAGAACCAGTTAACTGGAATTTAGCTTTTATGAGAAGAGGGTGTGAAGGGTGTGGAGAACATAGAGTATGGATGTGGAGGTAAGTATGAGATTGATATAGGCTTGGAGAGAATTAGCACGGATTAGAATGAAAAAGAACGAATTAGAACGAATTAGAACGAATTAGAACGAATTAGAACGAATTAGAACGAATTAGTACGAACTTGGTACGAACTTGGTACGAACTTAGTACGAACTTGGTACGAATTAGAACGAATTAGTACGAATTTTGTAGAAACCTGGTGCGAATTAGAACGAATTAGTATGAATTAGTACGAACTTGGTACGAATTTCGTAGAAACCTGGTGCGAATTAGTACGAACTTGGTACGAATTACCACAAACTTGGTACGAATTTGGTACGAGGTCACGATTTTAGTACGATCTTAAGAATCTAGTACATTCAGTCAAGTATGAACTTAATACTTTCCAGTATGAATTCACAACGATAGAAGTACCCGTTTAGTATGCTTCCAAAATAAACTTAGGACGATTAAAGTATAATTTCGGTACGATTAAAGTATAATTTCGGTACGATTTCAGTTTCCTATCAGTACTTCAGTTTCCTTTTAGTACCACTATTACACCCCAATATTAATAGAGGATAACTGACGGGAAATTATCATTTGAACAAGTGTAGCAGAGGATTAAACTAGAAAAGTTGTAGTCAATTCAATCTGTGAAGTATTATACAACTAAAGATGAAGCAAATGCTAAATCTATCTTTAGTTCATCAAGCTAAAATAAAACAAACTATGAAACTGACTCAAAAAAGTACCCAAAATCATTCAATTAAAAGTGGATCTCCGGTAAAATGCCCAAAACACCTAAAGTTATGCAACTTCAAACAATTACCATCTTGGACTTTTCTTCAAGTACAATTGTAATCGAACATACAATTCTAGGTAACATTCGTACCGCAGCGTAAATACCATACCGCCTTGGGGTATCGACAAAGCACCATCGTGAAAACGGCTGCTTTTGGTGTCAACGCTTTAAAAACAGTGGCAATAGCTTCTAATTGTATCTTCATCACTCACTAACCTTGTTTCTTCCTCGAAAAACCCAAGAAGCTACAATTCCGTCACTTTGTACGACATTCCAATATCTACATTTTATATCTACCTATTTACACTACAAAACGTTGAAAAGACGACCGGCTTTATCAAAGCCAATTGCTCTATCCTTCTTTCTGTCTCTTCTGGACGCACCGTAACGGAATCCAACCTCACCAGCTTTAGCAGCAGTAAACTTGAACAATCCACGGTCACCTTGTTTTTCAGCTCCAACAACCACCTTTTGACCCACAGTTTTAGCCTCTTCAAGGGTAGAATCACTGGAATGGGTCAAATTAGCCAAGGTTTCGGAGGCTGGCTCCAAACCAAAGAGCTTAGCGGCATCGACAGGACCAAAAGGCTCAGACTCAGCGATGGCCACGAATCTCTGGTGCAAAGTTTTCTTTGGCACGGGAATTTCCGTCAAGTTTTCAGTCTGCACTGGTGGATTGTACAAAGGAAACATCTTGTACATCACATCAGAAAACTGCTGCAAGTCAGGAATGATTTTGTTCTGCTAGTTAGTATTTGAGATGAAAATTCCAATTAAAAGCTCAGTAGTAACTTTGTAACCATAAGATGTCTTAAAGACTAATCATTATAATCTCATCATGCTTTTTTGAAATATACATACATTTTGTTTCCAGTCCTGTTCGATTTTATAGAGTCTGATGATGGCCTCCACCCTCGTGATTTTGATTCCATATTTCTGGGCAATCTTATCGTTATTCATGTTGTTTTCTACGGCGTCGGTATATATCTTTTCCTTCAAGCTGTGTGGAATAGCCGAAGCGGTTTTGCACTGAAGGTTTTCTGGAAACGGATGCAACGCAGGATCTCTTCTGGCATTATCCATTCTTTTGAGCTGGCTTTCCTGACCATAGTTTCCCGCAACACTGTTTCCATCTGGAACTATGTAGTTGGGTGTGTGGTTTTGTGTTGGGTAGTAGTATTTGTTTCTGTAGTACTCCCCGGTGATGTTCTTAGGCCCCAACCATTGCTTGATGGCTCTTCTGAAATAAGACGAATGGTCTTTTTTGCCAGTGGCCTGTGGTACTTTCGGAGTGTATCTTTCAGGATACGCCAACTTCCTTTTCAATGTACGGACCTGCTGAAGGCTGGTGCCTACTTTTGGTGCTACACTTCGAGTGAACATTGGTGAAAATTTTTGCTCTGAAAAATTTTTAGATGCGACATTTCGCGTTTTGTTTTGCATTTGACTTATACACAATAATCAAATATCACGGTTACGCCTGGAAGAACAAGAACAAGAACAAGAGGGAAGGTGGAGATACTAGCATATAGAACAACACACACGAAGCACATAATAGGAAATAGTTATGACCAACCTTCTTGCAACGTTCCAGAAAATCAAACATCAAGTATCACCAATGGCGGTAAACGCGTTAAAGATATCCAGTGAAGATAACCCGTTCAATGATAAATCAGGAGTAGAGGGTGAAGCACGGTTTTTGAAGAATAGCAATCTTATGGTGATGAAGAGAGATGAAAGAGTTTCAATTGGTAAAGAAAATATTATAACCAAGGATAGTGTTGAAAATAGAAACAAAGAGAATATTGAAATCAGAACTAAACAGGATATCGAAACCGGAAACAAAGAAATCGCAGGCGTAAGAACCCAAGAAAACCTGGAGATGATGAATAATGAAAGCATCGAAGTCATACATAAAGACACTGATGAACTAGGAAGTCATAACGAAGACAAAACAAGACCCGAACAAAAAGACCCGAAACGAAAAAAAGAAGACGAAGACGAAGTGTCGCTAAAAGTGCTAGAAGAAATGAATAAACTAGAAGAGTGTTTTCCAGAACTTTCGTCAAACTACAGGCTCATAGACAAAATTGGTGAAGGTACGTTTTCTTCAGTCTACAAAGCAGAAGCATTGAATGGAGTGGTCAAATTGGGGTCTGAAATATGGAAGTCTCCACCTTTAAAAAAGCTAAAGCTGGCTAGGAGAGAGAAAAAGAAGAAAAACCCTATTGTTGCTTTGAAGCAGATCTACGTGACTTCTTCTCCTAACAGAATCTACAACGAATTGAACTTGTTGTACATTTTGACAGGAAATACCCATATTGCGCCGCTATTGGATGTATTAAGGTACCAGGATCAGGTTGTAGCCATACTTCCATACTATCCCCACGCTGACTTTCGTGATTTCTACCGTGACTTGCCTATTAAAGGAATCAAGAAATACCTCTGGGAATTGTTCCAAGGGTTGGAGTTTGTTCATAACAAGGGAATCGTTCATAGAGACTTGAAGCCTACCAACTTTTTATATGACCCATTCAAAGGTAAAGGGGTTTTGGTGGACTTTGGTCTAGCTGAGAAGGTGTCACATTCCAAGAACACTAACGCATGTCCTTGTGATTCACATACTAAAGTAAGACACAACAAACGGTTGATTAAGGAAGCATACCCTAAACAAGATCAAAGACCTCCTAGAAGGGCAAACAGAGCTGGTACCAGAGGATTTAGAGCTCCCGAAGTGTTGTTCAAATGCACCAACCAGAGCACGAAACTCGATAACTGGTCTGCAGGAGTAATAGGATTATCTTTATTATCACGAAAATTTCCGTTGTTCAACTCACCAGATGATACTGATGCAATTGTGGAGTTGGCTATTGTCTTTGGTCTTGACAATTTAACCAAGTGTGCTGAGTTGCATGGGTGTGGGTTGGAAATCCATTTGGATAACTTGAATAACAAGAATCCTAACGATGGAAATATCTTGAAACTCATCCATATATTATTGAGCCATGAGATTAAGAATGATTCCATTCCACTGGATTCAGTTATCTATGATACCATGAAGTTGTTTAATGAAACCGAAGATGCGTTCCAACAACCACCATCGGAATACTACGAGTCTAATACATTATCACATAAGAAGTACATCGAGGATTATGAAGACCATGTAAACTTGTACGAATTATTGATGGGGTGCTTTAATATGGATCCTGAAAGGAGATTGAGTGCAAGGGAGGTGTTGAGGTTGCCATTTTTCAAGGAATTGTATCAGGAGTTTGATGATGATGTCATTCTCTAAACCTTGGGTCAATACCAAGGTTTATGACTTCATAAGAATCTATACCAATAGTTATGGGCACAAGAACTAACCACCAAAGAGAAAATCATACCAAGCGGAAGAGAAGGCTAGATTAAGAATTGCATAATAGTAAAAGCATAAACTGCTAAAGCATACCAAAAAACTGCTAGTTACTATACACTAATATACATAAATTACATTAAAAGTCCTCTTCTGAAGATGAGGAGTACCGTCTTTTGAGTCTCTTTGCATCCTCAATGAAACTTGCCTTTGTCTTGCTCCACTTACGATTCAACTGAGAAATCAAATGATGCTGCTGTTGTAAGGTGGATAAAATTGGAAGTTTTTTCTCTCCTTTCTCTTTCTTGTCTTCTGGGACATGTTCCGAGATCTTTTCTTCTTCTTTGTCATTTTTCAAAAACTTCAGCTTGAAATCTTCTTTTCCGTTCATCAACTCCAAACGTAGGTCTTTGGAGAGTAAGAAATTCTTCTTCAATGAGTAATCGGAAAACTTCATAGAAGTGACTTTCTTTTTGAAGTTTTCTCTGTTGGTTTCGATGGTGTTGTTGGGAAGTATATCACTTCCATTCAAAGATAATGGGGATGGCGAGTCGAAACTCGAGGGTATTATAGGATGTGTCATACTAGTGGGACTATGGCCTGATATGCTGTTCCCGGTGGGACTATGAATAGAATGTACAGGTGGATGTAGTGGTATGGAAAGATTGTAAAAGTTACTTTTCTTCATGTTTTCGTTGAATTTGAATCTGAAGTCTTTCTTTAACATAAGTTTATCTGCTTTGGAAGAGGATTTGGACCTGAGTTTAAGCTTTGGCTTGATTACTCTAAGATCAGATTCAGAATCGTCGTCACTAAAAAGCACAGTGGAATTCAAGATATTGTGTTTGAGTTTTGAATTTATAAGAATCCTTTCCCGGTCCTTATCCTTTGGGTCTCTTTGTTTCAAGCTGAAGGTATTCAAAGACTGGTTAGTCATGGAATTCAAGCTTGTGGCGGAGTTGTTTCTGGTGGACGATTTCAAAAATTGGTCATCGATAGAAACAATGGAGTTTCGTGGACTCTCCATACTGGCAATGCTGAGTGATCTTGTGTGGTTGGATTGGTTGGAACCATTGGAGTTGACAGACGATGATCTGGGTCTACTTGAAACGATGTGAGTGGAAGCATTTATGTTCAAATTAGTGTTTGAGTTGTGGGTGTTGATGGAATTCCCGATGTTACTTGTATTGTTAATGCAGGGTATGGTGGTACTGTTATTGGAGGATACGGTACTGTTACTGCAGGGTATGGTGCTGTTATTGGCGGGTACGGTGATACTGGCGGGTATTGTGGAACTGTTATTGGCGGGTATTGTGGGGACGTTGAATGGTGAGCCCGGTGATATACTAACATGTTTTCGAGGACTGTTGGAGCCTGAGAGCATCTCCAGTGAGCTGAGAGGACTCTTGCGCACCAACTCTGAGCCGTTCATGGTGTGTAGCGAGTACTCCCAAGAAGGATTAAAAATTGCGACCCTTTGAGATGCGATTTCTGTTTTTGGAAAATCTCTTATCTGATGACGTAAGGCGGTAACATTAGGAGATAACAGTAGGAGGTACCAGTAGGTAAGAAGAGCGTAGAAGGTAGGTATTAAAGGGAAGATAGGCATTGGAAATGGGGTAGAGGTGAAGCATTTGGTCATTTTGGATAAGGTTGCATGATAATTACAACATAGGTGAGTTAAATCTTAACAACTGATTGTATTATGACTAAATTTTGATGTTACGTTTAATATGAACATTGGTACTAATTTCAATCAACGTTTTAATATGAACACTCAATTCAATATCAACATCAAATTTCAATATCAACATTAAATTTCAAATTAATGTTTTAATATGAACATTGGGTATAAATTTCAAGACTAAACACCAATTTCCAATGTAAACTTTTAAATTCTAATATAAACTACTAAATATGAACATTGGTACCAATTTTAATCAACGTTTTAATATGAACATCGGGTATAAATTCCAATATAAACTACTGGTACTAAATTTCAATAATATGAACACTGGTAAATTTCAATACTAAATATGAACATTGAGTAAACTGAGTGTAAACTTTAGTAACGAAAATCCATTCTTGTAAAGTCTTCAAGAGCCGCAACTAATACAGAAGTTTACACAGACACTTAGAGTCCTGGATGATTCTGTACTGAACCCGTAACACAGCATTTAAAAGAAATGCCTTTTGTGATGAAATTAAGTTTGTGCAAGGTTATTGGGCAAAAATCAATTGATTACATAAGAAAGGGAAAAGAGATCTAGCTTCGATAGAGTTTGATATAGTCAAGAGGTTTCAGAAGGTTTAAAAAGGGGTGGAGACTGTTGAGTGTAGACTGTGAGTGGAGGTGGAAGGGATGTAAAATTTTAGGAAACAAGGTTCTTGACCCATAAAATCACTACAAACCAGAATCGGGAGTTGCTTTTTGGAAAAGGTTGAAAAGAAACCTAAAATAAGGCAGAAGACTCGATCGAAAATAACCTTCAATCTGAACTTTCTTTTTGCTTCTACGTGAATAACCTTCAATTTCACCTTTTATTCTTGCTTCTACGTGAATAACCTCCCAATTCATTTTTCTACTTCACACAAAAGCTTCTTTCATAACCCAATTATTGTCACAGGCCTCATCGCTCTCGTTATTATCCACAGTGAACAGTTTCAATGCCACAACATTAAATCCACAAATAACCCGTGCACTTCATCACCACACTTCTACGCTCCACCACACTCCGTTCTACGCTCCACCACTATCCACCACCATTCACCTCCCAGCCATTTTTGTAGTAACCACCCAAATTTCAGTCACAAGACATCTCCTTATCTCCCACAAATCGCATTCAATAAAAGTTTTCAGTATGAGCTACCCTGAGTCGAACAGCCCCAATGTCCTGGGTTTGTACAGGCGAAAGACCTCAATTGGGAGTAACAACATCAGCTCACTCTCCAATAGCACCCCTTTTGACTTTTCTGGGAGAAGTTATGTTATTGCTAGTACTTTGAACGGCGTACGCAGACCCAGTGTCGGTTCGCCTGCAGTGCATTCCAGTGTTCAGGTCGATGAACAGACGGCTAACTACGCAAACATAGGGGTTACTAGTGACGACCCCGAGGATAACTCAGACGAGTTTTCAGACTTTATAAGTGAAAACTACGACTATGAAAACCGGTCTTCTGCAATAGACATCAACCACCAGCCAGAATTCCGTTATGAAGACGAGCCCTTGAACACAAGCAAACCAAACAAGTACGTGGAGTTGAATCACGAGTTCAGCCAGGAGTACGAGCCTCAGCAACGGAAAGTATCCTGGAACTCTGAAAAAATCACCAAATTGCTTCTTAAACCCATCAACTTCATTCCTGCGGTGTTTTTGGGAACCTTGCTTAATATTTTGGATGGGTTGTCTTACGGAATGATTATGTTCCCCATAAGTGAAACGGTATTTTCGTCGTTAGCTCCTGCGGGTCTTTCTATGTTTTATGTGTCGTGTGTGGTTTCTCAGTTGGTTTATTCTCTCGGAGGCTCTGCTTTTAAGAGTGGAATTGGGTCTGAAATGATTGAAGTCACTCCGTTCTTTCATAATATGGCGTTTGCTATTATGAACGAGCTTGGTTCAGAGAACCAGGATGCTGTTATTGCCACAACTGTGGTGACTTATGCTATTTCTTCGGTGGTCACTGGTGTGATTTTCTTCATCTTAGGTAAGCTTAGGTTGGGTTCGTTGGTGGGGTTCTTTCCTAGACACATTTTGGTAGGATGTATCGGTGGTGTGGGTTACTTTTTGGTGGTTACTGGTGTGGAAGTCTCCTCCAGATTAGATGGCGGCTTGGAATATAACATGGATACCTTCAAGTACTTATTTGGAACAGAATTAGTGTTCTTCAGATGGTTCATGCCTTTGGTTTTGACGGCTATTCTTATTGGAATTCAACATAAGTACCATAATTCTTTGATTGTTCCGGTTTTCTTTATCATGGTGTTTGCAATTTTCCATGTAGTTGTTGCAATGGTTCCTTCCTGGAATTTAGATCTTGCTAGATCGCTTGGATTTGTATTTCCAACCGTTCAGGATACCCAGCCATGGTATGGGTTTTATGGACTCTACAAGTTTGACCTTGTCAACTGGTGGTGTATTGCTAGACAAATCCCTACTATGTTAGCATTGACATTTTTTGGGGTCTTGCATGTGCCTATTAATGTTCCAGCTTTGGCTGTGACTGTGGGCATGGACCAATTTGATGTGGATAGAGAATTGGTGGCTCACGGCTTCTCCAATGCTTTGAGTGGATTGATTGGCTCCATCCAGAACTATTTAGTCTATACCAACTCTGTGTTGTTTATTCGTGCTGGTGCTGACGATAGAATGGCTGGTGTATTATTGGCTGTGGCAACTGCTGCTGTGATGATGATAGGTCCTGTTGTCATAGGATATATTCCTATATGTGTGGTGGGTGCTTTGATCTACTTGTTGGGTTACGAATTACTCAAAGAAGCGTTATATGATACTTATGGAAGACTTACCAAGATAGAATACAGTACAATCATCATTATTGTAGTTGTTATGGGAGCCTGGGATTTTGTCTATGGTGTTTTAGCTGGGATTTTGCTTGCATGTTTATCGTTTGTGGTAGAAGCAGCTACCACTCCTGTAGTGCAAGGAATCTACACAGGTGTGGTCGCCAGATCTACTGTTTTGAGACACCCAAAGCAACAGGAATTCTTGAAAGACGTTGGAAACCAGATTTGTGTGGTAAAACTTCAGGGAACTTTGTTTTTTGGATCCATTGGTGGTGTAGAAAGTGCTATCAGATCCAGGTTTGACGTGGAAAACTTCAAAAAGGACCCAGTCAAGTTCTTGATTCTTGATATGAAAGGAATTGTTTCAGTGGACTTTTCAGCAGCAGAAGGATTCAGAAGAATCTTGAATCTTGCTAACCACTTCGAAACACAGTTGATTATCAGTTCGGTGGAGGAAGATGGTGAGATCGTAAAGGCTTTGAGAGATGTGGGATTATGGGATGTGGATAACGAATTGAATATTCAAATGTTCAACACACTCAACTATGGTTTGGAATGGTGTGAAAGTTCATTTTTGGCAACTTACAAGAGTGTGATCAAGCAGCAAAAACTCTTGCATCCAAATCAGTACGATTCTTTGGGTATGACCAGAAATAAGTCGATTGTGAACTCACTCGTCAAGACTCCAATGACACAGTTTGATGGAAACAATTCGCTATCCCCTATCCAGACTTTTGGTACCACTCCTAGAACCACTCAGGTGTACCAGGCAGCTACTAGAACTGTCAAGGCTGAGCAAGGATCCAGGTCCAAATACTTCCATTCGTCTAACTCCCTTACAACTACTAATTCCAATCCTAATAGCTCTGGATTCAGAAAGCAGCCGTTACCATTACTTATGTTGACATTCCAGGGCTTAAGTGATAAAGACGAGGAGTTCTGGTGCAAGATTACCGAATTCTTTGTCAAAGAGCATGTACCGGAAAACTTTTGTTTCTATGATACTGCAGTGAACAAACCAGGGTTCTTTATTGTGGAATCTGGGCTTATAAAACTGTCTATGAGATTTGATACCGACAAAAACGAACTCAATTCAAGTATATTGCCAATGACTGCATTTGGTGATTTGTATGAGGCAAGCACATACAGAACCATTTCCTATACCACAGTGAGTGATTCCGTGGTATGGAAGTTGTCAAAGAGCAAGATAACAGAGCTACTTGGGGATACAGAGGGAGTCAAGCTTTATAACGAGTTGTTGGTGATTCAGTCCAAGTTGCTTAGAGAGAGGTTTGACACCATGACAGCCAATTTGGTATTGTCGTAGTGCTTGCGGTTCTAGTTATCCTTTCAATCATTCCTAGTTCTTAGGTCTAAAATTTCATATTCTGGGTTCTTTTTCCAGGAACAGCCGTGATTCACTTCTTGAAAGCCATAACGTCATAATTAATTTTAATATATAATGTAGAGTAGCCCTTATTACCTTGTGGTATTGTGTGTTATCAACAAACGTAGATAAGCATGGGAAATTGTTATCGTATTGTGTGTTATCAACATAAACATTTGTGATATAATCAAAGATATACCTCCACATAAATTATACATGAAGTATTCTAAGCCCATGAGTCAAATCTGAAAATAGACGGATTTGACCCTATTTGGGCGTTGCGACATTTCACAGCAATCTAGATGTCGCATATAAATTGGCCTCGCAAAATAATTTCTCCTTAATCATGGTCAGTGTCAATTTGCTCTTAGCATGCTTTGCTTTATCGAACGCCATTTCAATTCCTTCGGTCCAGTCCATTGCCGATAAGCTCATCAATGTGTACTCCGGCGAAAAGTTGCTGCCTGTTTTGGAGTTGGGATTACCAAATGTTCCTGGTAAAGATGAAAAACCGGTTCCAGGAGACTCTCCAATTGTGCAATGTGACGTTAGTGAAGCCCAAATCTTGAATTTGCAAAGCGTTATTCTTGAACCAAATCCACCTGTTAAGGGTGAAAACTTGACTATTGTCGCCAAGGGTTTCTTATCCAAGGACATTGAAGATGGGGCTTATGTTGAGGTTGATGTTAGATACGGCTTTATCAAGTTGATTCACCAAACCTTTGACGTTTGTGAGGAAATCACCAAGGTTGACATGGAATGTCCAATTAAGAAGGGTCAGCAGATCATCATGAAGGAAGTTGCCATTCCTGAAGAAGTTCCACCTGGAAAGTACATTGTCAACGCTAGAGCATATACTAAGGATGACGAGTTCATCACCTGTTTGACTGCCACCGTTGAATTTCCTGCTGCTTAGTTTGTTTTCCATCTAGATGCTTGTTTTCAGCATTATTAATGTAAGAACCAGAATTGAAGTTGAATGTAGTTTGTCAAATTGCTAGATCT
Source organism: Yamadazyma tallmaniae (assembly GCA_030569655.1). Classification (NCBI taxonomy): domain Eukaryota; kingdom Fungi; phylum Ascomycota; class Pichiomycetes; order Serinales; family Debaryomycetaceae; genus Yamadazyma; species Yamadazyma tallmaniae. The sequence goes on along the minus strand of JAJMLL010000004.1, from coordinate 185,512 downwards.
TATGTAAGCATGCATGCTGTTATGTAACCAACCTCTTATGTAAGCATTATCCTGTTATGTAATCAATATTATGTAATCAATATTATGTAATCGGGTAACAAATAACGGTTGAATTTCCAGTAAAAACTGTCCAACTTTTTCCTAATCTCTCTTGAACTATGCCATCCAACCACAATACTTACAACCACAATACTTACAACCACTCTTGCTCTCAGAAGACCTCAACAATACACTCAAAAAGAAGACTTGAGCTGTCGCGAAATTCCAAATTAATCATGTTTGAAGACTACTTCTCGATCCAGGTTTTCTTTATTATCCTTCGAGAGACCCTCGAAACTGCGATAATTGTGTCGGTTTTGCTTTCGTTCATCAACCAGCAGTTTCCTGACACCCTAACCACAGGGCTTCACGAAGAAGAACTCGAAAACTACAAAGCCAACCAAGACACAAAGAGAAAGCTTACCATTCAAGTGTGGTTTGGTGCCATTTTGGGATTGAGCATCTGCTTTTTGATTGGGTTGATTTTTGTTGCAGCATTTTACTATGTTGGTCAGGACTACTGGTCTTATACCGAAAGATTATGGGAGGGTATTTTCTCCATACTTTCTTCATTGATTATTACCGTCATGGGGCTTGGATTGCTCAGAATCAACTCTGTTATGAAGACAAAGTGGACCATGAAGTTGGGAAGTGCATACCACAGTCAAGACAGTGCCAAGTTGATGGTCGAAGAGGAGGAGCACGATGCAGATGTGTTGGGATCAGAACTTGACTCGGGATCTTTTGAGGTCTCTGGTAGCAGCAGTAGTAACATCCACAATAATGGCAATGTGTTCCAAAGACTTCAGAATACCTACAAAAACCACAGAAAACACAACAAAGGAAAGTACTTTCTAATGCTTCTTCCACTCATTACTACCCTTAGAGAAGGTTTGGAGGCCGTCGTGTTTATTGGTGGAAGTGCAATGACCAATCCACTCACCTCCATTCCCCTTTCCATCTTCATGGGTGTTTCTTTGGGTTCCATCATCGGGTATGTTTTGTATAAAGGTGGAAATAAGCTTTCGTTGCAATACTTTTTAACCCTCCTGACATGCTTTTTGTATTTGGTTAGTGCTGGGTTGATGAGCAGAGGAATCTGGTTTTTGGAACTCGAGCAGTATGTAAGAGCGTGTGGAGGCTTGGATCCTAGCGAAACAGGCAGTGGTCCAGGATCGTATGACATTTCCAAGAGTGTATGGCATGTAAACTGCTGCAACGGGCTTACCGATGGATGGTGGATGGTTTTTAATGCCGTTCTTGGGTGGACTAATAGTGCAACCTATGGCAGTGTATATAGTTATATCATCTACTGGGTAGCGGTAACTTTGTGGTTGAAGCTTAAGTTGATTGAAGAGAGACATGGCTACATTCCATTTTTGCCAGTAAAATGGCAGGTCAAAAGAATGAAGTTCAGATTGAAGTTGAGCGAGTATGCAAGAGAGCAGAGAGAAACTCTGTATGATGCAGTCAGAAGCGACGGTTCCTTGGAGTTGCTTACTGACACAACTGGGAGAGAGCATGAGAGTTTGTTGAGCAAGTAGCATGGGAGAATGAAAGCCATATCGACAATTGTGACAGGCTGAGAGTACAAGAAAGATGAAAATGGCAACTGAGAGTACAAGCAAGATGCATAGGACTGAGTCAACGAATAAGCAATGTGAAAATGAAATTGGACGTACAAAATACTGGAAGTAACAACTTGTTTGGTAATAACAGAGTATTATAAGTGTAGTGCTTGAAGAATATTTGGTGTTTATATTGTTTATTGTTCATAGTGTTTATTGTTCATAGTGTTTATTGTTCATAGTGTTTATAGTTCATAGTGTTTATTGTTCATAGTGTTTATTGTTCATAGTGTTTATAGCATTCATAAATGGGTCCATAGATGCTTATGTAACCAATGGTGTCTTGAAGATCTAAAGTATGGCTTAGAAAACCTAAAAAACACAGATTTTGGCTGCCGGTTCATACAGTCTCGCCAATAAAAGCCCACCAATGTCATAAAAATACCACAAAACCGTCATATACAATAAGTAAAACCACCTTCAAGCAATAAAAGGAAACCTTCAATACAAAAAAGGAAAACCTCGTAAATAATTTCGAGACTTAAAAAATATAAAAGGTACGAAAATTCCCACAAGTTTGCTTCAGCAGAATCACAAAATGCGGTTTCCAAATCCTTGGTGGCTGCCTTATTCAGGAGGACCTACTGCAAAGGTCATTGACGAATGGAAAATTATCGAGATCTCTAATCTTATTAGACAAAAGCCAAACTGGAAAGAAAAGTATAAACAGCCAGAGATTGTTCTGAAGTGGAGAAACGAAGTCAAACAGCAAAACGACGGTAAGGATGAAGTTTTTGATTATGTGATTGACGAATTGAGCTGGTACGAAAAGATGGAGGCGGATTTGAAGAACTTCAAGGTGGAAATAGATGATAAGATTATCAGTGGTGAAGTTATTGGTGATGACATTAGAACTGCGTTGATTCAGCAAACTGACGAGTTGTTGAGCCAAATGGAAGTCGATTACCATCCAGGATCGAATAATCAGGTCATTGACTTGGTGCATCCTTCTTTGTTTCCATTATTGTATGGAAGAAGTGTGAACCAAATGGGTGAAGTCATCAACTACACCGAAGATATCAAAAATGCCAAGACAGGAGTTTCGTACTACGGTATTTCCCACAAATATCAATGGTTACCAAGCTTGTTTACCAATCAGAACGGTAAATATACTATTGATTCCTATATTAATAACTTGCATCCAGCAAAATACAAACCTTTGTATTCCACCATTGAAAGTGTGTTTAATTGCGTAATTCCCGGTTTGAACCATGTCTTGACCAGATTCCAGTCTCCAGAGGTGATTAGGTTGATACCTCCAGATGGATACTATTCAGCCGAGTATTGTGCTCATGATAAAGAATTGTGGAATAAATATATGGAGGAAGAGGATAGTAAAAAGAAGGATTGCATAGTAGAGGATATCATGAAAGAATTGGGGGAAATGAAACCTCTTCACATCTTAAGGCCTGAAATCAAATACAAAGGAATGCCTGTGGATGAAAAGTTTGATTTGTTGGAGCAAGAGAATGTAAAAGTGATTGTTAAACTTGCAAATATCGAATTGACTCCAGAAAACCCAAAGTACAACGGAGGGTCTTGGCATGTTGAAGGAACCATAAACGAAGATATAGTTGCAACTGTACTTTATTACTACGACATCGAAAACATCAGTGAATCCAGATTGTCATTTAGAACAGGATTCGAAGACCCTGATTATGAACAGGACGATAAGTTCTACCTTAAAGAGCTTTATGGGTTGGAGAACGAAGGATTTATGTTGAAAGAATTTGGATCAGTCGAAGCCACTCAAAATAAAGTGGTGATATTTCCAAATGGATTCCAACATCACGTTGATCCATTTGAGTTGAAAGATGCCACCAAGAAAGGACACCGTAAGATTTTATGTTTCTTTATAGTTGACCCAAATAACGAGATTGTTAAGTCTACCAAAGACGTGCCACCCCAACAGGCCAGCTGGTGGGAAGATGAGTCTTTGAAGGAATGGATTCCAGAGCTGTTACGGGGCAACATGAAACATTCAGTAGTCCCGGAGAAGAAGCAGGAAGTCCCTACCAGCTTGGAGGATGCTAAGCGTATCAGAGATGAGTTGTGGAAGGATTTTGTGAAGCCTGACAAGAAGAATAACTTGCCAATCACCATGGAGGAAGCTAAGAGTATCAGGGAAGAGTTGATGAAGGAGAGAAGTATTCCCGATTGTGACGAGGATGACAATCCTTACACCAGAACGTTTAGTTTGTGTGAACATTAGGAATTGATAAAGTTGGTATTAAAAAGACATAAAAAAGTCGTTAAAGGTTATCAAGAAGACGACATAAAAAGCATTAGAAGTTACCAAAAGACATTAAATAGACTTTTAAGACAAGTTAGAAGTTATTAAAGGCATTAAAAGACGTTAAAAAGACTTGTAATAAACTTTTAACATAAGTTAGAAATTACCAAAAGCCATTAAATAGACCTTTAATAAACTTTTAGTAGAAGTGTGCTAAAAATCGAATAAAATAAGGATAATAGAGTTGATATAGGCTATTTGGAATCCGTTATGAATGACTAGGACCCAATGATTACAATCTGAAAGTGAACTGTTAAATACAAGAGTTAGCACATCAACTACAATAGCCAACAATAAACCAATAGCCAGCAATAAACCAATAGCCAACAATAAACCAATAGCCAACAATACAACAGTAAACCAAATCTCTAGAGATTTGTCCAGATCTTTCGATCTACTAATTACACCCGATTCATAACTAAAATAATAAAAACATGCACCCGAAACCAACAGGCAGGACAGCAGGACAGCAGGCTTCAAGTAGATCTCAATGTAATCAATAATTACAAGCTAAAAACCCAACATTTGACTCAAAAACCAGCAGACGACGTTCTACTTACGATTTCGCAACACTTGACCCAAATACATCCCCAACTATCACCTCTTCTGATTATTTACAAACACGCTCTGTGTTTATTCCATGTTTCACATAGACGCGTACATTTTTTTCCAAAACACACTACACACCATATTCCGTGTTACTAACACCTCCCGCACCGCCGTGTTACTAGTGCCACGTCCTGCAACAAGTCCCACACAGGTCCTCAAGCCATTCCTGTAAGATCTCTTGAGTCTTTGTTTCTCAGTACTCCTATAGTTGAAATACGCGACCAAGAAATTTTACTATTCATCAACAGAATTAGCAGGATCAGTCATTCCATTATAACAGCGGTCACAAGCCATCACGCATAATACATCCCATAGTATTATCATCCAGTGTTAGCTTTGACGAACCCTTTTTCCCCAACACCCGTACCCCAGAATCGGCGAAACTGATCCCGAAAATGGCAGATGACGACTCCAAGACGCTAGAGTCCACAAACAAGATTCTTTCAGACTTGAACGACAAAATCAGCACCTACTCGCTAGCACCACCATACCGCCAGGTTTCTAATAGTTCTTCGACGTATTCCAGCCAAACTCAGCAGTCGAACCAGTCGTCACATTCCCACAGCTCAGTGATAATAAACCGAAATGCTTCTGAGCCGTTCCGGTCAAATGTATTAGACTATATAAAGCAAAATGGCGATTTCGACGCCAATGAGTTGTTTCATGAACGTCAGCAGAGGAAGTTGGTCACGAAATTCGGAAAGGAGTACCATCAGAATAATGCGGTTAGTCCGGTCAATGGTTTGAGTGAACTAGAGAGAAGTAACAGAGATGGAGTTGTAGTAGATGCTATAAACACCGAATTGGATAACGATGCTGACATAGGTTTAGATAATGAAAGTGATATCAGTGCGGATAATGACATTGATATAGGTTTGGATAATGATAGTAATAGAGGATTGGATAATGATAATGAAAGAAGATTGGATAATGATAGTGATAGAAGATTGGATAATGATTCCACTGATTCAAAAAAAATTGCAAAGAATGTAAATACCCAAAACAACCTTGGTTCAAATGACAACTTTGGTTCAATTAATGAAGAAGTGCACGATGAATTCTATCAAAAGACAAACAAACAACAGACCCAGGACTTTGATCTCGATTTAAATGACGATTTAGATGATGACTTGAATAACGACGAGTTCGACGATGATCTTGTGCCGCCTTCACCTCCAAGATCACCTCCCCGTGAATTGGATCCTGGAAAGCTATACGGTCTCTACGACTTTTCAGGTCCTGATCCTTCCCACTGCACTATATCTCGAGACGAACCCGTCTTCCTCATAAATGACCAGGATAATTACTGGTGGCTTATACAAAAACTCAGTAAACAGCAGCGTATACAACTTTTGCACGAACGGCTGTTGAACAGTTCCGTTGACAACGTGGTTATAGACATAGAATCTGACGAAGAAGACGAAAAAGTAGGGTTTGTCCCTGCAGAGTGTTTAGAAACCTACGGTGAAAGACTTGCAAGACTTAATTGTTTCAAAAACGAAGAGTTGGAAAGATCTTCTAAAGATCTTATTATCAAGAACCTGACGCCTTCAAGCTCCGAAAACATTACAGATAACAATAAAAGCTATTCATCCATAGGACTTGAAAGTCCTGCCAACATCCACAAGAGTCCTGATACTACCTTATCTCGGTCAGGAAGTATACTTCGTGATCCAAACGGAACAAAACTGTCAATAAATAAATCTGTTACATTTGAAGACTTAGGTTTGGTTGAACAAGAAGACGAAGATAAAGACACTTTGCTTCAAGCAAAAATTACGGAAACCAGAAGCATCGAGGCCAGAAGCGATAGAGACAGTGCCTCAGAGAACTATGTCACACCTAGAACACAGCACAAAGAAGAACTTCTTCTAGATGAAGACAGTATAGAGGAACAGGGATTTCCAGAGCACTATTATAATGTACCTCATTTGGATGTTAATGACGAGGAAAAGAAAGAAGTGTTATCTGATGTATACAGCGAAACGCCGTTGATGATAACGAAGAGGGGGATTTCTTCTAGAAATGTGGATTCTGTTGTGAACTCTAATATCGAAGATGTCAAACCTGAACCGTATTCAAGACCTGTTGTACCTATCAAAGATATGAAGTTGAGTGGTCTTAAAAGCGAATACAAAGCTGAACTGACCCAGAAAAAAATACAATTCATTGAAGATTCGGATGAAGATGCAGAGTCCACGAGAATATCCACCGGAGTGGAGTCACCCAAAACCCCTATGAGTAACTATCACACTCCTAATTTGATACCTTCTGCAGTTTTTAACAAAGAGGAACAACCTAAAACACCTAATAGCAAACAAACATCACCTACGACTCCACGTAGCGAACGATTAAGAAGATCACAGATTCTAGATAAGTTAAACCAGGTGACTTGCGATATCCAGAACGAATTGGATATGGATGAGTATAATCCTTACTACAGTCAAGGAAATTTTTTATCAGTTTTTGATTCGGAAAATGGGTCGTTTTCTAGCAAAGGACTGTTGTTAGACAAAGAAGTAGAAGTTAAACCACAAGCAACAATAGAGAAACACGACGAGGACGATACAGAGGAATTCGAGCCTACAGAGTTCAATCCTACCCCATTAACCAGTACAACCTCGTTGAATCCTTCAGAGATGGCTGAACGGAGAAAATCCAAACCCGTGCATGAGATGTTCATGCCTATACTTGGGAAGTTTGACGAGTTGGCTGAGAAGTTGGCGGAAATCGACGAGATGTTGTAACATAATATACAGAGTCATTGAAAATGGAGGTTTTCAGAAGTTGTGGGTTGTAGACTGTAGGACTTTTGGCTTTCGACATTTGTATTGTCAGTTGTGTTATTGATGTCAGGTATGTTGTCATTCCCACATCCCAATTCTCGTCAATTCCCATCAATTCCCATCAATTCCCATCACAATTCCCGTCAATTCCCATCACAATTCCCGTCAAGTCGCATAACAATTCCCGTCATAATTCACATCTGCTGCACTAAAAGTGCTAAAACTCACTCGTGGTAGATTATTTCATACGAAAAAACACCCTATCACTCATAAATACATTACACTGTCCTAGTTTCACAACCTACACCACTTCTCAAACAATTTCACCTTCCATCCACACAACCTCTCATATTTCATACTCACAAAAACATCTCAAAAACCATCTCATCTCAAACGCATCGCAATGTGGACTCCAGACCAAAATGCTGTGGAACAGCTCAAACACATTATCAAAGGTACATTGTCGGCCAATAACGAAGAGAGAAACGGTGCCAATGAAGCGTTGGTCCAGGCCAAACAACAACCCGAGGTGGAAAACTACTTCTTCTACATTCTTATTAATGATTCCAGCGCTGCCGTCGATGTCAGATCCTCGTCAGGAATCATGTTGAAGAACTCAGTGCTAAAAAACAAACAAAACATCGACCTGCGTCAGTTTATCCTCGACAATATTGTCACCGGATTACTTGCAGAAGATATCAGAGTCAGAAACATTACTGGAAATGTTATCACCTCGCTTTTTCTGATCTATGGGTTGGAAAAATGGCCCCAGTCTCTTGCCAGCTTGGTAGAGTTGGCTAACACCCCTGCAGAAGGCAATTATGCTACTCAGGAAGCTGCCATGAGTGCTTTGGCTAAAATCTGTGAAGATAGCTACTATAAGCTTGATTGCGAATACAACGGTGAAAGACCATTGGACTTTTTGTTAGCCAATTTTGTCAAGTTGATGGGCCACCAAAGTGGAAAAATCAAAAGTCTTGCTATTGAAAGTATCAACTACTTTATTATTTCGAAATCCCAGTCGTTTTTGGCAGTCTTAGATGACTTTTTGAACAGAATCTTTCTGTTGTCACACGATGCTAATAGTAAAGTTAAGCAGAATATCTGTAAGGCATTCCAGGCTATATTGGAAGCAAGACCTGATAAGTTGATGCCTCATATTTCTGGTGTCATAGATTACTGTTTGCACTTGATGCAAGACAATAATGAAGAAGTGAGCTTAGAGGCATGTGAGTTCTTGTTGGCATTAGCCACCTCCCCAGAAGCTGAAAGCCATCCTGAAGTGTTCAGACTGAAGCTTGATACCATTCTTCCAGTATTGTTGTCTAAAATGGTATATTCAGAAGAAGAGGTTTTCTTTATGAGACTTGTTGACGATAAAGACGACACCAACGTAGCGGATGACGAACAGGATATAAAACCAACCAATGCTAAGTCTAAGGATTCTCACAAAGTAGGAAGTAAGGCTAAGCAAAATATTTCACATGACGACGATTCTGACGATTCTGATTTTGAAGATGATGATGACGACGACGATTCCGAATTGGATCAATGGAGTATCAGGAAATGTTCTGCAGCCACCTTGGATCTTTTGTCTTTGAATTCCCCACGTGAAGTTTTGCATGTAGTTTTTCCCCTTTTGCAAACTAATATTGTTTCTGACAAATGGGAAGTCAGAGAAGCTACTATTCTTGCTTTTGGTGCTATTAGCAAGAGTTGCATCGAACTTGCAAGAGACAAGTTGCCTGAGTTAGTTCCATTTTTGGTCGACAGGTTGAAAGACGACGAGCCTAGAGTGAGACAAATTACCTGTTGGACATTATCCCGGTTTTCTACCTGGGTTGCAGAAGAAGCCCACGAAGGCGGCCAGTATGCTAACTACTTTGATCCAGCGTTTCAAAGCATTTTGAAATGTGCTTTGGACCAGAAGAAAGTTGTTCAGGAAGCAGCGTGTTCTGCGTTGTCGTCGTTCATCGAAGAGTCAGATCCAGATTTGATTGCTGTGTACATAGAAGCATTGTTGCAACACTTTGCCAAATGCTTCGAAATCTACCAAAGAAAGAACTTGATTGTGTTGTACGACTGTGTGCAGACATTTGTTGAAGCTATGGGATACTCCAGATTATGTTCTCAGCAGCAGTACATTGATGTTTTGCTTCCACCATTGTTGAGCAAGTGGCAGATGCTAGATGATAACGACAATGCTCTTTGGCCATTGTTGGAATGTATGGCTTCCATAGCAGCCACTTTATGTGAGCTTTTTGCACCTTATGCTGTTCCAGTGTATCAAAGGGCTGTGAAGATTCTTACTAATTGTATTGAATTGGATATACAATGTCAAACGAATCCATTGATAGAAACACCTGAAAAGGACTTCATGGTCACGTCTATTGACTTAATTGACGGTTTGATCCAGGGTTTTGGTAGCCACTCGGTGGAATTGATGCAAACAAATAACATCAACTTGATGGAGTTGATACTCAAGTGCTTTAGCGACACCAATGAAGATGTCAGACAAAGTGCCTATGCATTATTGGGAGACTTGGCTATGTTTCTTTTGAATCCTGCGGTTGTTCCGTACTTGGACCAGATTCTTGTTTTCATTGGAAACGAAATCAACAACAGCAGCTACACTTCTTATCCGGTAGTGAATAATGCCATCTGGTCTTTGGGAGAGATGTTGATGAGATTGCCTTACGAGTCTGTTAAGATGTACTTGCCTAACTTGGTCAACTTGTTGGTTCCAATCTTGAATAGCGTGGACTCCCAGCAAACCGTTTTGGAAAACGCAGCTATTTGTATTGGAAGAATGGGAATCAACGGTGGGTCTGAGGTGTTGAGTCCTAGAATGCAAGAGTACATGGTTCAATGGTGTTCCCACATGATGTACTTGACGGATACCGAGGAGAAAGAGTCTGCTTTCAAGGGCATGTTGAATATCATCAGTGGAAACCCAGACCACGGTTTTGGGGGCTTGAGCACAGTGCAAGGAAAGAAGAACTTGACGGTATTTGTTTCTACCATTGCCAATTATCTCGAACCCAGCGAGGAATTGAAGGGAATGTTTGTGGAGCTTTTGAATAACTACAGCAGCTTGATGGGTGAAGGAGTTTTCAGTAGCCAGGTGTTGGGTCAACTTGACCAGGAGTCCAGGGGAGAGCTTTACAGGGTGTATGGTGTGTAGTTGTGTACTAGACACAGGGAGTGGAATAAAGTACAGGCGAGAGATACTTTATGGTGTATGGAGAAAACAGTTAAAATGGATTCTGGGATAGTTGATGCAATATCCAGCCAGAAAGTATATAGGTAATAATAGAACATTTGTTCAGCAGTTAGTTATGATGTAGTTCAGCTTCTGAAGACCTTCAAAACCAGCTTTCAGCCAAAAACCAACTTTCAGCCAAAAACTAACAAAGACTCTGCCAACCAACTACAACCACAGATTCAGAGACTACAATAACAGCAAATATCATAATTCATTAAACATCACCTCAAATCTCTTCTGGCTCCAGCTCTTCCGACATGCTGTCTCCAAACATGTCATTACTATACAAGACCTCGTTAACCAAGGTCACTGGTAGGTCCCACACCCCAGATGAAGACATATGAACATAGTTTATCAACTCCTGGTGCTGCGATTCCAGGTTCTCTCCCGGAATCACAGTATGTTCATCTACAAGATTCCTAACATCGCCCAAGTCAAAAGTCTTAACCTCGGTGTTGTACAAACCCAATGCTATGTAAATATACAACATGAGCATCAACGAATACGAAGGCACCGCCACCGTCCAGTACTTATCCGGAAGATAGTCAAAGTTCCAGGCCTCGAGGGTCTCAGGAACAAGCGTCCACGCTATGAAGGCTAAAAAAACCACCGAACTCACGACGTTGATGAAAAACCCGGTGTATTCGGCGTAATTCGCATCACTGGTCTTGACTGTCACATCCGATTGCCTTGCAAGCCTGTCTTCCAGGTCCTGACGTCGTTTTGCCTCGACGTTCATTGGTGATGTCACTCGCATTCTTTTGTGCGATGGTTACTTTGAATGTTTTTATTGGTGAAACTTGGCTAGGCTTTGGCACGGGGTTGCTGGAGCCAAACCCTATGAACTTGGTGCTACACCACCCAAAAAACCCTGTTTACCAGGCCCAAAATTGTGTCTGCCAGGCCCAAAAATGCCACGGCAGGGTAACCTCATCGGGCGTGGGCGCACCATAGATCTCTCAACGCGGTTAGTGAGTCATTTGCCTGTTTTGGAAGAATTTTTCACTTCGTCCATTATAAAAACCCAAGCTGCCATGTTTAAAACACCAAACATGAAGAGATTCTTGGGCCTGTTGAAGGTATCTAAGCTTAGCATTAGGCCCTTACACCACAGTGTCATTGCCAGGGCCAGTTATCCTGGTGCACAGATCTTAAGCCAGGTTGCTAATAAAGATGTGGCTCATAAATTAGTTGATGTTTCAAAGGTTCTTGTCATTGGATCCGGGGGGTTATCCATTGGCCAGGCCGGAGAGTTCGATTACTCTGGTTCCCAGGCCATCAAGGCCTTGAAGGAAGCCAACAAAACCTCGATTTTGATCAATCCTAACATTGCTACCAACCAAACCTCCCATGCTTTGGCAGACGAAATCTACTATTTGCCTGTCACCGCCGAGTACATCACATATATCATTGAAAGAGAAAGACCAGACGGGATTTTGTTGACTTTTGGAGGTCAGACCGGTTTGAATGTCGGTATTCAGTTGGAAAAAATGGGTGTTTTCGATCGTTACAACGTCACTGTGTTGGGAACTCCTATCAAGACCTTGGAAACCTCTGAAGATCGTGACTTGTTTGCACAGGCTTTGGGTGAAATCAATATTCCTGTTGCCGAGTCTATTGCTGTGGAAAATGTCGACGATGCTTTGGCTGCTGCTGATAACATTGGATATCCTATTATTGTTCGTTCTGCCTACGCTTTGGGTGGTTTGGGTTCTGGGTTTGCTAACAATTCCCAGGAGTTGCTTGACTTGGCTCTGAGATCGTTATCTCTTGCACCACAAATCTTGGTGGAAAAGTCGTTGAAAGGCTGGAAGGAAGTGGAATACGAAGTTGTCAGAGACAGAGTCGACAACTGTATTACTGTTTGTAACATGGAAAACTTTGATCCTTTGGGAATCCACACCGGTGACTCTATTGTGGTTGCGCCTTCTCAGACCTTGAGTGACGAAGAGTACCACATGCTTAGAAGTGCTGCTATCAAGATCATCAGACACTTGGGAGTGGTTGGGGAGTGTAATGTTCAATATGCCTTGCAACCAGATGGCTTGGACTACCGTGTCATTGAAGTGAATGCCCGTTTGTCTCGTTCCTCTGCTCTTGCTTCCAAGGCTACTGGCTATCCATTGGCCTATACTGCTGCTAAGATTGGTTTGGGCTACACTCTTCCAGAGTTGCCCAACCCGGTTACCAAAACCACCAGTGCTGGCTTTGAGCCATCCTTGGATTACATGGTCACCAAAATCCCAAGGTGGGACTTGAGCAAGTTCCAGCATGTCAAGAGAGACATTGGAAGTGCTATGAAATCGGTTGGGGAGGTCATGGCCATTGGTAGAAACTTCGAGGAGTCTTTCCAGAAGGCTATCAGACAGGTTGACCCGTCATACATTGGATTCCAAGGTGACTCTTTTGAAGACTTGGATTTTGAATTGGCCAATCCTACTGATAGAAGATGGTTGGCTGTGGGACAAGCTTTGCTCCACGAAAACTATACCGTCGACAGAGTGCACGAATTGCTGAAAATCGACAAGTGGTTTCTCTACAAGCTCATGAACATTGTCAACATGTACAAGGAACTTGAAACCGTTGGAAACTTGGCTCAGGTCAACTCTGATTTGATGAGAAGAGCAAAGAAGTTGGGTTTCTCTGATAAGCAGATTGGATTGTGTGTGGGAAGCAAGGAATTGGATGTCAGAGCCGTCAGAAAGGCGTTTGGCATCGTTCCGTTTGTCAAGAAGATCGATACGTTGGCTGCCGAGTTCCCTGCTGACACCAACTACTTGTACACCACCTACAACGCTACTTCCAATGATATCTCTTTCGAAGACAAGGGAACCTTGGTTTTGGGTTCTGGTGTGTACAGAATTGGCTCTTCTGTGGAATTCGACTGGTGTGCAGTTTCTACGGCCAGAGCCTTGAGAGAATCCGGCCACAAGACCATCATGATCAACTACAACCCTGAAACCGTTTCTACTGATTTCGACGAGGTCGACAGATTGTACTTTGAGGAATTGTCCTTGGAAAGAGTTTTGGATATCTACGAGTTGGAACATTCTGAAGGGGTGGTTGTTTCTGTGGGTGGTCAATTGCCTCAGAACATCGCCTTGAGTTTACAGAAAAACGGCTGCAACGTCTTGGGTACCAACCCAGAAGACATCGACAAGGCCGAGGACCGTCACAAGTTCTCTCAGATCCTTGACTCCATTGGAATTGACCAGCCAGAATGGAAGGAATTGACTTCTGTTGACGAGGCCGAGAAGTTTGCCCAGAAAGTCGGCTACCCAGTGTTGGTTCGTCCTTCCTACGTCTTGAGTGGTGCTGCCATGTCGGTTATCAACAGTGAAGCCGAGTTGGCCAGCAAGTTGTCGAATGCTTCCAAGGTTTCTCAGGACCATCCAGTTGTGATTTCCAAGTTCATTGAAGGAGCCCAGGAAATCGATATCGATGGTGTTGCCTGTAACGGTGAAGTGTTGGTTCACGCTGTTTCCGAACATGTGGAAAACGCTGGTGTGCATTCGGGTGATGCTACCTTGGTTCTTCCACCCCAGGAATTGTCTGACGAAACTTTGGCTCGTTTGAAAGACATTGCTGACAGAGTTGCTAAGGCGTGGAAGATCACAGGTCCGTTCAATATGCAAATTATCAACGACGGCACCAACTTGAAGGTCATTGAATGTAATATCAGAGCTTCCAGATCGTTCCCATTTGTTTCCAAGGTTTTGGGTACCAACTTCATTGAAGTGGCTGTGAAGGCTTTGATTGGAGAAAACGTTCCAAAGCCAGTGGATTTGATGGCCCACAAGTTCGACAGAGTTGCAACCAAGGTTCCACAGTTCTCTTTCACCAGATTGGCTGGAGCTGACCCATTTTTGGGGGTGGAGATGTCTTCTACAGGTGAAATTGCATGTTTTGGAAAGGACTTGGTCGAAGCATACTGGACTTCCATCCAATCCACCATGAACTTCAAGCTTCCAAGAGCCGGTGAGAGTATCTTGTTTGGTGGTGATTTGACCAACCATAAGTTGGGTGATGTTATCAAGACCGTTTCAAACTTGGGCTACAACTTTGTTACTGCCGATGAAGAAACCGCTGCTTACTTGAGTAAGTATACCGAACAAGCTGTTGAAGTGATCGACTTCCCAAAGACTGACAAAAGAGCATTGAGAGAAATCTTCCAGCAACATCAAATTGGAGTTGTTTTTAACTTGGCCAAAAAGAGAGCCGAAACCTTGTTGGATAAGGACTACGTGATGAGAAGAAATGCCATTGACTTTGCTATTCCATTGTTCAATGAACCAAACACCGCCTTGTTGTTTGCCCAATGTTTGAATAAGTACATTGTGGAAAAGCCATTGTTTGCTGAGATTCCAGAGAATGTTGTAATTCCATCGGAGGTGAAGAGATGGAGTGAGTTCATTGGAGGTAAGCCAGTGTAGTACATAGAGTAATATGAGGTAGGTATGAGTGAGTGTAGAAGAGAGTGAGTTAGAAGAGAGTGAGTTAGAAGAGAGTGAGTTAGAAGAGAGTGAGTTAGAAGAGAGTGAGTTAGAAGAGAGTGAGTTAGAAGAGAGTGAGTTAGAAGAGAGTGAGTTAAAAAGGTTATGATATGAGGGTACAAGAGAGTATAAGATGGGATATATGTGTATTGTGAAGCGAGTGAAGACATGTGAAACAGCTCTAAAAGGTTGTACTTAAATATCTCAGAAATAATAGCCATAAATGGGGAGATGAAGTAGGAATATAATGTAAGAATATCACATAGAAAGACATATTGTAGGTGCAACTTTCATCGTTTAAGAGAGAAAATTCACCCCAGATCCTTTGATTCCCGAGGATGTGTTTAGTACGGAAACCTGGTTCGTTATTGCATGTTTAACCTGTGGTTGGGCCGGTTACGGCGTGTGGTTGTTTAGTACTGCAAGATTCAGTATGTTCGTTGAAGAAAACAGTGACATAATCACAGCCTTGTACTTTTTACCAGTTGTGGTAGTTGGTATTGTTTCTATACTCGCCAGCAGCTTGTTGGTGACTAAGCTTCCACTTTCCACGGTTGTGTTGTTTGCTTTAGTCGCTTTTCTTGGTGCTAATATTGTTAGTGGCACTAAAAGCCTGGGCCAAATCGACTGGGGACAGTTATACCAAAAGGGATTGGACTTGAGTCTTTGCCGCAATTAGTTATTCAGACAGAAACGAAGCAGGATCCCCAGGCTATGGTTTCTAATTATAAAGTACCTTATTTCAATATTTCTACATATCCTTCAAGTATACTTTTACGTCTTCAAGTGATAATTCCGAGCACGTCAATTTTTGACTGAAATTCAACATGACAGAATTGTACACTTGGGAAAACGCTGAGGTTTTACGCAAATTCCAATCGTGCACAGGCTTTGGTTGGGAGTTTTTGACCTTCAAGAAGAACCTAGAAGTAATACGAGATTTCAAAGCACCTGAATATTTGAAATTTTTATATGACCAGGACCTGCTACTTTATGATATCGTTCTCAACGCCAATAAAGCAGATACTACAACTTTTCCAGAACCCAATTCTGTAGAAGAAGTAAGTAAGTTGATAATCAACTTATCGTTGTTCCAACAGCAAATCAAAGACGAGTATAATGCGATGTTAATGAAGATGTGGGCAGACAGTCTGAGGTATCATGCTCTTGGATACTATTTAGGATTCAGGGATCCAAGGTGGTATTATGCCGCAACCCTTGTGGTAGTAATTCCAGTGTTTGTTCTTCTGATTGTATTTACTGCTGACTATTTTCAAGCTTAGCTAGTTATTTTGTCCGTAGCCATGAGTTCTGCTGTCAAGGGTGCGGCTCAATTTGACAGTTGAAAGTCAGATTTTACTGGTGGGATTTTACAGGTCAAAGGACAGGTTAGCATGAAAGAGAAGCATAAAAACCTAGCAACACCCTTCAATAAGACACGTCACTGTACCTCAATGTTCTTCATGACCCGGCCCAGATAATGTGGCATCATTTTTATTGAATGTTTAGGTAGTTAACAAACACATATTCCTTGGTGAATAAGGACACATGTGGATGGTAAAGAACATTTAAGCCAACTTGTTGTGTACAACTTTACCTGGATTTCAAATCTGCTGGAATAATTGACCAAGTTCAAGCAAGAACTATAGTTGAGTAATGATGATTGCTATATGGAGGTTGGTAATTGCATCAAAAAGGCATGAAAACATTAGTAATCTATGGTTTTGGTACCTAGAGAACCGAACTTGTGCTGATTCGGAAACTAGCTTATGGTCTAGTTTGTCCATTTGGGTTTACCTAAAGGTTTAAAGTAGATCAACAATAAGAAATGCAGCTCTTAAAGCAAATTCACACTTCAACTACTGTTAACCAAATGGTTCTGTAACAAGAACACAGATCATTCACCATTTCAAGTCAGGACTACCTTTAGCATTCAAGATTGTTACAAGGAAGTAGGGAATTGCATCAAAAAGGTACCTGAACCTTAGTAATTTATGGTTTTGGTACCTAGAGAACCGAACTTGTGCTGATTCGGAAACTAGCTTATGGTCTAGTTTGTCCATTAGGGTTTACCTAAAGGTATTAAAGTTTCTTGAATTAAGGATAAAATTCCAACTCAAAACTAAAATTATACGTCGTGCTTGAATTGCTAAAAAAATGGTTTATTGTCCATTTACTACTTTGGTTAGTGCCTATGGCAGAGGTTTTATTCAAGTAATCCCTTCTTTCACAAAGCGATATACATCACATCCTTGAAACTTACCATTTTGGTCCCAAAGAAAGCAACTTCAGCCTCTCAAACCAGTCATGAGTACAGTTTATACCTTCACTGCTTGAAAAGCTGTGAACATCGACAGAAAGGTTTTAAATTAGAAAAACGTGATGATTAATGGTATTTTTTGAAAATTTTTTGCATTTGCAAATTTTGCAGATTTGTGGGGTTTTTTAATCATATCACGTTTACGAAACTCCTAAAAAATACACGTAAATTCCACGAAAAAAAATTTTAAGGATTCAAATAGTTTTACGTGTTACGTATCCAACGTGCTACTTGAAAAAACCCAATTGAACTTTACTGGATAGCCTTGTATCAATCAAAACAAATGGAACCAGCTGGTGCAGAGATTAATTCAGGGAGACGTAAACGGGTCTTACTCCCCAGTAGTAAAGCACTTGATAATATCAACAATGCTACATTGAAGGCAACAAGTAAACGAAAAGCAAAGAAAGGTAAAGTCTTGAAGAGAAAACCTGCTGAAACAACTCCCGTGAGCACTGAAACAAGTGTACATATCGACAACCTAATTACAACATCGTCTAGCAGTAGCGCCATATTTTTGACGCCAACAGAAGCGGGAGATTCTGATGTCTATGAAGATGCAATGGACAACGGTTCAGATTTGGACCACAGTTCTGATGAGGAGACTGCTGTTGATGAAAGACCTAGTACTAATGTTACTAGGGTACTGGCGCTTGGCAAAGAAAGACAGACTATCCAAGCTATTGATTGGAGCTTGTATCCTGTTCTTCTTATTGATGGCAGGCCAGTAACAACGAAATCAAAACCAAAAAGAAATGATGCACCTCTGACAGAAGATGAAAAGGTTCTTTTCGCTGAATTCAACAAAATGTTAGCAGATGAGTGCAATCACAATTCTTTAATTGCTTTGAGAGCAGCTACAATCAAAGCCAAATTCTATAAAATTCAGGCGTACTTGAAATATCTTGCTAGTAAAAGAATCACTACTATCGAGGCCAACGGAACCATTTTCACGGATTTTTTTAAGCAAGTTGCAAATAAAAGGGGAAGAAATGTAGGTAGACTACCTAGTCAGGAAATATTGAAATCGTATGAAGGTGCATTTGAGCTTATAACAAAGGTTTTAGCAAATTACAAGTATAGGAAAACCTCCCCAAATTTGGAAATCAGCCAATACACGGAAACCGAAAGACATAAAAAGATAGATGCTGAATTATTTTATCCAGGGAAATCTGTGATGCTGGAGTTTTTAAGAAGTGTTAGAATCAAAGAAAGGCAACATTTCCAAGAGAATCAGGAATTATACTCTGGCGATCTTTTCAAGCAGGTTCTGATATCTGATTCAAAGTTGAAAGAGGTAGCAATGTATGGCTTGAAGGAAACTAAAGACAAGAAAGGCGAGGAAAGATGCATTAATGGAATACTGGAGTTTCTAATGGGGTTTATGCTATTTACTCGAGGAAGGAACAAAAGAGAATTTTGCCTCAGAGATCTTGTGTACGAAGGAGATGGAGACGAAAATTGGTCTTTACTCTCATTTAGATTGACTACCCAAAATATTGCTAGACAGCAAGCAGGTAATTTTCCCTATGTGAGTGCTGTAAGACATAAGGATCCTGTATTATGTCTTGTTGGAACCTTGGCTAGAGCATTATGGTACCGCTTCGACTGGGATCCGTTGAGTGGTTCTTGCTTACCTGACTTCACAAAGCAAACAGATTACTACTTTCTCAGATTATTGCACACTGGTACTGGAAAGGAGCCTATAGGTGAAACTTATAATTCGCTGCTAGCGAAAGAAGTACTATCATCTTTGGATATCAGTACCAAGGCATCTACTAATTTTGGACGTGAGGCTGGTTCTGATTATGCAAATAGAAAAGGTGCCAGCGGAGACCAGATTGCCCGTCAAGGACTTTGGAACACAAGTGAAACATATATCCAAGGGCGCCCGAGGGAGGTTATCCAAATATTGGCAGGCTTTGACAAGGAGAGGTCAGAAAGATATTTCCTTCCTAGGCAACATGTGTTACCACCAGATTCTTTAAGACGAAAGATTTTTCCATGGTTAGAAAAAGAGAAAGAAAGATTCCGCCTTCATTACTCCAAAATTGACCCAAAAGAAGAAGTTTATGACGAGTTTGGAGAAAGATTCTTCACAATTCTTGAAAAGTTTAGGGACGTGATCCTACAAGATTTAGCGCATATCAAAGTTATTGCTCCTGCAAGTATGTTTTCTAAACACGAGATTACAAATACGGTTGAGTTTATTGAATTTCAGGAAAGAGTTCTTGAGTCAGATCCAGTAGGTGAACTTATTGAATCTTCAAAAGATGCTTTTGCATCGTTGTTGCCACAAATAACTGAAGCATTTGAAAGATTATGTTCTGAGAGTTTAGAAAATAACCTGTTCATCAGGAGAGCTTTAGAACTACATTGCCGAAAAATGACTGAAGAATATAAGGCTACACAAGATCTGAATAAGAAATTAGCTCAACAGGTAAAAGAATTGGCTCAACAGGTAAAAGAATTGGCTCAACAGTTAAAAGAAATTATCCCAGAAGAAATAAATCAGAAGCTTGAACAGATTCAGAACAAGCGAAATTGCCATAAATGTCTCAGAAAGATTGAAAAGGAACATTATAGTAATAGCTTTTCTGTCAACTATTTTCCCCAGCTGATTCCACATCCACATTTAGTGCAAGAACCTAATAGCGGCTTTTGTCCTCCATTAACCTCCTTTGACCCCCCGAATGATGATCTTCCGATCATTCCATTCGGTCCCCAGAATATTGAAAATCGTTTTATGGCTACTAATTCAAGCACCGTTAGACCACAGTCCCTTGCATTACCACCACGAACAGAACGCTCTTTTCAACACCAATTTCAAGCAACGGCTTTTCCCTTCAACAGCGACTCATCAAGCGCCTCACTGGATGCAAATCATGACAGCGCCGCTTCTACCTCCAACAGTAGAAGTCCGTCAAGAACTTCCATACCCGAGCAAGGAGAGGAGTTGGAGCTTTTCAGAGCCAGCAACTTTAAATTCAGATCATGCAATGTATCAAACCTACTAAAAGAATGGTTTCATGGCTCCACAGGCAGACCTAGCGTGGTAGAGAGGAATCGACGCTTCGGAAAGAAATGGAGAAGAGATTCTGGCTCTGATTCTGTTTACTTCAACAGAAAAAAGATAATTAATTACTTGCAGAAATTAGTAAAAGACAATAAGAGATCGGGACCATTCAATGGCATGAGTATTTTTGAATTAGGTGAAGTTTTAGATAAATACAGACGTCAGATGGAGCTATCTAATACCTCGAAGGGAGGAACGGGGCTAGTTTCTGTTTTGGCAAAAGAGTGTACTACTGATCCTGACAAAATAACCTCAGCTTTGTTAGAAATACTTACACGAAAGACCTAATAGGACCTATTAGGTTATTTTTGTGCCTTGAAGCAAAAATAGAAGCCAAAGAGGCACCGAATATCTTAATTCGAGTAACTAAGTAACATGTGTTTTAGAATTGACTTGAATCTTCATCAAAAATGAATATATGGATTTTTTGATGCTTCAAGTCTTGTGCGTTTGATTAAATATGACCTTTTTTGTAACCAAAAAGTTCATTTGCACTCACCAAGAACAACTATATAGATAATAGAGTAGATTAATTCCACGAGTATATCTAGAAGTTTAGAATTATGTATTTTATGTATGGATAAATGTATAAAAGTGAGTTTTCTTCTACAATTTCTAGTTCTGATTTGCGGGATTACTGAGAAATTTTGGTTTTCAAAAATTATAGTTTTTTAAGCACATATAGAGGCTTTTTGGATTTTTGAAACTGTATACAACTAAGCTTAGTTTAAGACCTAAGTGTCTATTTGAAAGACGAAAAAAGCTTCATTTTGGTGGGTTTTTGCTAAAAAACCCAAAAATTTTCTCAAATAATGCTAACTTTCGTGGCCCCCATGATTTCGCACAATCGTGGGTCTAATGCAAGTGTTTTTACTGATTTTTCAATTCCGACTCACATTCAGAGTCGCTCTGTGATAATTCCGAGCACGTCAATTTTTGACAGAAATTCAACATGACAGAATTGTACACTTGGGAAAACGCTGAGGTTTTATCCAAATTCCAATCGGGCACAGGCTTTGGTTCGGAGTTTTTCACCTTCAAGAAGAACCTAGAAGTAATACGAGATTTCAAAGCCCCTGAATATTTGAAATTTTTATATGACCAGGACCTGCTACTTTATGATATCGTTCTCAACGCCAATAAAGCAGATACTGCAACTTTTCCAGAACCCAATTCTGTAGAAGAAGTAAGCAAGTTGACAATCAACTTATCGTTGTTCCAACAGCAAATCAAAGACGAGTATAATGACCTGTTAATGAAAATGTGGGCAGAAAGTCTGAGGTATCACGCTCTTGGATACTATTTAGGATTCAGGCAAGCAGGGGTTTATTATGTCGCAACCTTCACCGTAGGACTTCTAGTGTTTCTTCTTCTGATTATATTTACTGCTGAGTTTTTATTTTAGCTTAGCTAGTTATTTAGTCCAAGCTATGAATTCTGCTGTCTAATCTTATCAGGGGTGCGGCTCAATTTGACACTTGATAGATTAAAGGTCAGATTTTACTGGTGGGATTTTCAGGTCAAAGGACAGGTTAGCATGAAGAGAAGCATAAAAGACCTTACAACACCCTTCAATAAGACACGTCGCCGTGCCTCAATGTTATTAATGACCAGCTAACGTGCGGCATCATTTCACTGATAAGACAACTGTGACCTTATCTGGAACTGGAATGCAGAAATTGCTATGTTTAGTACGAAGATTGGGGCTGATTGAAATGCATCCTATGCCACTAGCAAATGGTGAAATCTGATTCCGCCTGCTGAAGCCTCTGTAACACTGGTCGTTTATATTTTGGCCTATATCTAGCAGGTTTGCGGTATAATTTGCAGATAGGGGCTGATTGCTGTCATATTTTGCGTTATTCCGTATGTATAACCTTAAATTTATTGTGTTTCTTCGGTCACGAAGTGTAATTCTGCGATTTTAACTGAACAACATTTTAGCTACTGTCAGCAACTACAAGAAAACACCCAAACTCATCTGAATGACAGGATTCTACTCTTTGGAAAGCGTTGAAATTGCTAGCAAATTTGAAACACCAAAAACCTATGAAGATGCTATTGGAGTGTTTGAAAAGAACCTCACAATGATAAGAGACATGGCAGAACCACGGTACTTGCATTTTCTACGAAGCCAGGACGAAGTTCTCTACGAGATAGTTCTTAAAGCCAATAATTCACAACCAGAGCTGTTCCCCAAAAAGAAAACCAAGGAAGAAATCAATAAATTGACAATCAACTTATCGTTGTTTAAGAATAGGATCAAGGAGGAGTACTACGCCACGTTGATGAGCAAATGGGCACAAGAGCTGAAGTTTCACAAAATTGGCTACAAAATTGGGTTTAGGGACCCCGTGGTGTTTCATGGAGTAAGCAGTGGTTTGGCGGTAGCCTTGGGCTTTTGGGTGCTTTTTATGATGTTCCGCTTGCTTTAGGTGTTCCAGCTCTTTTTTAGATACTGTGATGTACAGTGGATTTTTAAGTATGGAAACATGTACAGTGGATTTTTAAACATGGAATCATGGAAAAGGGTTTTTATGCTTGTTATCATCTACAGTGCTTTTATGTGTTGAATTCAATGTTTTTGTTTCTATTCATCTACTTGCTACAATTATGTCCATAGCCTACTCTCTAAATACTTCCAAGCTTGCTACAATTTTCTCCAGAACCTACTCTCTAAATACTTCCAAGCTTACTTCAAACTCCAGAAACTACCCACAACAGCCTACATCTCCTAATACGAAATACATTCCTATAACAAGTCGACCTCCTAATACAAAATAAATTCCTATAACAAGTCGACCTCCTCAGGCTCCACCACAGTATTCTTGACTTTCAACAACATCTGGGTCTTCAACTTATCCAACTTGCTGAATTGGTCGTATTCAAACACTCTATCGGTAAACAGCTGCTGGTCACCCTCTTCGATCGATGCCAAAACACTCACTATCAACTTGTATTCTCTGGTGGCCTCAAAAGATGGGTCTTCTGTAAGGAAAAAGTCCAACTTCTTCTGTGCCTCAATACTATCTCCCATGCACAATATGCACAAGATACTCTTGAAGAAGTAATCCTTCAAGTTCCATTTGGAAAGGGCGTTTCCAGCCAGCTTCTTGATGATTCCCTCATACAATTCCACGGCCTTAGCGTAATTCTCAGACGCAGCGCACATGTCAGCACACTTCAAGAACGCTTTGTTCGATAAGGCATCGGCGTGGTCGGTGACAAAATAGTCTCCGGCCTGTTCGTAGCTCTTCATGGCATTGGCACTGTCGCCAATAGTCTCGTATAATTCGCCCAAGTCCATGGTGAAGTTGGCTGCTCTTCTGAACTGCCCGTTCTGGGTCAAGAAAATGTGAATGGCCTGGCTCAAACTGTCGATGGCATTCTCTGGCGACACGTCCTTGAAGCACTTGTAGGCCTCGACCAAGTTGTTTGCAACGTCGTTGTGGTTTTTCAATTGTTTTTGGATGTTGGCTGCTTTCACAAACTGGTGGCCTGCACTGTCAAAGTCTTTGTTGAGACGATATTGGTTGGCGGCTTGCACATACAAATCGGTGGCTTCTTCAAGACGGTACAGTTGCGATCCTCCGGAGAAGAACAGCATGAGTCCCAGCTGTGGTTTAAGAAGCTTTTCGGCTTCAGCAATGGTAGTTCTAGGGTCTGACATTGGATATTTTCGCGATCTCCTTTCGAGGTTTTTAGGCATGAATTGTAGGGTTGATGTGATATTGGTGTTGGTGGTTTGACCTGAATTTTTGGTATGTGGTAGAGACGGCTGGGATTGTTTGGTTGGTGAAAAAAAAACTGAAAAATTCAACGTGGTGACGGAAATAAAATGGAATCTGTAGTTGAGGTCACGTGAACACAGAGATCACGTGATTTGACTGATGGTTAATATGGAGAATAGTGGTAATGTATATTCAAAGTGGTCTACGGGTTGAATACTGGTGAATTGGCAGTTTTTAAAATTATCAGTTTTAAAATTGGTATGAAATTTCACAAAAATTCAGAAGCTGCAAAATTCACAAATTACACCAAAAACCCGGTTTTGCACTAAAAACACCCCGATTTTGCACCAAAAAAAACCAGTACACTCCTTATAACCTCAAAAACACACTCAAACCCCTACTTTTCACTTTTTCCCCCCCAATCCCGTGTATCAACATCCTACCTCGTCTTCCTACAAACGCGAAACATACACAAAAACAACACTGACAATGGACGAAAAACATATTAGATTCCAGAGACTCAGAGCCGTGTGCATCAAAGCACTCCAGGAGTCGATTAAAAAGTCGCTTGACATGGACCAAATCAAAAAATGCTACCCAACTCTTTCTGGCAACGAAGAAGGTACGAAATCGCTCGAAATCGCCCGGTCCCAGATCATCGACTTCTGGCTCACCAATTCACTCAAGGAGTTCGAGCTTATCTTCACCGAGCGTGACGTGGAGAATAAGCTCAATTCGCTCGATGATATCATCCTAAAAGCAAAGGCAAGGGCCTTGGACAAAGAGTTCCAGCCGGTGTATCTTAACACACTCACACCAAAAGACTTGATTAGCATCAACATCAAGAACAAGCGAAACGAGGCTCTCAGGTCGTTGTCGTTGATACATAACCAGTTGAGCTTGGAGAATGACGAGTTGTTTGAGACCCTCAGAAGCAAGGGCGAAGAAAGTGGGCAGTTGAAGGAGAATATCTTTGAGCAGGTTTCTTCGTTGAATAAAGAATTGGAGGTGATGAAAGACGACAGAGTGAGTGTGCGGGTGAATGAGTTGTTGGATACGATAGTTGACGAGTTGTAGAAGTACTGTTGAAATTGTAGAAAGGCCATGCTGTTGAAATTGTAGCAATGGAATTATTATTACTTTGGAGATGCTAAGGGTGTAGCCACTGGTTGGTATATATCCTTGAACAAGGTGCTTTGGTCAAGACTGGACAATAGTAGTGGTTGAAGTATTGTCCAGAACAGGACTCTAACATATTAGTCATTGGCTAACACTGTTCAATATTAGTGAACGCTTTCTATTAGCATATTGGATAAAATATTGGATAACTTTTAGTTAACTTTTGGTTAAAATATTGGTTAAAATACCACTTAACTTTTAGTTAGCACTTTTGGTCAAGATTAGTGGTCAACATTGCAGTATTCGTCAAGAACAGGACTTTTGGTTAACATATTAGTTAGCACTTTTGGTCAAGAGTAGTGGTCAACATTGCAGTATTCGTCAAGAACAGGACTTTTGGTTAACATATTAGTTAGCACTTTTGGTCAAGAGTAGTGGTCAACATTGCAGTATTCGTCAAGAACAGGACTTTTGGTTAACATATTAGTTAGCACTTTTGGCCAGACGTATTGGTAACAGTTTGTGGAATATTGGTTAGAATATTGGTTAGAATACTAGTTAACACTATTGGCAACACCGTTAACACTTTTGGTGAACATATTAGTCTACTTTAGAGACTATTTGCTGTCATACTAGTTAAAATTTGCTAACATAATAGTTAACACTTTTGGCCACAAACATTTGGGAACGTTGGAATATTGAACACCGAAAGTTTGGTCAAGACCAGCACTTTGGGTTGAAGCTTTTGGGTAAAATATTAGCCAACATATTAATTAATAGGTTAACAATATTAGTGAAAGCTTTTTGTTAACACCTTGGTTATTGGTTAGAGTATTAGTCAACACTATTGTTAATACAAAAACGGTGGTGATAGACTATGAGCAAATAAACAACTCAAGAGACAATTCTTAAGAGACGACTCAAGACTTACTCAAGAGTTAAAGAGACAACTAACAGCAGAGTTAAAAGACGACTCAAGAGTTAAAACACAACAGAGTAAAACACAACAGAGTAAAACACAACAGAGTAAAACACAACAGAGTAAAACACAACAGAGTAAAACACAACAGAGTAAAACACAACAGAGTAAAACACAACACAGAGTCCACCCACCTAATACTTAAAGAGTCCAGTCAAAATATATATACAGGCTACTTCATCATCTCGTGCTTCTTCTTTGCCAACTGGTTGTACTCGGTAATCTTCTTCTCCAAAGCATCAAACTTGGCCTCCTTCTTCTTCTGCTTGTCACTCAACTTAATCAACTGCTTGTTGCCCCAGACCTTGTAGTCTTGGAAATACTGCTTGTCCATGTTGAATTCTCTCACAACCACGTCATCTGTCAAGCCCAAC
The DNA here is from genome assembly GCA_030569655.1 of Yamadazyma tallmaniae. NCBI lineage: Eukaryota > Fungi > Ascomycota > Pichiomycetes > Serinales > Debaryomycetaceae > Yamadazyma > Yamadazyma tallmaniae. The sequence goes on along the minus strand of JAJMLL010000004.1, from coordinate 158,800 downwards.
TTTTCAATGCAATAGTAGTAGTCCTCTGGTCTGGTTCTCTTCAAGTACTTCAAGATTCTTTGTCTTTGCTGGACCATTTCTCTCACCGTTTGAATGTGCACTTTGTCTTTGAAAAACTGCTTGACGTGCTTCATGCCCAAATGGATTTTCACAGTCAACACAGCTGCCTGGACCTCAGGCGACGCGGTATCACCGTCCAGTCTGGAAAACTCCTTTGTGGCACGGCTGATAGCGATTTTCTTCTTGTCTTTAGCACCGGCGTTCTTCAAGTTCAAAATCGTCAAAACTGCGTTTCTCTTGCTTTCTTCAATCTCCACCTGCTTTTCATACAAAAACCCACTGGCCAAGCTGCTGGAATCCAAGGTCGCCTTTTCTGCTCCATACAATAACTTCTCTACTTCTTCTCTCTTGTATCCATTTGCGAGGTTGGAAGTGTCTTCGATCTCCTGGAACACTCTTTTGACGAACCCGTTGTTAGAATTACCCAACACAGGATCGACTTTGAACTGAATATTCTTCAATTTGTGTTGTTTGAAGTTGTTGATGTCTCTGACAATCTGCCTCTTCATTCTTTTCTCCTTTCTCTTCAAGCTCTCCAACTTGGACCTGGAAGCGTCCTGAGGCGGAAATTGTTTTGCTGCGAGCTTGGGCGACACCCTGAGCTCTGTGAACTGCTCGTTGAGTCTCACCGTGCTGCTACTCAACCACCGGACGTTTCTTCCTGCTGTTCTGAACATGGTGAAAATTTTTATTATTGTGCGCGCACTTTTTAGCTGCAACTTGAGTTGTTTGTGTGGAGTTGTTGATAGCGTGAAACGGGGCAAGACAGCAGTAGAAGTATAAACAAACAGGCCAGAACGATGTCAGTGGCCGGGTTAAATGCATGGGCCAAAAACGGCGTTCCCAAAGCTTCAATTCTCAAAGATATCCACGATGAGCTTGTCGAGGCTGAAAATGTAGACCATTTGGTTCCGTATTGGAACACGATCTACTCGTCTTTTGCGACAGATTCTTCCAACACACACTTGGAAATAATAGTGGTGATGATGTTGTACTTTTCTGAGGGAAACGGGGCCCAAGAAGGAGGACAAAAGCTTGAAAAAGCACTACGAAATGAACCGTTTTTAGTATTGGTGCTGAGATGCTTAAAAATATCCTACGATATACGACCCGACTCCAACTTCAGACTCCACAGGCTCATTGTGCAGTTGCTAAAAGTGCTATTTGAATTGGATATTCCTGTTTGCAGCCACTTGCACCTGCAATTGATGGGTGAAACCGAGGCTGATGATACTTTTGCACCAGTAACCATCGTGAAAAACTGGCTTGAAAACGTTGTTTCGAAGTCGGTGCCATTGCTGTATACATTCGCAGACGAGGATTTCATAGAATACCTCAAGGCAGTACAGGCACTCGACTCAAAGTATGTTCTCAGCTACAATATCGATTTGTTCGACTCGAAGCCACAAGACGAGGAAAACATGTTTACAGACTTGCAGCAAAGTAATGAGCTGTTCTTGCGTGATAGCCCTGTGAAGAAATCGTTTTTGGAAAAACCAACTGGCTTCTGTGACAAAGAGGAAGCAACAACCTTCTTTCTGGCGTTCACGTTGGAAGAACTACAGAAAATTTCACAGCTACAAGTTACAAAATACACTGCTCAGCTAATGGCCGATAAGCGTTTGTTGGTGAACTATCTTTGCGCAAAACTAGTCAGCCAAAATACCTTGAAACCACTTTGGACTGCTGTTTATGACGAGCTCGACAGGCTTCCCAGGTTTAAATTCAACTTATCTATACAATCCAGACCCGACTACGCATTCAACAAGGCTATTTATGACCATGCCAACGAGGTTCTTGCAAGATTACAGATCTCGTTGGACAAATCCAATAATCTTGTGATGGGAAAGAGTAAGTACTTCCGAAGTGTTGAAATGAACCATAACCAAATTCTGTTCAAAGAGAAACCCACCATGGAGTTTACTTACGTGTTAGCACTTGATTTGAGGAAACCAAACAAGTATTCGTCGGTTAAAAGAGAGAAAAAGTATGGAATTGAACACATGCAGTTATTGAGAATTGTTCAGAAGACCGATAAAGTAAAGACAGTTTTGGAATACGTGGCCGACTCACTCCAAGAGGCTCTGTACAGTCACATCATTATCATACCGGACTTGAGAGAAGTGAAGTTACTCAATTACGAACCAAGAGTGACAGATTCGTTTGTTTCTCCTAAACAGTTGATATTGAATGAAATGCCTTCTGACTACGAAGAAGAACCCCAGAAGAAGAAGAAAACGAATGCACATAAAATAGAAGTATTTACCAGGAAGGAGATTTATGGTGAAGACAAAAGTGGAAACGAAGATTTCAAATACACTTGGTTAATTTATAAATTGATGACTAGGAAGCACCTGGTTATCAAATGTTTTCCCAGTTCGGTTTCGTGTTTCTTGAAGGAATTGATACAGACATTCGAGTTGAATAACGAACAAGGTGCTATAGTGGTGCCAAACAAAGACTACCTTGAGCTTGAAATCGATAGTGACTTGGTAATTAATAGTCCTGGCATCGAAGCCTACCAGAAAGTGTACGAAGAACTACTTGAGTTTGGCAAACCGCTTGGGTTAGATGACAATGCCAAAGACACAGAGTTGATCCGTACCCTAAAACACGAATGGGAGAAATATTGCAAGGGAAGAGAAACCAAACTTTTTGAACCCAGTCTTAGCCCGGAACAAGTTGCTTATAGATATCTAAGAATAGCCAGGAAGTGTGAAGACTTGAAGACATTGCGGGTTGCCTTGAAATTACAACCACAAGACGTTGCAGAGTACTTGAAGATGAACTACTTGAAATTTCCTATTGTAACAGAAGACGAAATTATCACAAACAATCTTGAATTTGACAACATCGTGGCACTCGACAGCGGTTTAATCCTGCAAAAGGTGCTACAAAGCAAGGGGAGAGTTATTCTTGTTGGTGAAAGTAGCGGCCACGACTATGAAATCAAAGATGTGGTTGTTAATAGGGAATTGTTCAAGTACTATCCCAAAGAAACAAAACTACACGAAGTTAAACCAGACCCCGAATTCAAACACTCCATTCAACAAATATATGTTTCTGGTAGCTCAGATGGGAAAATCAGTGTTGCAGAAGCAGAACAGGCGGTGAAGATATTCAAGACCCTTTATAAAAAGCACAGGGTTGGGCTCATTGGAATGAACGACTACCAGATAGCGTTGATGAGAGAAATAAGCACCAAAACGCTTCTGTTCGAAAAGGTCACCTCAGTGAATACTGCTTGCAAAGACTATCTTGTAGTTTCCACTGTGGGATATAGTCTTAGAGATGTCTATAGATGCTTGAGACTTGCAAGGAAAGGGGTATTGTTCGTAGGAGGAGTTAAAGAGGTGAGCTTTCACCATGGATTTGAATATGGGAAGCATAAACCTCAGTAGAACCGGTGTAAATATATACTATATATCGGCCCAGCTGGAGTTGGAATCCTCCATTTCTTTCATGATACTGTCTATTTCTTGCTGTACCTTCTTTTTATTGGCTTCAAGTTCCGCTTCTTTTCTGGCCAAATCGGCTTCTATTTTCTTCTGCTTTGGCGTAAGGTACTTTTTCTGTGGTTTTGGTTTCTCGGTAACATCAAGCATTCCCAAACGTGCCGCAAGCGACTTGGCACCATCGGTCATTGGTGGAAGCTCTTCATCTTCATCTTCCCATTCTTCGTCTTGTTCTACGACTCTGGGTTTGGCTCCAGTGGGTTTATTCGAATCAACTATGCCCAAACGAGCAGCAAGCGACCTAGCACCCTCGGTCATTGGTGGTAGTTCTTCGCCGTCTTCATTGTATCTTTTGTTGCTGTGATTTCTATTATTGGAGGTTTCAACGTTCTGATTAATGTCTTTCTTGAAATGTTTTTCTTTTTTTTTTTTGGAATCCTTATCTTTATGTGGTTTTTGTTCTCTGTTTGTGTCTCTATTCCTGTCTCTTTTGGGATGCTTTACTCTATCAGTTGTTGGTTCTTTGTGTGGCGCATCTGCCCAAATACTTTCTAGTTTGTCTTTTGGCAGGTTTTTTTTGGAAACGTCATTTTTATGGCTGGTGTAGGAAGAGTGGGGACTGTGAGGGTGACTGTCCTGAGCATTGGCCTTTTCTACTAAGCTGGCATCGTCTGCCCACCTTGAAGCTAATCCTGACATGACAATTTGCGACATTCGCGATCAGACATTTGAGTTTCTTATTAACACAGGCTTTGGTACTAGAGGTTGCAGGAGTTAACATTAGCAATGTTGCAGAGGTTAACATTAGCAAGGTTGCAGGGGTTTATACTGGTAAGATTTCAGGTCCATTGGTATTAGTAAGATTTCAGGTTGCTTATTTTGACGTTGTCGGGTGTAATAAAAAAGAATTTTCCGAAGGCTTAAGACTAGACGACATCAGTCGGTGCAAGAGAATAACACTCAGGAGAGTATTAAGTAGTATGTCCTAGTTAGGTTGGTTACACTTGGTACTGGTAGTCATTTTGTACACTATTAAAAAGTCAGTGCTCCAGCAATTAAGTTAGTGCACCAGTAAGTAGATAAGCACACCAGGGAGTAGACCCGTGCATCAGTAAGTAGACCCGTACACCAGCACTCAAATCGGTACACCAGGAACAGCAGCAAGTAATTCATGATTCAGAGAGTAAGCAATTGAATATCCAGGAAGTCGTTGGTTCAGACGTTGGTTCACTAGCAAGAGTATTGCTACTTGACGACACACCGACACACGACATCTAATAAACCGTGCATGCAACCACAACAGTACACCCAATGCCATCACATGTCGCGCCGCACGTGACCACCCTTCGGGCGTTCGCGGCCCAACTTTTCCCACATATAAAATGGCACCCTCCCGAAATTAAACACCACAAATGAGTTTCAAATTAGCCACTGAATTACCCGCCTGGTCGCAATTGCAGGCCCTCCACGATAAAAAAACCTTCAATGTGTTGGAGGAGTTCGCCAAAGACTCGTCACGTTTTGAAAAGTACGCCAAAACGTTTGTTAACTACGACGGCTCGGAAATCTTGTACGACTTTTCCAAAAACTTGGTTGATGATGAAGTGTTTGGTGCTTTGATTAAGTTGGCGAAGGAAGCCGGGGTCGAGGAGTTGCGTGACCAGATGTTTGCCGGGGCCAAAATCAACACCACCGAGGACAGAGCCGTGTACCATGTTGCGTTGAGAAACAGGGCCATGAAGCCAATGGCTGTGGACGGCAAGGATACTGCTCCTGAGGTGGATGCGGTGTTGCAGCACATGAAGGAATTCTCCGACGACGTGAGATCGGGAAAATGGACCGGTTTCACCGGAAAAAAGATCACCGATGTGGTCAACATCGGAATTGGGGGTTCGGACTTGGGTCCGGTGATGGTGACCGAGGCATTGAAGAAGTACTCCAGCCCACACTTGAATGTGCACTTTGTTTCGAACATTGACGGTACCCACTTGGCCGAGACCTTGAAGGGCTTGGACCAGGAAACCACCTTGTTCTTGGTTGCCTCCAAGACCTTCACCACTGCCGAAACCACCACCAACGCCAACAGCGCTAAGGAATGGTTCCTCAAGGCTGCGTCCGAAGCCGACATTGCTAAGCATTTTGCTGCTTTGAGTACCAACGCCGAAGAAGTGGCCAAGTTCGGAATTGACACCAAAAACATGTTTGGGTTTGAAAACTGGGTTGGGGGCAGATACTCGGTGTGGTCTGCCATTGGGTTGTCTGTGGCCATTTACATTGGTTACGACAACTTTGAGAGCTTTTTGAAGGGTGCTGAGGCTGTTGACAAGCACTTTTGTGAAACCAAGTTGGAAGATAACATTCCTGCCATCGGAGGATTGTTGTCTGTGTGGTACAACAACTTTTACAAGGCCCAGACCCACTTGGTTGCGCCTTTCGACCAATATTTGCACAGATTCCCTGCTTACTTGCAACAATTGAGCATGGAATCCAACGGGAAGTCTGTTACCAGAGGTAACGTCTATGCTACCTACGAAACCGGTACTATTTTGTTTGGTGAACCTGCCACCAACGCTCAACACTCTTTCTTTCAGTTGATTCACCAAGGTACTAAGTTGATTCCAGCGGACTTTATTCTTGCTGCTAAGTCTCACAATCCTATCAGAGACAACTTGCACCAGAAGATGTTGGCCTCCAACTTCTTTGCCCAATCCGAAGCTTTGATGGTTGGTAAGAACGAGGACGAGGTCAAGGCCGAGGGTGCTACTGGTGGTTTGGTTCCACACAAGGTGTTTAGTGGTAACAGACCAACCACCTCTATTTTGGCACAACAAATCACTCCTGCCACCTTGGGTGCTTTGATCGCTTACTATGAATTCGTTACTTTTGTCGAGGGTGCTGTGTGGAACATCAACTCTTTCGATCAATGGGGTGTTGAGTTGGGTAAGGTTTTGGCTAAGAAGATTGGTGGTGAATTAGAAGATAAGAAATCTGTTGAAACCCACGATCCATCTACCAACGGTTTGATCAACCAATTCAAGAAGTGGAGTCTTTAGTTACGTTTAACATGAATGCTTAGTTGTGTAGAGTTGTAGATGTTTGTTGATTTTGTTGACCCAAGCTCTTGTAATAAACAGGCAGGTGATGGAGTTCATAGAGACTGTTAAGGGAAATGTTGATGGAATTGTTGATGGAATTGTTGATGGAATTGTTGATGGAATTGTTGATGGAAATGTTTACGGAACTGCTTACGGAACTGTTTACGGAATTGTTGATGGAACTGTTTACGGAACTGTTTACGGAACTGTTTACGGAACTCTAGTAGTCTTTATGGAATTCTTCAAGGAAGTCTTTGTGGAATTCTTAACGGAAATGTTCACAGAACTCTTCACGGAACTCTTCACAGAACTCTAATACAAAGCCTTCAGATAAACGTAATAGCGTTAAAGAAAAGACAATAAAGCATTCACATTCACAATCAAACAATCTACACCCTCAATCCTAGGTCCTTTATTAATCTACATCCTTGGTGTCAATATAAACCAGAATAATGAACTATTTATACTTGAGTATCCTGTTTTGCAGAACCATTTCCACCATATCCTAGCAGCAAGTCACTGCTATCAAAAACATCACTCCTCACTCTTAACTATCAACTTGTCATTATAATCATCAATAAATTTGACCACTTTGTCTCTAAGCTCAGGGGCATCCACCAAAATAACCACTAAACCATCACTTCCTACTTCATACTTGATGTGTCCATCGTTTGGCATAGCTATTTGGTCGTCGAATTCGTTGAAAAAGTCATCCACTTCGTCCATGGTTTGAACATAATCCATGAGTCTTTCTTGCATGTCACCTTCCTGCTTCTCGTCGGCATTTATGACTATCACCACACGTAATGGGTTGTCAAGTTCATCCGGTCTGTCATACTCTTGGTGTGGAATGTCCACAGGCTCTGTGGTAGCAGCAGTTCCGTTGTTAGTCTTAGCTTTCTTCATAGTGGAAAAAATGCGATGAGACCGGATTTATTAACTTGAGGTCTGGAAGGTGTCTGGGAAGGGCTAGCTTAGGAGAAGGGTGAGGGTTTGAAAGGTAGAAAAGTGGCGAATTGCATAAATAATTCAAATGATAGGTTCTGTGAATTTTCTAGAATCAAAATAGTCATTTTAAGCCCAGAAAATGGAAATCACTACCGTTCAACATTCAGTACTCTGGCACGTTGAGCAAAAAGAAGTGGAGTAGCCGTATCCTAAATAAAAAGCTCTATTGAACTCCATTTAGTAGGAATATTTTGTTTTATTTGGAAAACAACAAGACTGGGGGTGTTCTCTTAGCCTGAAATGTAGTACTAACAGTGAATTTGTTTTATTTCTGCCTATTTCCATGCTTTCAAGGTTCTTTAGAACGATATTTCGATTACAGTTTCATAATTGCTTCCTTTGCAAGCTTTGGATTCAACGATACTCGAGAAATACCCTAACAAAAACACATTATCTAGTTCCAGTAGCTATTTGATACTATTTTCATACCCAACGGCCAACCAACAGCTTATTTGATACTATTTTCGTATCCCAAAGCTTAAGCAGCTTGTTTAATAAAAACCAAGAAGTTTCGGAAACAACTTTCGAAATACATGATCCTGTACCACCTGTTAAAGTAAGTATAGAACTGTTATTCATTCGAACTTGAGCTGAATTTAACCCCAGAATGTGTAATTGAACACTTTGGAGCTGCTGATGACTAAAACTAAATTGACAAGGTTAGATAAACTCAGCCACGCTTCATCAAGTTTTAAAGCATTACAGCGGTCTATTCTTAGATGATAATATGGAATCCTTTGACTTCTTTGAAGACTAATGACTTTATTAGAAATCAATCTTAACAAAGTTTACTTGTTTAAGTGCTCCATGTACCAGGTTTTTTATCAGAGAGTTCGGATTTTGGGTGGATTCAGAAAAGTATTAAAATGGTGATGTTCTAAGAGAAATAAGCAGTTACAAACAACCTGAACAGATAAAAAATACGCAAAACTGCTGGGTTAATGTCAATGCCATGCTGTAGTATTATTTCGTTAGGAAATATAAACTGTAGCCATCGAAAGGTGATTATATTTAAAGAGACTTTACTAAAACAGAAACATGCAAACATGAATAATATCAAAACTTTAGTTGAATGAACCTAGACTGTTCTGTGAATCAAAGAAACTGGGGTAACCTATCTCCATCTGTTGACAATAAGAAATATGGCGGATAAATAAAAGCGGTACTTGTTATCGTTCCCCCAAAATGTCGCAGGAGCCTGGGTGGGGGTGGGGCACGGAATATCAAGCCGTTACCCCAGATTTCGCTGCTACTTAAGCAACTACATTTGCCGGTTTTCTGGTTTTTGACAAACCCAAAAGACCCTTCTCAACCACAGAATGACAGCTACATCCATAATTGACGGAATATATACTCCATTGGTGACCTTCTACACCAACACAGGAAAAATCGACTACGAAACCCAAATAGAGCACGCCAAATTTCTCGCTAGTAATGGAATCACTGGACTTGTGGTCTTGGGATCCACTGGCGAGAACGCTTTGTTGACTCAGAAGGAAAGACTTGAGTTGATTTCCACGTTGGCATCTAATGTCGATATTCCTATTATTGCAGGTGTATCGCAACACAATTCCGAAGATGCATTGAATTCCATCAGTGCTTTCAAGAATGCTGGTGCAGAAATAGCTATGCTTTTGCCTAGTTGCTACTATGCTGATGCCACTCAGCAGGGTATCATTGACTGGTACACTGAAGTTGCCGATAAGAGCGAACTTCCTATCATATTGTACGTGTATCCAGGTGTTTCTAACGGTCTTTCCATCACTCCAGATACCATCAGAACCTTATCTCTGCATCCCAACATTATTGGCTGCAAATGTTCCCATGGAGATGTACACCAGTATACAAGGGTTTCTCTCGATGAGAATGTCGCAGCCAATAACTTCAAGTTGTTATCAGGTCAAGGGCAGTTGTTGCTTCCATTGTTGGCCATCAATGGTAAAGGTGTAATTGACGGCTTGTCCAACTGCTTTCCAAAGATTTTTGTGAATATTTTCAAGCTTGCTCAAGAAGGAAACTACGAAGAAGCTAGAAAGTTGCAATATGCGGCTGCAGAAGGAGAGGTATTTGCTGCTGAATTAGGATTCCTTGGTTTGAAAAGAGCTATTAAGGACCATTTAGGAATGGGTAAAAATGTCGTAGGAAGAAAACCTATGAACTATGCTGTTGCTGAAAGTGTCTGGGACAACTATAAAAGCAAATATGAGTTGGTGAAGTCTGTGGAGGATTCTTTATAACCAATTAAAAGTGCTTATTCCCAGAGACCTACATGAAGAGCTGGTTAATATCAATTGAGATCCTATAGAAATTACTAGTAAATAGCTAACTACAACATGCCCATAGTCTTTACATGTAATATCCACAGCTTATTATGACTCGAACGACTTTTACCAAGTGGCATCAATTCATTCAGCAGGTTTCTAAGGTGTTCAGTAGCTTATTATGTAATACTTGATTATTTTGACGATAGGAATCGGGGCATAAGAAGTGACTAACTTATGTGAGTAGTAGGAATATTTTTAGAGAAACAGAAACATGGCAATGCCTGAGCTTGTATTGAGGTCCTCTTTATTTGTCTTCAGATTGATTCTTAAGATAAAAGTAAAAGGTTTTCTTAAGGCAGGGACTAACGGAAATTGATATTCCATCATAAACGGAAATTGATATTCCATCATAAACGGAAATTGATATTCCATCATAAAAGGAATTAGAATAAGACCGCAGAGTGGAGTAGATAACATATTAGAAGTGGAGTAGACAAAACATTGTGGAGTTAACACACAGCATCTCTGTAGTATTTTGTCACTTCAAGCACAACGGGATTGTAAGCGGCTCAGTTCATGAAGATACAGCAATTGTTCTCTCCAAACTAAAGGAGTAAGTCCATATCTGACGTTACAACAAACCTGGAGAAATGATTCGGTAAAATTCATGGGATATTGAACCTACGGAATTGGATGTCATCAAACCAGTCGCTGGAATGTCTTCGGATTTTTGACAATCAATTCCTTGGCTCCTATTACAGGTGGAGGTGGGGGACACTATTCCTTGAGCCGCACGAGTGTCGTATCGTGAATCGTGGGGTTTACCCGTGGGGTACCTATGGACCGAGTATTCGGTTGCTCCACAAAGAAAACTATAAAGCCAGCAGCTTAGGTAGTTGTTCGACAATGGTTGATTTCGTTAAGTTCTTCGGGGTCAAAGACAACTCCGAGTTTCCTGCTCCAAAAGAAGTGTACAACTGGAGACTTCTTGCGTTGGCAGCTTCAGCCGCATTTTGTTCAGGTACCTATGGTTATGATTCGGGGCTTGGAGCCAGTTTCAACTTAGACAGTTTTAAAAAGGCCTTTGGTTTAGATGTTGCTCATGGAAACAAGTTGGCCAGCTTGCAAAGCCATATTGTTTCTACCTTCCAAGCGGGTGCTTTCTTTGGGGCTATTTTTGCCTATTTCGGTAACGAGAAGCTAGGCCGTAGAAAGACCATCTTGATTTCGTTCGTATGGTTCTTTATTGGTGTTACTTTACAGATGGCCTCGGCCGGTAAAGTGGGAATGATGTATGCTGGTAGAGCGATTACAGGAATGACAGTTGGCAGCATTTCACTAGGTGTACCGGTCTACATCAGTGAGATGGCCCCGGCCAGTATTAGAGGTATGTGTACGGGTCTTTATGAAATTGCCTACCAATCATTGTTGGTTGTGTCTTTCTGGGTCAGTTATGGTGTTCTGGTTAACATCAACAAAAACAACTATGCTGGATGGAGAATTTGTATTGGGTTGCAATATGCCGTGGGTGGAATTGGGGCCATTTTGATCTTTTTCCAGCCCGAGTCTTACAGATGGTCTATCAAGGCTAATAGAACGGAACAAGCCAGAAAAGATTTGTGCAAAATTAGACAGCTTCCAGAGGACCACCCATACATTAACTTTGAGATCCAAAAGGTGTTGAGGCAGTTGGAAGAGGAAAAGAAGGTAGTGATTCCTACGATTGAAAACGGAAACTTCATCCAGAGAAGCGACCTCTACCTCAAGTTTAAGGAGATGTCGAAGCCAGAGTACAGAATCAGAATGGTGTTGGGGCTTGCTGTGATGGTGTGGCAGAATCTTTCAGGTATCAATGCCTTGAACTACTATTCTCCTTCTATCTTCAAGGCCATTGGTCTTAAGGGTACTTCTGTTTCTTTGCTTGCCACAGGTGTGTTTGGAATTGTCAAAGCAATCAGTAACATCATATTTGTGTTGTTCATGGTTGACAGGTTTGGAAGAAGAAACCCCTTGCTAATCGGATCGGCTTTAACATTCTGCTGCATGTTATACTTGGCGGTGTTTTCGCAGGTTTCGGGCTCGTTTGACCACCCAGTGCCCATGAACAGTGGTGCTAGAGCTGCGCTTGCCATGGTGTACTTGTTTTCGTTCTTCTATGGTTTTTCCTGGAACGGTGTGCCATTTATCTACTGCTCGGAAATCTTCCCTACCAACCTTAGAACTTTCTGTATGACATTATGTGTGATGATGCAATGGCTCATGCAGTTCATTATCGTGTATTCCAACCCATACATGATGAAGAACATCAAGTACGGAACATTTTACTTTTTTGCAGCCTTTTTGTTTTTGTCTATTCTGTTCACCTACTTCTGTCTTCCTGAAACAAGAGGTCTCAATTTGGAGGACATGGATGTGTTGTTTACAGTCAAGGGGTTTGCCATCCAGAAACGTAAGAAGACAGAGGAGATTATTGCTTTAAGAAGGGAAGAAGGTATTATGGATGACGATGGAAAGGTTGTGATTCACCATAGGGAAGACGAGGAGCTGTTGGACAAGGTCCATACTTCTAGTACTACGAGTGTAAGAGAGGTGTAATTGAATGTATGATTTTCTGATAGGAGAGGTTTTCTAACAGTTGGATTTTTCCGGATTAAACATGTAGTTTGTAGAGTAACTACTAGAACAGCTACTAGAGCTACTAGAACAGCCAATGGAACAGCTACTAGAACTACTAGAACAGCTACTAGAACAGCCAATGGAACTCTGTGAACAACCGAACAAAAACCGGAATTTGTAGAAACTAAAAGGGCTCAAACACCTTTGATCTTTAAATACAATCTAAAATTCGAACCAGAAGTTTCAAATCAACACAAAGCAACCAAGCATCAAGTATTACCAGAATCTTTAGAAAAGCAGGCCAGCGTGTCACGTGATACCGCACGTGACCACGAATATCCTTCAAATCCGCGCTCACACAAATCTCAACAACATGGAAGACTGGAGAAGAATCGATATTGACGCATTGGAAGCGGAAAACTTCTTGTCCCCAGAAGAACTCGTGCCTCCACAACCTGCTAATGCTGTTGATGTGGCAGCAATTGCTTCGGAAGCAAAAGACCGCTTGACAAAAGGCCAATTTTTGGAATCTTTGAAGCTCAGTTTGCAAGCACCTCCCTACTTGCAAGACCAGGCTCTGAAAGATCAATACACTGAGCTCATGTTTGATGTGTTGGGATCCATCAAGAACAATAACAGCGATATTTCGCCCATTATCAAAAGTTTAACCACACCACAGCAGGATGTTTTGGTGAAGTGCTTGTACAAGATCATGGGAACCAGCTATGGGTCGAAACAGGGTGGAATGTTGTTGATGTGGTTCGACAAGACCGTGGAAATCACCGGGTTGGGGCCAATTGTTCGTTTTATGAGCGACAGACGTACGATTTAATATATGAAGAATAAAATGGTATTAGACTGGAGTTTGTAGGGTTTATGTGAAGCATTTGTAGGAAGAATGGGCTTGGATTGATGGAAATGAACGAAGGAATAGGATTTTGCAAGAAAACACGGAAGTAGAGAGGTTATTGGTGGATAGGAGTAGATATGAGTGGAATATGAGTAGATATGAGTGGAATATGAGTAGAATCTAATAGGAGTAGTGATAGGAGTAGAAGAATTGAATTGAATAGAACATAGGAGTAGAACATAGGAGTAGAACATAGGAGTAGAACATAGGAATAGAGAGTAATAGGCTTCTAGCTATCGGCACCCCCACACCCTTCCTAACCTCAACTCCAAGCCAAAACCCTAGTCAGCTACAACACCCAAAAAAACTTCCCATACAAAGTACACTTCATTTACCTGTACACATACTAATCCCTGCTGACCTCACGCTAACCTCGTCAATACAAATTTACATAATACACCCCAATTGTATGTCAACCTCGATCTAGTCTTGCATACAAAATTCCATAAATGTGGAATACAGAATTCCTTGCAATAGCTCAAAACGGCCAAGTGAGTAACGCACTAGTTAGCTTGGTTCCTGTATGGATAATGCACTTGTTGTAAAAGCCTTAAACGTTGTTGCTAGATTCTCGGGCAATTACATGGATTTCAAACCTGAAGAACTCCTAAATATTCGTTACAAATCTGTGTTATCACAACTTCCTCACTACAACTCCATTTCCATCACCTCACTGGAATTTCCATTTAGTAAGGTTTTATTACGTCTTCAAGACGCGGAATAATAGTCTATTATGTTCAATCAGACTCTTACTAAGCATTGCTTCCCCACCTAAAATTATTCAAACAAAAACCTCATTACACCTTTCCCCAAACCTCCCAACTACCCCAAACCAACCAAAACGTCATACTACACACTCTGAGCACCCCAAACATGCAGGTCCAACACTTGTGCCTTGTAAGAATTCCGAGTAATAACAAAATGCACTCTGGAAAATTATCGGAATATACTTGTCAAAAAAGAGAGCACCCCACAAAAACTATAAATTGGGGCAATTTCCACCACGAATCAGTACAAACTGTTTTTCAAACGCTTATTATATACTAAAATGTCCGTGAAATTGAATACTGGTGCCTCCATGCCTTTAACTGGATTTGGTGTGTGGAAAGTTGACAGGGCCACCGGTGCTGATACCGTCTACAATGCCATCAAGACTGGTTACAGATTATTTGATGCTGCTCAAGACTACGGTAACTGTGTTGAAGTTGGTGAAGGTATCAACAAAGCCATTGCCGATGGTATTGTCAAGAGAGAAGATTTGTTCATCACCTCCAAATTGTGGAATAACTACCACGAGCCGCACATTGTTGAGACCTCTCTTAACAGAATCCTTGCTGACATGAAATTGGATTACTTGGACTTGTTTTTGATGCATTTCCCAATTGCATTCAAGTTCATTCCTTTTGATGTCAAATACCCAGCTCAATTGGGTATTGACAACAAGGTCGAATTAGGTGAAACTCCTTTGATTGACACCTGGAGAGCTATGGAAAAAATCTACAAAGATGGTAAGAAAGTCAAAGCCATTGGTATTTCTAACTTCAATGGTGCCGTTATTATGGACTTGTTGAGACAAGCTGATGTGAAGCCAGCTGTCTTGCAAATCGAGCACCATCCATACTTGCAGCAAAAACAATTGGTTCATTACGTTCAAAAGCAAGGAATTGCTATCACAGCCTACTCTTCATTTGGAGGTACTGGTTACATTGAATTAGATAGCCCAGCTGCTAAAAACTCTCCTTCTTTGTTATCACATGAAACCATTACATCCATTGCTTCAAAACTCAATAAAACTCCTGCACAAGTGTTGTTGAGATGGGCTACTCAAAGAAGCATCGCTGTTATTCCAAAGTCAAACAACCTTCAAAGATTGACCGAAAACTTGCACACTGAAGACTTTGATTTGACCAAGGAAGACTTTGTAGCCATCGAAGAGTTGGAAAGAAACTTGAGATTCAACGATCCAAAGGACTGGGACCTTGACAACGTTTGTATCTTCTAATTGGATACCTAAAAAAAAGAATTGCAATTAATCTTGGAAATATGTTGAATGTATTGTAATTGCTTACTTGTTGTAGTAATAAAAGTCATTGTTGTGATTTTAATCTTGTATATTCTTATATATTCTTATATAATTGTTCTTTTAGTGTTGATTGTCACAATTCGAAGAGCAAAAACCACGGAATATGTTTTTGCCCCACTATGCCCCACCTCTGGTGAAAATTGTCCCTCTACACTCGCACTATCAGGAAAAGAAATAATACAACGTTGCATTAAATCAGGTCTAAAACTGCTTTTCTTCCCAAGGTAAGCAACTTCAATCTAGATAAAAAGTCATCACGATTGATGTAAGCACCACATAATCTTCTTTTACCAGTGAATTCGGTTCTGGAGTGGAAACATCTCCAGTTATCAAAAATCAATGCCTGTCCAGGCTTCAATTGATAGAACAACTCGTTATTGGTGTCAGTGATGATCTTGTACCACTGCTTGATGGCCTTATAGAACTTAGGAACATCATCAGGATTGGTCCAGTTGTTCATAGTGGATCTGTCACTTTGGTTCCAACGAACTTGGATCAATTTCCCATGGTTATCCAACTTGAAAATAGGTTGAGGAATGTCTGGTTGAATGCACACCTTTTCTTCTCCAGCAGAATGGGCTGGAATTGGGATTTTGGTTAATAAGTCGAAACTTTCTGGAAACTGTTTCTTCAAAATGTCAGCACATTTAAAAGCATCCACTAAAGATGTAGTTCCACCTTCACCATCGTGATATAACAAATGGAACAACTGCAATCCTGGGGTGTCAGACCAGTAGGTACCATCAGTATGGCCGGAAATATCAAAAGTGGTGTAAGCAGTATCATTCTTGGACAAATCTGAGGTGAAATCCCAGAACCCTCCGTAATGAGTTGGTCTGATGTACATCAACTGTTCACACAATTTCTCGGTATCTTCTGGAGTCACAGGAACATTGTCAATAAGACAAAAACCATACTTCCAGATTTTAACGCACCAGTCCTTGATAGCTTGCTCATTATCGGTGCTGTCACTAGACTTCATAACTTGGTTAAAGTCAACCGTAGGCATATCTTGCTTGATTTCATCAACATCCCAGTTTTTAATCTGTAAAGCTTGCTCCTCACCTTTAACTTTTTCATTAAAAGGAACCAATACTGGGTTGTATGAATGCAAGTATAACCAGTCAAAAGCATATTCGCTAAGATGGTCATCTTGGTCCCACTGAATAGTTACTTTTATGTCGTCCACATGAACTTCCACCGGCTTGATGTCATCATTGATGGTTGAAGAGTTCAAAAGTCTTTGTTTGGTAACAAAGTAGTAGCATTTTTCACAATGGCAGTTATCTCTGAGCCAGATATTATGGAAGCTGGCGGTAGCATTGTCCCAGGAGACAGTTATTTGGTCGTTTTTAGTTTCAACTTTCATTTTCTTTGTTGGTTTTTTGAAGGTTCGTATTTTTGAAGGTTCGTATTTTTGAAGGTTCGTATTTTTGAAGGTTCGTATTTTTGAAGGTTCGTATTTTTGAAGGTTCGTATTTTTGAAGGTTCGTATTTTTGAAGGTTCGTATTTTTAAGTTTTAAATTGAGTTTGGAGTATTTTACTGAATCACTGAGTAGCTTTTTATGGCTTCTGAATCTTGTGTTCTTTTTCTCTTTGTTTTAATAAAATAGTACAGTTTCTACTTTATCAATTGCAATATAAAAATTTAGTGCCTCGACGACTTTGGTGAACTTTAGAACTGAAAATGTGGGGTTGACTTTTGTGTTAGTAATTTCCGTTTTTATGGTCAAATCTCTTGTCTACGGGCCGATATTAGCGTCGTGGTGTGACAATTGGGGTATTAGACCGATTTTCAATGTGAATTAGTAGCAGCGGAATTGGAAAACCTGAAATCTGAATCCCTGAATTGGAAAATCTGAATTCTGAATGGTTCAATCTGAAATCTGAATTCTAAAACTGAATATTCAATCTATCCTTCGCAATAATCTAGTTTCCCCGTGGTTTCTACCATACTCGTTCATCACCAACCGTCAATTAAAACCACCCCTGAAACCTCCCACAACTCATATTGTCGCCACTAAAACCTCCCACAACTCATATTATCGCCACTAAAAGTACGTACTTATTCTGTTGGCCAGTATACTTATTCCGTTAATCGATTCTTCTAATCCTTTCTGCACTTTTGTACTTCTGGTTACACAATTTTTAACCGCCCACTCCAAAAGTTGTTATCAGAAATAATTCTCAGCGCACAAAAACTGATCCTTGAAATCGCGCCATCGAAAAACAAGTCTGGGGCACAAGGATGAACAGCTTCGAAGACGTGGGCCAGGCGATGCCAGCACACACGTATATGGAAATCAAACATGGTGTTAGTGAAGAGATATTTGCTAGCGGCACGAATTTAAACGGGAGCGATACCACCGAAATTGGTGGCACAAGCGAGATGAGGTTTGAAGATAAGGATCACGATAACGACGACGCTGAAACAGTTACTTGCAACGACAATAGTATGGCTGAACCTTCGTTTTTCAATTCGTTTACTACTGTAGCTGATAGTGATGATATTTCTGATAACTCCGGAGGTGATATTTCTGACAACTCCGGAGGTGATTGTGGAGCGAAACCCAAGAGCCATGAAAAATCCACGAATACCGTCAAGAGCAACGCAAAAAAGACGGAAACGACGTTCCAAAACGTGTCGGATGAAGAATTGACCGGCGCAGATGCTTTTCTTGAAAAATCGGTGGAAAACAGTGCTTTGACTACCAAAGTCGACGACGACTTGGAAAAGAAAGACTGGGTCTCGATGGATATGGATAAGCTAGGAAAGTCTCTTTACAATGAAGAAGAGTCTCCGCTTAACGAACAAGTGAAACTGCTAAAACTCAAATCGCTCACCCAGTACTTGTCAAATAATAAGGTCGAAGAACTCGTGGAATGTCTGAGATCCACCGACGGACTCATCAATAATGATATCAGAAGACAAGCCTGGCCACTTTTGTTGAAGATTCTGAACTCAGCTCCTGATAATAAGTACCAGAACTTTCTCAAAGATCTAAGCTTGATGGATCAACCTCTCCATAAAGACGAAGAACAAGTGCAGCTTGATATTAAACGGTCTTTTACCATTCTAAACCACTTCCAATCCAACATATCCTTACATTCCTACACAAACATTTATTCCAATGACGATATTAAGTACTTGAAAAAGAATCTCAGTACGCTAGTGATAAAGTTGTTAAGAAAGTATCCCTCGCTCAACTACTATCAGGGATTTCATGACATTGCCAGTATTGTTCTACTTGTTTGTTATACTGACAAAGTTGACGAGTGCCTCAGTTTCCAAATCCTTGAATCACTCACCCTCAATCATCTCCGAGACTTCATGATCAATGATATAAACCTTACACTCACGTATCTCAAGCTCATACCCACGTTACTTGAAATAGTAGATTTCAGGTTCTTCAAGCTTATAAAACAAGCTAACCACTCGTATATCAACTCCAACGGCACATACTATGACTACAGTTTTTACCAAGGACTTTCATCTGCACTCACCATGTTTTCCCACGACATAGAGAACTTGAATCATCTACTAGTTGTATGGGACTTCATGCTCAGTTATAATGCCAACATTATTGGGGTGTATATTTATGTGGCTGCTTTGAAGCATAAGAAGAACGAAATGTTTGCAGACCTCGAAATTTCCAAGGACCAGGAATCGTTTTCCAACGTCGATAAAGACAAACTTCACAACTGCTTATCTTGTGCCAATCTTTTTAAGAATTTGAACCATTCGGATATCATAAAAATTTTAAATAGTGCCAAGTTCTACTTTGAAAATTATCCCATTAATAACTTGAGCAATTCTACATTTACTTACGATTTATGGTATAAGGAGCACAACATTCATTCAGTTTTGTTGACAACCTCCACGTCTCCCTTTGAAATCAGCAAACCTTTGCATTTGGTTGATGATGCTGATAAAGTTGCAAACATCATTGACACCCAAAACGACGAAATCAGTAGTCTTAATGCTTACAACTTGTCGGTGGAAAAGAAAATATATCATATTGCAGACGATATGTCGTTATCTACTGATGAAAATAGTGGGTCTAACTCGCTTTCAGCCTCATTGTCGTCGTCGTTATCGTCGCTTCAAAGTTCAACTTCAACCTTGAATTCTAAACTTTTGAAGACTTCTTCAGTCTATTTCAAAAAGTTGTTATTCAATGATCTGCCAGAAGACGACAAACCTCGTAATAACGTGTTTAAACTTAGCAGGATCTATAAGATAAGCTTGACGGTGGGATTTATTGGAGTATTGGTTCATATTTTGCTCTCGAAACACAACCCAGGGTTTCAGAACTTCACTAACAGGTTGATAAACGATGGAATGACGTTCTTTCGGTCAGAGATTTTTAATGGGATCAACTACAGCAAAATCGGGTTGGGAAACATCAGAAATTTGATCTACGGGTATCTTGGGTAATGGATAATTAGGGCCTAGAATAAAGGATATTTTAAGATTAAAGCCAAATTGAAGACTTTGATGGTTAACTTACATTATAATACACTCTACTCAGCCCTCAAAGTCAATTTCATACACTATAACAGCATCATTATAGTTTGCCTGTCCCCAACCTCTGTTACCACTGGCACTAACCATGAACCGACCAGTAGGATCCACATATAATGACGACAAAACACCACCCTGGTGCCCTGGGATAATCAAAAACGGCGTCACAGGCTTGTTTTTGCTGGATGTTGCAGCAGTGGTAGGTTT
Source organism: Yamadazyma tallmaniae (assembly GCA_030569655.1). NCBI lineage: Eukaryota > Fungi > Ascomycota > Pichiomycetes > Serinales > Debaryomycetaceae > Yamadazyma > Yamadazyma tallmaniae. The sequence continues at coordinate 138,576 of JAJMLL010000004.1, read as the reverse complement.
TTCAGGATTATACAAGCTCAAGTCATACAATCTGATATTATCATGAGACCCACACAAAATGAAGTTCTTATTGGGCATGGTTGCAATGGCAGTCACAGGACCTGAAATCTTAGGGAATTGAAGGGATTTCAGGATATTGGGCAAGTGTGTAGACTTGACACCTCTCTTGTGGGGCATTTTTATAGAAAACTCGTCGATGGTGCTATTTCTTCTTCCCACGTATATAAAGTCTCCATCCACCGACCACGTCGCCGACATACACCATGGGGGAGTGCCTGTAGGCAAACCATATCTTAACACCGGCGCTTGGCCCGTTCTTACGTCCCAAATGCTTACAATTCCATCTATACTGGAACTCATGAAAATATTCTCGTTGGTGTAGGTCTTTGATTTTTCAGGCTTCTTTTTCACGTCTTTCTTGTCTTTTTCATCGTCGCTGTCTCCAAACAACAGTTCCATATCGCTGTCGTTGTCTTCATAGCTGAATGTGACGTCAGTTAGACCAAAGGGCCTGAAAGCCACCGTGGAAATTTGACCAGAACTTCCGCCGAAAAGTCCTACACACTTCCCAGTGTTCAAGTCCCAATTCCGGATGTTTTTGTCCCAGGAACCCGACAAAAACCGATCCTGTTCTGAGTTCAACCTTATGGACGAAATCACATCAGTGTGGCCGTTTTTGCCGTGTCTGAAGTAGTGATGCAATTGACCCTCGTTGTATCTCATGGTATACAACGACACTCCGCCGTTCAAGGTTCCGGATAAGCACCAGTATCCGTTCCTTTCAACGTCTAAAGCATACACAGGGTTGACTTTTGGTTCGTAGGTAGCGGTGCCGGAGGTGAAATCGGCTGGTTTGATTTTGGGATTCTGTTCCATCAACTGTTTCTTGGTCAAAACCTGTTCGTTTTCCCAATAACTATTGATAACCCCGGCATTCAGCACAGAATCTACTAGGGTGTGTTTTTGAGCCATTGTAAGCGGCGACTTGCCTTGCATGGAAGCGATAAAGTCGTATTTTCTGACGAAACCATCCTCTCCACCGGTCACAATCCACTTGGGACCGTCGGTAAACGCTAGGGCGTGGCACTGCGAAGCGTAAGGAATGGCACACGTAGGAAGAATATCGAATTCCTCGGCTATCTGAGCTTTTCGTATCATGGTTTCACGCAACGGGACCTTGTAGTCTGTCTGGCTGTCTTTTGGACTACTTTCTTTGGCGTCTAGAAACGTGTTTTTTTGTTTGTCGTCTTCGTCTTCGTCGTCGTCTTCATCTTCATCTTCATCTTCGTCGTTGTCGTCGTCATCATCGTCATTTTCATCGTTTTCATCGTTTTCGTCGTTTTCGTCGTTTTCATTCTCATTGTCGTCGTTGTCTATTTCCCTGTAGTCCTCTTCTTCTTCGCCCTCAAGCTCCTCGTCGTTGGGAACGTTAAATAGGTCTTCCATTGACATTCGCGTTTTTGGTTTTTTCTTCACCGTTTATAAATGGTGATAACGGGATGGATTTAGGGGGATGGTTTTGGGAGGCTGGGTCCAAGTGTGGGGTGGGGATAGAGCAGGGGTTGGGTGGCAATATATGTTTTAATTGAGGAAAAACGGTGGAAAATGAAAGAGTTGTGGTTGATAAGGTGGTGGAGGTGATGCGGAAGGTGTGGAGTATTGGAAAAATGGGTGAAAAATGGGTGAAAAGCAGGGTTTTGTTGAAAAATCATTGAAAAGAAGAGTTTTTGTTGAAAAATCGTAGAGAAGTGGTTTTTGGGTGAAAA